>JARBWK010000012.1:94154187-94204099 GCA_030556195.1 Anolis apletophallus | reverse complement strand
GCATGTTTTAATGAGGAAAAAGACCAATATCCATGGGGCTTGGCATTTTACTTTCATCAAAAGTGAAACACAAAGCTTTTTCTTGATTCTACAAGTTTGCCCAGATGGCATGACATTCATTTAAACTCGGCCACCCAATCCCCCCCAATTTATTGGTTTTTTAGCACCTGACTCTGCGCCCTTCTCACATAAGGAACTTACTGAAAGCAGTTTGGTCCAAAAACTGTGGCAAGGTTGGAAATGTTCATTTTGTTCTCCGAGTGATGCTCAGCAACTCTTCTGAGGAAGTGGCAAAGGTACTTCAGTAAGCAATAGTGGACCTCAGGCAGCTGTCTCAAGAGTTCTCTTAAAGAGTTCACATTCAGACCATGATGTCTGGTGTCTGGAGGAGGAAAAAAAGAGGAAATACAGAGATGTTATACAAACAGTGAATTTCTGCACTTAGCCTTAGCTGTTTTTGTGTTGTGAACATCACCGACATTGGGCAGCATGAAGTGATTTCAGAGCTGGACTACAAATCTGGAGGATAGGGTTCAAATCCCAGATCAGCCATGGAAAACCTTGGGCAAATTGCACTCTTTCAGCCTCAGAGGGAAGCCAAGACAAATCCTCTCTGAACAAATCGGGTCAATAAAACATCACCTTAGAGTTGCCATAAATTGGAAGTGATTAAAATGCAGAGAACAACAGTGGGCAACGAAAGGGGGATAAATCTGGGTTTGCAATAGTATACAATTCTAACACTATTATTCCACTTGAACTGTCCTGTTTAATTATTTATTTATTTCCAACATTTCTACCCCGCTCTTCCCTACCCCCGAGGGGGGACTCAGAGCGGCCTAACAAAAGGCACAATTCGATGCCAACATAATAAAATACAATATAAAACCAAAAACATACAGCATTAAAATACATTAAAATACAATTAACATTAATACATCATACACATTCTCTTAAGTTAAGACAGTATTTCGTCCATAACAGGAGCATTGAGCCATATCCATCAACTTGCCATTACAAATCCAGTCCAAAGTGCTGCTTTGTGCTAATGTGCAAACGCCTGGTCCCACAGCCAAGATTTCACTTTTTTCCTGAATGCTAGGAGGGATGGGGTTGATCGTATATCAATTGGGAGTGCGTTCCACAGATGGGGAGTCACCACCGAGAAGGCCCTCTCGCTCATCTCCACCAATTGCGTTTGAGAAGTTGGCGGGAGCGAGAGCCTGGTCCCACAACCACGGTTTTACTTTCTTCCTGAAAGCTAGGAGGGATGGGGTCGATTGTATTTCACTTGGAAGCGCATTCCACAGCCGAGAAGGCCCTGTCTCTCGTCCCCACCAGCCGCAGTTGAGTTGCTGGTGGAAGCGAGAGCAGGGCCTCCCCGGATGATCTTAAATTATGAGGTGGGACATAGAGGCTGATGCGTTCAGACAAGTAAGCTGGGCCAGAACCGTATAGAGCTTTAAAGGACAAAACTAGCACTTTGAATTGAGCTCGGAATTGGACAGGCAGCCAGTGGACACAGCAGCCAAGCACCGGTTCAAAGTCTGGACAGCCTCCTTAGTGACAGGTGGGAAGGAGTGACAGATCTGGACATCATCTGCGTACAGATAACACTTTACTCCGAAACTCCGAATGATCTCTCCCAGCGGTTTCCTGTTTCCTAAATAATATCGAGGACAGTACTGAACCCTGAGGGACTCCACAAGATAAAGGTTGTGGAGCCGAACAGATGTTGCCATGCTATAGTGTCTAGTTTGGTGAAGCACTGCAGCTCTCCAGCTATATATACTGTATCCCTAAACTGTAACTCCCAGGAACTTAACAGATGGAAACCTAACCTTGAAAGTTTTTTTCCATGTTAGGAGCGATTTGAGAAACTGCAAGTCACTTCTGGTGTGAGAGAATTGGCTGTCTGCAAGAGTGTTGCCCTGGTGGAGGCTCCTTTTTGGATGCTTTTAAACAGAGGCTGGATGGCCATCTGTCAGGGGTGCTTTGAATGCAATTTTCCTGCTTCTTGGCAGGGGGTTGGACTGGATGGCTCATGTGGTCCCTTCCAACTCTATGACTCTATGATTCTATGATTTTAGAGGACGCCCAGATGTTTTACCATCCTATGGGAGGCTTCTCTCATGTCCCCACATGGGAAGCTGGAGCTGACAGACAGGAGCTCACCCCGCTCCCTGGATTCAAACTGCCGACCTTTCAGTCAGCAGTCCGGCTAGCACATTGCACCACCGGGGCCTCCTTTAAAGTGGAATGACACTATAATGGCATGGTATGGATCGACCCCCCATGTAACCAACTCATCACAACCATAGGTTCCTATAAACCCAACCCCTTATCTACCACACTAATTTGATCATATTAACTGATTCTGAAAATAAGATTTGCAGTCACAGTCTCAATATCTTGGCAGTTCTAAGATTTAAAATTACTGAGGGCCTTCATAAGAGAGATCGATCTTATTGAGTACCAGTTATTTAACTCTCCTTAATGGAACAAACATTAGAAACCCCAAGAGGAAGATGACAATGTCTTGGTTCCTCACCAAATTCAGAGTTCAGGGTATTTTCCCAATAAAAGCCTTGTCTAGAAAAAAATATATAGGGAATCAGTAGAGTTTGAAAAGGTTACCAGTATGAAAAACATGTTCAAAGACTGGGAGTTGTTGTCCTAAACGAGAAGCCCTTTCATGCTCAGGGGATCATCCTCCTCACAAACATCTTGGTTAGCACAAGCATCAGTATCTTCAGGCAATTACGAAGGCTTGCAACTCAACAAGAGGCCCACCACTGACCCCTGGAGCGCTCTTCCATGCTCTCTCTCTCTGGATGAAAAAAGGAATTGATCATTTCTGTTTATGGGCAGCAGCTCACATTCAGCACACAGGAACTGGGCAAGTAAATGAGCAGCAGCAATGAGATAATACAACCAAATGAGATTAAACCTAATCACAAAAATATGGCCAAACCAACTCAGCTAGAGAAGCTAAGACAGTTCATGCTAAAGCATGAGACATTTTACAGTGAATGCTATGAGATCTTGCCAAATGATGTGTCAGAACATTACATTACAAAGA
The DNA here is from genome assembly GCA_030556195.1 of Anolis apletophallus. Classification (NCBI taxonomy): domain Eukaryota; kingdom Metazoa; phylum Chordata; class Lepidosauria; order Squamata; family Anolidae; genus Anolis; species Anolis apletophallus. The sequence goes on along the minus strand of JARBWK010000012.1, from coordinate 94,201,017 downwards.
TGCTCTTTTGTTGGCTTCCTGCTGCTGCTATTATACTCTCTCGGTTGTAACTCAGTGACAAAACAAAATTATTGTTTACAGCCCAAGGCCATCACAATGTAATACATAAAAATTAGGACACAGACAAACTCAGACTATTACTCTATCCAGTACTGTTTTCTTTGGCTGGCAGCAATTCTTCAGGTTCTCAGAACAGGTCATCCATATCACCTTACTATCAGGTCATTGTGACCAGAGATGCCACAGAACAAATCTGGGACCTTCTGAATTCAAAGCCCTCCAAAAAAGGTCTCCTTCCTCCCTTTCTGCACAAAATGTTTCCATCATAATGAATGGTCATATGAAGGGACTAGAGCAGCTTTTCTCAACCTGGGGGTCAGGACCCCTGGGAGGGGGGGGGTCACAAGGGGTCACCAAAGACAACCAGAAAACATATTTCTGATGGTCTTAGGAATTCCTTTGCCAGAGAAAGCGAAGATCCCTCTACCTAACTTCTCTACCTTTTTGGAAACAGACCACGAATCCTCCCACCAAATGCCCTCCTCCACTGCGACTGGCTGGCCTCTCAGTCGATCTCTCACCCAAAGGGAGGGCTGTTTCTGAGACTTCAAGTGGGGAGGGGAGAACAGGCATGCTTGGCGCATGGCAGCGTAGTGCGTATGTGTAGGTGAGGGAGAGTGTGCAAGGCGGAAGGGAGGCTCGCACCAGCAAGTCCCTTCAAGGCAAGGGGGTTCTGTGTGGGAAGTTTGGCCCAATTTTATTGTTGGTGGGGTTAAGAACGCTCTTTGATTGAAGGTGAACTATGACTACCAGCAACTACAACTCCCAAATGTCTAGGTCTCTTTTCCCCAAACTCCACCAGTCTTCACATTTAGGAATATTGAGTATTCATGCCAAGTTTGGTCCAGAACTATCATAGTTTGAGTCCACAGTGTTCTTTGATGTAGGTGAACTACAACTCCAAAACTCAAGGTCAATGCCCACCAAACCCTTCCAGTATTTCCTGTTGGTCATGGGACTTCTGTGTGCCAAGTTTGGTTCAATTCCATCATTGGTGGAGTTCGGAATGATTTTAGGTGAACTATAAATCCCAGAATCTACAACTCCAAAATAGCAAAATCAACCCAACCCCACCAGTATTCAAATTTTGGCATATCGGATATTTGTGCCAAATTTGGTCCAGTGAATGAAAATACATCCTGCATATCAGATATTTACCTTACGATTCATAACAGTAGCAAAAGTACAGTTATGAAATAGAATGAAAATAATGTTATGGTTGGGAGTCACCACAACATGAGGGACTATATTAAGGGGTTGCGGCATTAGGAAGGTTGCGAAACACTGTTCTAGGCCATTCAAATATAACTGCAAATAACCAGCAGATGGCATAGCTTCTTACTGGCTTTGACGACTAAGGCTCAAGGTGGTGTAGTCCAATAACATCTGAACCGCAGAAAGTATTTTAAGCTTTATAAGGTAACAGGACCAGGGATTGCAAGAACCCCGCTGTATCTTGGCTCAAGAAGAATTTGAACTAATTTGTACAACCACCAGCACATCTTTCTTCTAACACATAGCTAAGAAAGTTTGGAATGGCATTTGGAAAGGTTATAACACCTTTAAAAATCCAAATTCTACAGTGTATCAGAGACATTGTCCGGCTCTTTAGCCCACTTCCTGAAATCACCATTTGTTTTATCTTTAAACAGTCTGGGAACATGTGTCCCTTGTTGATATTATTCCATGGGTCGACATTATTTCCAAAACAAGGCTTTATGTGTTTTGCTGAGTGATACATAACTGGCACCTTTATGACCACAAACAAGTAGACCATTCTTAGTCTTCCCAGTCGACCTTGATCTTATCAAAAACGTAAGTTCGAGAACAAGGGACTAGTGGCCTTGAGAAAAGAAAGAAACTCACCACACAAGACAGCAGACGGTTAGAGGACATTTTTACTGCTAAGCTCTGTGGTAACAGCAACAGGAACCAGCGAGCTTTCAACATTTTCAAAATTAAAATACAATAGTTGCCTTTGTATCTTAAATCTACCAAGGAAGAAAGATTAGATAGACAGACCTTGAGGATATGTGGTTGACATTGAGGTGATAAACCTATATCTGGACTCCGTCATCTTGAAATACACATCTGATTGCTAGGGGTCTGCTTCGCTTTTTTGTGCCCCATTTACACATTGTGCCCAAATTTGATGTTATTAATTTCTTAAATGTTGTATTCCACTGTTGTTGACTGAAATAAATGCTACTGACTGACTGACTGACTAACTGACATCTGATTGCTCCTCCATCTACTATTTAGTGCAGGGGTGCTCACACTTTTTCCGCATGCGAGCTACTTATAAAACAACCAAGTCAAAATGATCTACCTACACACTACTCAGAGAGCCATAAAAGCAAAATATTTGGAAATTTATTTCAGTGAGAGCCATATAATATATATTAAGATTGAATTCAACTAAATGCAAATATAATAAGCCCCTGAATTTATTCATAATAATAATCATGATGATAATATTCATTCAGCCTCTGGTAATAATAATAATAACAACAACAACAACAATAGGTTCCTAGAGTAGAAGGAGACCTCCAAGAGCCATCCAGCACAACCTCCTTCTGCCATAAGGGAAAAACACAATCAAAGCATTCCTCACAGATGGCCATTCAGCCTCTAATAATAATAATAATAATAATAATAATAACAACAACAACCATGGGTTCCTAGAATAAGAGGAGACCTCCAAGGGCCATCCAGTCCAACCTACTTCTGCACCTGGGCGACGTCAGGACCCTGTGGGGCGGGACTGAGCCTTCCTCCCGCCCTGCCTGCAACCTACCAGGATGCCCTACGCGATGTACCAGTAGATCGCGATCTACCTAATGAGCACCCCTGATTTAGTGGGATCTTGGTAGCTGTTGGGGTTTGGATCTAGGATCGCCCTGGATACCAAAATCAGTAGAAGCTAGGCCCATCATATGCAATTGTGTAGTTTCCCTTATATAAAATGGCCAAATCAATGTTTGTTTTTTAGATTGTTTTGAATATTTTCAAGCCATGGATGGCATGTAGATGCAGAATCCATGGATATGGAGGGCTGACTTTTATTTTATGTAGACAGAAAAGTGACCTAGCTAGAAGAAAGACAGTTTAAAAAGGTAAAGGTTCCCCCTTGACATTAAGTCTAGTCATGTCCGACTCTGGGTGATGGTGCTCATCTCCATTTCTAAGCCAAAGAGCTGGCATGTGGCTCCATGACTGCATGGAGCATCGTTATCTTCCCACCAAAGCAGTACCTATTGATCTACTCACATTTGCATGTGTTCAAACTGATAGGCTGGCAGAAGCTGGGGCTAACAGTGGAAGCTCACCCCACTCCCCGGATTCGAACCACAAACCTTTTGGTCAGCAAGGTCAGCAGCTCAGCTTTGCACAAGATACATATTAAAATACACAAAATAGAGATTGCACATAAGATGCACATTTGAAATCCATCATTAAAACTGTCTGGGTAGGCCTGCCAGAAGAGATAGGTCTTCACTTGTGTCTTCCATTGTGACAATAGTATTTTATTTGTATACAAAGGAACATTAGTTTATATGTTCCTTTGTATACAAGGTTTCCTCTAGACTACTCATTTTCACTTAGCTGTTTGGAAATTATTTGTTTTCAGATAATTACCATACTTTCGCATAGATAACATGCTAGATCAGGCATGGGCAAACCTTGGCCCCCCAGGTGTTTTGGACTTCAATTCCCACAATTCCTAACAGCCGGTAGGCTGTTAGGAATTGTGGGGATTGAAGTCCAAAACACCTAGAGGGCCAAAGTTTGCCCATGGCTATGATAGATTATGGCCACAATCCCTTTTATACTTCTACTTGAAGGCAGTAAGATGTTCTCAATGCATTTACCAAAAAGCTGAATCCGAAGACTGGCATATATTATGTACATTAGACACACGGAAAGCATATTATCCTCCTCCACATACTTGCAAAACTTCTGTATGCAAGATAGTTAGTCTGCCACTGAGTTATGAACCTCTCCTGATCAGTATGAACCCAAGAAACTAGTTTATGCACAGTCTGTACATCTAGTCACTATTACTCATGCTGACTGGTAATGGCTCTCTCTGGTTCCAAAAATGAAATTTCCCCACCCCTAGCTGGTGATGTAAAGGGAAACCAATATTTCACTTGTAACACATGTGCTCTCCTTTGTTGTATTTTGTTTCCAGACATTTTGCAATCAGAAGAAGCGAAGCAATCAAATTCAAGAAAATGCTTTTCCTTGCAATTATTTGTTTACCAAGACTAACCATTTAGCTGTCTGAAGCAAAGGTAAGCTCCAGTCTTCCCAGTAGTCCAGTCAATTTGACTGGCAGTCACATAAGGCATATAGGGCAGTGCAGTTTATTGAAATTGAGAAGGTGAAATTTCCCGGTACCATCTCACTGTTCATCTGAAACTGCAGGCAATTATCTTGCTTTACCTAACAGTAAGGCTGGCCCTGGCATTCACTCACACACTTTATTTTTAGTGGCAGAATTTTCATTTCTGTAACTGGGCATCTCTATATATAATAAAGCGGAATGTTGGTATGTATGTATGTATGTATGTATGTATGTATGTATGTATGTATGTATGTGGCAGCGTTCTGATTGGCTCCCGGCCTCTACATTCTGACAACATGATTGGTTGCCAGTGAGGGAGTATTTGCATAACGCCTCTAATTGGCCAGCCAACACGAACATTCCGACACTCTAAACTGCCAGAGGGGGATAAGGCAAAGGCCTGAGGCAGTCAGCCATGGTGGGAGTTTCAGACCAAAACACTTTGCGGCTCCCAACAATGACAGAAAAGACCAAACTTGCCACACAGAGCCCTCATGACCCACTCTACATCCTGGTGCTGTTTGAAGGAGGATGGGCCATGGATGATGGGACTTGAAGTACCTTCACTCACCTTCCGAGACCGCTGCAACCCTCATCCAATGAATGATCAAGACCAAACGTGGCACACAGAGCCCACATGACCCAATCTACATCCTGGTGCTGTTGGGAGGGGGATGGACCATGGCCGATGGGACTTGCAGTACCTTCACTAAATTCCTGGGACCACTGCAAGCCATGTAAACATCTGATAAGGACCAACCTTGGCACACAATGCCTTTCTCAAATAACCCGGGCAGGGCCGGGTCCCCAAGCTAGTATATGATAAAATAGTGAAGAGTAAAGACATCACTCTGGCAATGAAGATCCACATAGTTAAAGCAATTGTATTCCCTATAGTAACCTATGGATGTGAGAGCTGGACCATAAGGAAGGGTGAGCAAAGGAAGACAGACGCTTTTGAACTGTAGTGTTGGAGGAAAATTCTGAGAGTGCCTTCGACCACAAGAAGATCAAACCAGTCCATACTCCAGGAAATAATGCCCAACTGCTCACTGGAGGGAAGGATATTAGAGGCAAAGATGAAGTACTTAGGCCACATAATGAGAAAACTGGTAAGCTTGGAGAAGATAATGATGCTGGGGGAAATGGCAGGAAAAAGGAAGAGGGGACGACCAAGGGCAAGATGGATGGATGGTATTCCTGAAGTGACTGGTTTGACCTTGAAGGGAGTTCTGGCGTGGGCTGGTCCATGAGGTCACAAAGAGTCAGAAGTGACTGAACAAATAAACAACAACTGGGCATATGGATTCTTTGAAGTGTGATCTTCCAGCACTATTGTTTCAGGCTTCCCAAAATGAAAATGAAACTGCTGCAATTGGGACAATGATTAAAAACTCTAAACACCTCTTTGTGTCTAGTACAATGGTTCCCTAACTGTAGTCTGTGAAGCACCAGTGGTTTGCAAGAAATAAAATATAGTCCATAGCCTCACCATTACTACACGGTTGCAACAAGAGTGACTGTTCTTGCAAATCCCTCTTATAGTGCTGAGGCTTATTAAATATGGTTTTCTGTGGGTGAGAAGATGGTGACCACTGGATGGCATATGTTCTGTTTCTGAAACTAGAACTGATATGGTTTATTCAATGCAATTTTCAAAATCAGCACCTCATATAACCAAACCAAATCTTAAGTTGACCAAAAATAGATTCGTAACACTTTTGGTATTACTGTTGGAGAGTGGTCCCTGATCAAAAAAGGTTTGTGAACCACTGGTCTAGTGGATCAACCAAGGAGTGTGTATAGCAGGGGTGCCCACACTTTTTTAGCATGCGATCTACTTTTATAACAACCAAGTCGCAAAGATCTACCTGGCGCGCGCACGCTCCTCCGACACATGCCCGCTTCCGATGCCTGCGCGCTCCCGATGCCATCTTCCACCCACGTTAGGATGCGAGGCTGCGGGAGGGAGTGTGTGTTTGTGTGTGTGAGAGAGAAATGGCCTCTAGACACCATTTCCTAGCAACGCTGGGGGACGGCGAACCTTGGATCTGCTACCAGAGGCAGGCTGGGAGCAGTAGGAGTCACGGAACTACTGCTCCCAACCTGCCTCTGGGAGCACATCCAAGACATGCCCTCCCCCAGCGTTGCTAGGAGACGGCGTCCAGAGGCACTTCCACATGCCTTTGGACGCCGTCTCCTAGCAACGCTGGGGACGGCGAACCTTGGGTGTGCTCCCAGAGGTAGGCTGGAAGCAGTAGGAGTCACGGAACTACTGCTCCCAGCCTGCCTCTGGGAGCACATCCAAGATACGCCATCCCCCAGCACTGCTAGCAGACCCCTCTCCCTCCCGCAGCCTTGCATCCTATCCCTGTGCGCGCCTTCGCCTTGCTCCCCCGCCCCAGGAGCAAACAATGGGCGGTCACATCACCGTGTCAAGAGACGAGCGCCAGGGCCCGCCCACTAAAGCCTCATTGGCGGAAGAAGCCCCGCATGGGCAAAAGATGACGGGAGGAGGGCATGCGCGGTGTGTGTGCGTGCGCAGGGCAGAAGCGCCCCATTTGGGATAGACTTCATATGTACTCGGGATCGACTTGTCGATCGCGATCTACCTAATGAGATCCCCTGGTGTATAGGATATATCTTAGATTTCTATGTTATGTGCACTTTGAGTTGGTTTTGATTTTTGGCAACCCTAAGGTAATCCTATCATAGGATTTTCTTTGCAAAGTTTTCTCAGGATGGTGGTTGTTTGCCATGGCTTTTCTCTTTTTCAGACAGCAAAAGTTGAGATGGGGTTTTACACAGGGACTGGTTGACCATCTTTCAGGAGTGCTTTGATTGTGTATGACAGAATAAGGTTGGACTAGATGGCCCCTTGGAGTTTCTCCCAATTCTGATTATATGAATACTTTGTGTAGGAATGATGCAAAATGGTCACCTTGGTACAGCTGCATGAATTTGGGGTGTGCCGCAGAAGTGATCACGCGGTCTGGCAGCTCCCTGAGAAATAGTTTCAGTAAACTGGCAGCTGAGCTGACGTCTCCGTCGGTCACCAGGTCCACTTCCTCTCCGCTCTCGTACTTCAGGCGCAGCTGTTCCACTGTTTTCAGACTGCCATTCACCCTGAACAGCCCTTCCTGTTTTAGACCTGTAATTACATATTCGAAAGGAGTCAAAATAACCAGCGCACCCATTACCCTGCATTAAAAATACACTGCCAAGAAACCAATGGATGGCCAATGCTAAATATAGCTGATTCCTCAGTCAGTCAGACCCCCCCTCCCCCACCTAAAACAATGAACAAGAGGCCAAAAATGAAGTCTACACATTTCATTTATCTATATTGCTTAACACAAGGCTTTTGGTCATCCAGAAAGGTAAAGGGATTGCGGGTGCTGTCATCCCAAGCCATCTGGTGGGTCTAAGGTTCCTCACCCCTGACATAATATAATAAAATCTCCAATCGGTTTATACAACATATGCCATAAAATCTGAAGTAAAATACATACAGTGTAAATAGAATGGGCACTTAACAACTTCCAAAAAGAACTGTAAACAAATAGGGGAGAGTCATAGTCAAGCATAAACTAGGAAAAACCACAGGTGCAGATAGGGAGTGAACCACTTCAAACAGGGCTCTCATATCTCCAAATGTGGCCATTCCTCTCCAATCCACCAAGAGGTTTAAATTTTATGGCAAGAGCAGTACCTTGGAAAGCCTTGCAGAAATATTTGTGTACTTCCTTCATATGTTAGACTTGCATATTCTGTGCAACTGTGGTTCATCTCAAATGAGCATAAGCAAGAATGAGCTGGATGTACTTTTCTAGGGTGTATAAGGTTTTATTTTTACTTAATGCTTATTATAGAAAAGCATCATAACAACAACCTAACAGTCCCATTACCATGGCACTCATGTTCAGTTTCATCTACCCACACCTGGGGAAAGGGGTGTATTTCAGGCACTCCTATCACGTGTCTCCCCCAAAAGTTACCATAGAGTTGCATTAGGGTACTGAACATATTTATTTATTTATCTACAGTATTTATATTCCGCCCTTCTCACCCCGCAGGGGACTCAGGGCGGATTACAATGTACACATACATGGCAAAAATTCAATGCCATAGACACACAACACATATAGACAGAGGCTATTTAACATTCCAACTTCTGGCCACCAGGGGAGCTGTCGCTTCACGGGCCATCTGTGACACAGATGAAGTACTTTCTGCATTCTCCACATGCTTTTGCTGGAGATTTTTTATGGCCTCATACATTTTGTTAAATTATCCTCCCCACAAAGTGGTACCTAAATTTCCTACTTGACAGATGCAACTGTCTTTCAGGTTGCAAAGGTCGACAACAAGCTACACAATTGGCCGGAAGCTCATTGCGACCCAGACTGGCTTTCGGTCAGTAGTGATCTTTAATGCAGCTGACACCCAGCCAGCTGCACCACAGTTCCAATTTCTAGAAAAGATGCATCTCTAGAAATTGCTAGCTCTTCCAATACAACTTTATAGTATGCTGGGGTTTAATGGTACTTTAGTTAGCCATATTAGTAGCTTCAGGTAACCTTGGTCCTGCCAGTGGGTACAGGGACCTGGTTAGGATCCTTGCAGGGGAAAGACAGCTTATATATATTTATAACTAGCTTGGGCACCTGGCGGTGCCCGGGTGTTTTGAGAAACGTAGTAGTTGATATTTAGCAGTTATTTAAGTGGCTCACAGTGGGATCATGAAATCACTGAAGGTACTGCAGGTCCCATCATCCATTGTCCACCCACCTCCAAACAGCACCAGGACTCAGAGAGGGTCATGGAGGGTCTGTCTGCCAAGTTTGGCCTTGATCCATCATTATTGGGAGTTGCAGTGGGATCATGAAATTACTGAAGGTACTGCAAGTCCCATCATCCATGGTCTACCCACCTCCAAACAGCACTATGAGTCAGGGTGGGTCATGGAGCGTTTGTCTGCCAAGTTTGGCCTTGATCCATCATTATTGGGAGTTGCAGTGGGATCATGAAATTACTGAAGGTACTGCAAGTCCCATTGAAGCAGATCCGGGAGTTATGGAACTCCAAGTACCAAGTTAACCTTACCAAAGCTGCCCGAACGTGCGGATACTAGGATGAGGGAGAACACGCGACAACTGTGAAGTAGGGTGAAAAGCAAAAAGGTTTTATTCCTGGCACCAGCTGGTGGGTTTTGCCAGCAGAACACAGCTGCAGATAGGGGCAAAAAGAAGACCCCGTTACATCTCATACAAAGACATTTATACCCCAATGGAGTCCATTCAGTTAAACCCACCCCTTCTTCATGGTTAAAACAATCATAATTGGCTGGTGATTACTGTTGTTACATGACATTTCATTAATCCAATAAACATGGCACAAATCATTTGCATCATTTCTCTGTCATCACTAAAAATGAGAACAATAGCCATCTATAAGATATTCTTTTCTCACAGTGCAAGCTATCAATGCTGAGCCTCTCTGTTCTTGGATTGAAACAATATTTCCGGGCTCCCTGCCAGCAGTGGAGCAGGACAAACTCTGCCATGCGCAATGCTGTTTTCCATAAATTCCCATTAACTTTCATAGCTCAAACTGCACTGTTTTCACCCATCTAGCCTAAAGAATCTCAAATCGGGCACAGGGTGTATTAAAATGCATTTAATCAGGGTGTTAGTCTTTCATAGCAAGTGCCTGTCTGATTTTTGGCACCAAACCCCTCTTTTTCAGAGTTGACACGCAAGTAGCATCACTCTCTGACTGTACTTTTTATGCTCGGAAAAGTACCAAACCTGCTTCACCATCATCCGTGGTCCACCCACCTCCAAACAGCACCAGGACTCGGGGTGGGTCATGGAGGGTTTGCCTGCCAAGTTTGGCCTTGATCCATCATTATTGGGAGTTGCAGTGTGATCATGAAATTACTGAAGGTACTGCAAGTCCCATCATCCGTGGCCCACCCTCCTCCAAACAGCACCAGGATGTAGAGTGGGTCATGGAGGCTCTGTCTGCCAAGTGTGGTCTTGCTCCTTCATCATAAGGCGTTGACATGGTATTATGGAAGTAGTGAAAGCACTGCAAGTCCCATCATGCGTGGTGTACCCTCCTCCAAAGTGCAGCAGGTCATGGGGGCTCTGCGTGGGCAGTTGGGTGTGTATTGATTATTGAATGAGGGTCACAGTGGTCTTAGGAAGTTATTGAAAGTACAGAAAGCCCCATCATCCGTGCCCCCACCCCCCCAAACTGCACCAGGATGTAGAGTGGGTGTTGGGGGGGGGGGGGTGCGGCAAGTGTGGGGGGGGGGGGTTTGTGTGTTTTAAGAGGCATAGTCAGGAGAAATAAGAAAAGTAAGTGTTACTATGAAATCAGGCTGAGGCCTAGCCAGGAGAATCAAGTGGAGGAAGTGCTGCTGTGTGTGGAGGGCGAGGCCTAGTTGGTAAAAGTAGCTAAAGGAAGCCTGTTTGTAAAGTAGTGTCTGTGAGAGCTTTGAGAATAGGGAAGCAAGAATGGTGGCCAATCAGAGCCGGTGTAGCAAATGTTCACTCAGTTTGGTTCAGGTCCGGCTGAGGCCTAGTCAGGAGAATCAAGTTGAGGAAGCCTTACTGTCAATTCAGGCTGAGGGCTAGTTTTTAAAATCAGCTGAAGGAAGCCTTTTTGTAAAGAACTCTGTCTGGCACCTTTGAGATTTGGGATGTTGGAATGCTGGCCAATCCATGGTCCATCCTCCCTCAAACTGCACCAAGGCGTAAAGTGGGTCTTGTGGGTTCTGTGTGCCAAGTTTGGTTTTGTTGTCTCATTGTTGGGGGCTGCAAAGTGTTTTGGACTTAAACTCCCACCATGCCTGACTGGCTCAGGCCTTTTCCTTACCTCCCTCTGGCACTTTTGAGTCTCGGAATGTTCGTGTTGGCTGGCCAGTGGGAGTTGTTTATGCAAATAACCCCACAGTGGGAGCCAATCCGAAAGCTGCCACATTTCCTTCCGCCCTTCCGCCCTCCGGACACATACAAACATACATACATACAAACATTCCGCTTTATAAAGGTACTAGCTGTACCCGGCACGCGTTGCTGTGCCCTATTTAGGAGATGCGAGATGTAAGGGTTTGAAATGATGTTACTTACGGTCTTGGTGGGGTCATGTAGGCATGAATTGCGCACTTTCTATGTGTGCTCCAAATGATGTCATCTGGAAGCATGAGTTGTATTGTCTTATATAGCGGAGGAAGTGTTTTGATTCTGGAGTGTGTCCACTCAGCAAAGTCTGTAGTGGTTGTGGAGGAGTGGCAAGTGGTGGTAGAGAGACTTTACCGGCTAGGCAGCACATTCCTGTTGTTTCTGCTGGGTATTTCAGGGCTTTGCAGTGTGTGCAGATGTGCGTTAGGGTACCAATGTCGGCCTCTGGCACCATGCTGTAGTCTTCTGCAGCGTTGTATCTGAAGGCTAGGCGGTGGAATTGGTTGTGGTGTTTTTGAAGTTTGTTTTCTGTGTTGCGACGTCGTGTTTCTGCGCTCCTTGCGCGCTGCTGTTGTGTTGCATTTCTGCGTCTTTGTTGTTCCTGGCTGTGCGCTTCTTCTTGTCGTGCAGTTCTTTGCATTTGGTTCTCAGCTGTGCATCGTGCAGTGACCTGTTGTCTGTGTCTCTGCTGCGCAGTGTGTTTCTGTTCTGGCGTTTGTTCTGCCCTTTTTTGTTTGATGTATGTAGCGTTGTGAGTGTGTCGTCCGATGCTGTTATTTTTATAAGGCATGGCTTGTCTTTTGGGTCAGTTTATGTCTGTGTGGAAGGAAGGAATGGTTTTAGTTTGTGGTGTTTGTAGGTGTTGTGTGTATGGGGTCCCGTAAGGTTGGTGGGATGGGTTGTGATTGGAAGTTGTGTTGTGTTGTGTTGTGTGGGTAGGAATTTGCTGGAGAATTGCTCCCTCAGAGTTTGGTTTTGGCAGTTTAACCCTCAAACACCAACTGAAATCTCTCAGCATTCTATCCTAGCCTTGGATGGCTCTTGCCAGCGTTGCTATGGTTACAGCAGTTATGCAAATCCGCCCTTATTGGCAGCCAATCATGTTGTTCAGAATGTAGAGGCTGGGTGAGTCGTTGGCTGCCCCGGAGGATACTGGGAAATGTAGTTTTATTTTTACTCGTTGTTTTGGGGGCCTTTTAGGTTTTGGGGGGGAAAGTTTCTTTGCTACAAATGTACCTTGCTTGAGGCCTATTTCTGTTGGCAAGTATTGTTTTTCTGCGTTGTATGGTTTCTTTGTTTGAGGTATACATCCCATGACGTGAACCCATTTATATAATAGATAGAGATAGAGATAGAGATAAATGCAAATACCACTAGAGAGAAAATAGCGTCTTGTGTTCAATTGTCTTTCTTTCACAAAATCATCAAATGGCTGTATGCGAGTCACTTAATCTTTAAGAGTATCCACCATGGTTTGTTGTACGTTTTTCGGGCTGTATGGCCATGTTCCAGAAGCATTCTCTCCTGATGTTTCACCTGTATCTATGGCAGGCATTCTCAGAGGTTGTGAGGATCTCACAACCTCCGAGGATGCCTATCACAGATGCAGGCGAAACATCAGGAGAGAATGCTTCTGGAACATGGCCATACAGCCTGAAAAACTTTCAACTCAGTGATTCCGGCCATGAAAGCCTTCGACAATACATAGTATCCACCATATAGAGATAGGCATCTTGGCCTGTCTAGCAAAGCAATTATAACAAGGATTAAGATCATATATGCAAAAAGTTTTGAATATGCTACAGTGTTGGAACTTTTGGGGCTGGATAATACCTTACTATACACACAAAGAAATCCAATACTGGCATCTGCTGGCCATGATGAGACATTGCAGATAGTAAGATCTCTAAATCAGAACTACCGGTAGTATAAATATTTCCATGGGCTGTGATGGTGCAACGGGTTAAACCGCTGAGGTGCTGAACTTGCTGACCGGAAGGGTGGTGGTTCAAATCTGTGGGATGGGGTGAGCTCCCACTGTCAGCCTCAGCTCCTGACAACCTAGCAGTTCGAAAACATGCAAATGTGAGTAGAACAGAAGGTACTGCTTTGGTGGGTAGATAAATAGGTATGGCCCCAGCAGGAAGGTTAACGGCACTCCATGCAGTCATGCCAGTCACATGACCTAGTGCAGAAGTGTCATTTGATTTGATCAAAGATGCATCTTCAAAAAATAAAGAAGAATGATATGAAGGACACTTTTATTGGCCTATTATTTCTCTAAATCCCACTTAAGGATGGGGATAAAATGTTGAGTACAGAATCATAGAACCAAAGTGTTGAAAGAGATGTCGTGGGCCATCCTGCCCAACCTCCTGCCAAGAAACAGGAAAATTGCATTTAAAGCACCCTCCAAAGAAGAACCTCCACCACACTCTGCGGCAGAGAGTTCCATTGCTGAACAGCTCTCACAATTAGGAAGTTCTTCCTCATGTTCAGGTGGAATCTCTTTTCCTGTAGTTTGAAGCCATTGATCTGTGTCCTAGTCTCCAGGGCAGCAGAAAACAAGCTTGCTCCCTCCTCCCTATGACTTCACCTCACATATTTATACATAGCCCTTATTGTATTTCCTCTCAGCCTTCTCTGCTGCAGGCTAAACATCCCCAGCTCTTTAAGCCGCTCCTCATAGGACTTGTTCTCCAGACCCTTGATCATTTTAGTCACCCTCCTCAGGACACATTCCAGCTTGTCGACATCTTCCTACAATTGCAGTGCCCAGAATTGGACATAGTATGTATTCCAGGTGTGGTTTGACCAAGGCAGAATAGAGGACTAGCAGGACTTTCCTGGATCTAGACCAGGAATCCTCAAACTTCAGCCCTCCAGCTGTTTGGGCCTTCAACTCCCAGAATTCCTGACAACTGAACAAGCTCGTTAGGGCTTCTGGGAGTTGGAGGTCCAAACAGCTGGAGGGCCACAGTTTGAAGATGCCTGATGTAGACACTATGCCCCTATTTATGCAGGCCAAAATCCCACTGGCATTTTTAGCTCCCACATGTCAATGTTGACTCATGTTTAACTTGTTGTCCACAAGGACTCCAAGATCTTTTTCACATGTCGTCAGAAAATAGCGACAAAAACACTTGCAGAGTATGTATGCATGTATGTACTGTATGTGTTTGTGTATGTCCGTGTATCCTCTCCATTGGCGCCCCCTTGTCGTGGGGGAGAGGCTTGCGTACCCTAATGAAGTTGTGAGCTATGCTGGCGGTGGCATAATAGCCCCCGGTCGAGCCTCCCATGCCAGACAGGTCATGACCAAAGGGTCTGACAAAGAGTGTCAAAGGGCAGGATGGGCTCCTAGGAGAAGGAAATCTCAGAATTCAAATCCGGGCAGATGGTGCTTGTTTAACCCTGTAAGGTCAACCATCTAAGAGAAGGTAACTCTAATCAAACCTACAACCTGAGGACCTCGCTGCCACCGTCCAAGCTTGCTAGGCCCTGGCAGACAAACCTTTGGTTCAAAGGGTGAGGCCAGTTCTGTGCATGCTGCCCTCTACCAGAAAAATCCATTGCACAGGCTCGAAGGACACATCCAACTTCCGAATAGAAAGCGTGGGGTGAGTCCTTCCTGAATCTTCGTTCACGAAGAAAAGCCAAGAATGTATATGTATGTATGCATATGCTTGTATACACGCATCTGTCAATCTATCTATTTATCTGCACACCCTGAGACCTATAGCTACTAATATGCAGCTTTCCAATACATTTGCCCTGAGATGTGAAAAGTCTTTTTTTTTATCACAACTGCCAAAACCATCCAGCTAACAGCTGTAGGCTAAAAAGCCAAAAAGCTGAGTAACCATTACATCCTACATCATCCTTCAGACAAAAGGCCACTTTCAAAACAGAAAGATATCATAAATGAGGGGGCAGGGGGAGAGCAGGACACAGGGCATCTTGAAATGCAACACAACTACACAAAGAGTTACTTAGGTTTAACCCAAAAATGTTTAACTTGTTACTTTATTATCATCGTCAAATCGCATGAGAAACAAGAAGAACAAAGAAAATGCACATTCTGTAAAAAGGACACTGCCGCCACCCATGTGCTCTTTATTTACCGTCCTGATTTTAGTGGTTTTTTTTAGTACTGGTAGCCAGATTTTATTCATTTTCATGGTTTCCACCTTTCTGTTGAAATTGTCCATATGCTTGTGGATTTCCCTGACATACAGGGAGCATACCACCCCCTGTTGTGTCAGCTCCACTGGCTGCCTGTCCACTTCCGAGCTCAATTCAAAGTGCTGGTTTTGACCTTTAAAGCTCTATACCAGTGTTTCTCAACCTTCCTAATGCCTCGACCCCTTAATACAGATCCTCATGTTGTGGTGACCCCCAACCATAACATTATTCTCGTTGCTGCTTCATTACTGTAATTTTGCTACTGTTATAAATTGTAATGTATATCTCCAATATGCGGGATGTATTTTCATTCACTGGATCCAATTTGGCACAAATACCCAATACACCCAACTTTGAATACTAGTGGGGTTGGGCGGGGGTTTGATTTTCTCATTTGTAGTTGCTAGGATTTAAAGTTCACCTACAATCAAAGAGCATCCTGAACTCCACCAATGATGGAATTGAAGCAAACTTGGCACATGCAACTCCCATGACGAACAGAAAATACTGGAAGGCTTTGGTGGGCAGTGACCTTGAGTTTTGGAGTTGTAGTTCACTTACATCCAGAGAACACTAGGGACTCAAACAATGATGGATCTGGACCAAACTTGGCACGAATACTCAATATGCTCAAATGTGGACACTGGTGGCATTTGGGGAAAATAGACCTTGACATTTGAGAGTTGTAATTGCTGGGATTTATAGTTCACCTACAATCAAAGAGCATTCTGAACCCCACCAATGATAGAATTGGGCCAAACTTCCCACAAGGAAACCCCATTACCAACAGAAAATACTGTGTTTTCTGATGGTCTTTGGTGACCCCTCTGACACACCCTAGTGACCCCCCTAGGGGTCCCGACCCCCAGGTTGAGAACCACTGCTCTATACGGTTCTGGCCCAGCTTACTTGTCCGAACGCATCTGCCGCTACGTCCCACCTCGTAACTTAAGATCATCCGGGGAGGCCCTGCTCTTGCTTCCGCCAGCAACTCAACTGCAGCTGGTGGGGACAAGAGACAGGGCCTTCTCGGCTGTGGCCCCCCACCTGTAGAATGCGCTTCCAACCGAAATACAATCGACCTCATCCCTCCTAGCTTTCAGGAAGAAAGTAAAATCGTGGTTGTGGGAACAGGCCTTTGCACAGTAACTTAATGCAGCACTTTACTTGGAATGGACTAATATGATGACGGACATGAAAATACAGCGTCCGCTATTGATTGAATGTTATAGATGGAATTTTAACTTAATTTGATTGTTGATAATTGTTTAACTCTGATGTTTTTAATCTTGTTGTATTAGTGGTTTTATATTGTGTACTGTGCCGGCATCTAATTGTGCCTTGAAAACCGCCCTGAGAGGTTGAGAAGGGCAGGGTAGAAATATAGTAATAAATAAAATAAATAAATGTCTTCTCTGTGTAGTCTGACATGGTGGTTGTCAGAGTGGTCCATCATTTATGTTTTCTCAAATATCATTCTCATATTATTTGAGAACACAGAAATGCTGGAGCACTCTGGACAAATTGACAAAACCTGGCTACCAATATTTTAAAAACTCTAAAATCAGGACAGTAAATAAAGAACAACACTAAAAAGCAGGGGAATTCCAGACAGGAATCAATCAGAGCCAGCTAGCACCTCCCAACAAAGGATCCCCCAGGAAGTACCAGCCAGGCTTTGAAGCTGCAAGGCCATTCAATGCGAACCAAGATGCCCAATTGCAACATTCACATTTGCCTCAAACAGGTAAGAGTCCTTTCTCCCAACCTGGACGTTCCAGAGATATATAAACCTCACTAGTTTCCAACAGACCTCACAACTTCTGAGGATGCCTGCCACAGATGTGGGTGAAACGTCAGGAGAGAATGCTTCTGGAACGTGGCCATACAGCCTGGAAAACTCACATCAACCAAGCAGAGGAGAATCACATTAAGTGGGTCCCATGTTGTAAACACCTGTATTTAATCCACATTCATGTAGGATTAAATTCATTGAAATGATGGGGTCCCTGAAATAACTCCCCCCCCCCAATAACTCTCCCCCCAATCCATTTTTCTCTCAAGTAGGACAACCAAAGATGACTTTCTCTCAAGTAGGCCCACCAGAGATGACTTCAAAATATGGGCAGGATAATCTGGCCGATGTCAAATGCAGAAGTGTTGTTGCAATAAGATTTCAGACTAGGATAAGAAAAACTAGTACTAAACGTACAAAACCAGGACTTCACTTGAGGTCCAACTACACAGCTTAATGCTATGGACTCATGGGAGTTTTAGTTGTACAAGGTTTGCATGCTTCTCTGCCAAAGAGTAGTGCTGCCTCACCAAAAATATCTTAGCATCGAGCCATGGCATTTCGAGTGAAATAAAAGGCATTGTTTATGAACTCGCTTGTCCTCTTTTTAGTTAAACCAAATACAGGAGTTCCTCAGAATAGTGGGAAACTATTATAAAATATTTTCCTTCCACTTCTCAAAAACAAAATTAGTATCAAAGCCATTTAAGCAATTTTTAATGTGGATATAAGTGATTTGAATGTTTGTATATATTTATGTTTTTATGTCCCAGCATTGAACGTTTGCCCTGCGGGATGAGAAGCGCAGAATATAAATGTTTTAAATCAATCAATCAATATATGAAAGCAAATGATGGAAGTTACTTGCTGAAGCTAAACAAGCCTGGAATTCCAAGAAAATAAGAGAGGTGAGATACAAAGATAAAATAAATATACACACCTCTGCAATACCAATGTATCCTACATTAATAGTCCCTGGAAAGTGTAATTCTGGCAGGAGGATTAAACAAAATTTCACAGAATAATGGCAAAGGTTTTCCATTGACATTAATTCTAGTAGTGTCTGACTCTTGGGGGTGGTGCTCATCTCCATTTCCAAGCTGAAGAGCCGGCGTTGTTCGTAGACACCTCCAAGGTCATGTGGCCAGCATGACTGCAAGGAACACTGTTACCTTCCTGCAGAAATGGTACATATTGATCTACTCAAATTTGCATGTTTTCAAACTGCTAGGTTGGCAGAAGCTTGGGCTAACAACAGGAGCTCTCCCCATCAATGGATTCAAACCGCCAATCTTCCTATCAGCAAGTTCTGTAGGTTAGCGGTTTAACCTGCTGTGACACCACAGCCCTAATAGTTAGAATAGTGAGCCAAAAATCAAGAGTTTAGTAAAATTACATTTTTCTACTACAGCTCCCATAATACATAGCTTAGCTAACATGGGTATTCATCCTGCTGGCTGGAGGATTCTGGGAGCCTATTGTTCCCCCAAAATCAACTTTTACATGCTCTCTAAAGACAAATGTGGAACTAGAAATATTTGGGATTTCCTATGTGTTCATATATGCAAATTAATGTATGTGTTATGTATTTATATGCAAATACCACAAGTGTTTGGGAATGTGTATTTTTTCATAGTATTTGCATAAAGAAAAACAACAACATCCCAAGCACTTTTGGTATTTGCATACCCACACATAACGAGATATCTTGGAGATGGGAACCAAATCTAAACACAGCATTCATTTGTGTCTTTAAAAGGTTATTTAATACAATATGTGCATGCAACAAGGTTTCAGCTGAACCATTAGAAAGCAATCAGCCACCCAAGTGAACAATTTTGGATTTTTGAATTTCAGAGGTTTGGAAGTCATGAGGAATGGCTTAGGGAACTGGCCATGTTTAACTTGGAGAAAAGAAGGCTAAGAGAAGATATGACAGCCACATTCACATATTTGATTTTATATTGAGGAGGCAGCAAGCTTTTTTCTGCTGCTCTGGGGAGTAGGACACTTCAAATTGCAGAAGAAAAAAATTACACCTAAATATTAGGAATAACTTCCTGACAATAAGAGAGGTAGGTTCCTTCTTTATAGGCTTTGAAACATCTGTCAGGTGTGCTTTTAATGCGATTTCCCTGCTTCTTGGCAGGGGGTTGGACTGGATGGCCCACAAAGTCTCTTCCAAGTCAATGATTCTATGATTCAACAGTGGAATATGCTGCCTTGGAGTGAGATAGTTTCCTCCTCTGGAGTTTTTAAACAGAGGATGCATGGTCATCTGTCAGGAGTGCTTTGGTTGCATTTTCCTGCATGACAGGGTTGGACTGGATGATCTTTGAGGTCCCTTCCAACTCTATAATTATAATTAAATTTAATAAGTATATGCTAGAACAGCTAAACCCTTAATATGATACCTTTCTGCTATCTTTTTAAAAATACAAGTAATGAAGTAGGATCTTACCGTGCCGAGTCAGGTATTCAACAATATCCGAGACCACATCTGGAACGCCTTTCTTCCTTAGTCCCTGCTGCTGAAGCTCCTGAAGGTTCGTGCCAAACACTCTCCGACCAGGGTTGCCCCTCTGCCCTTTCAATGGTGCGCAGGCAATCTTTTTCATGTCTTCTTTCAGCCTCACCGCTGACTTACTTTGCTTGAAAGAGCAGAGAAAGGCAGAACAGTCCGTCAGTGTTACAACAGGGGGCTGCATGGCTCTTGGAGACACAAATTCCCGGCAAAGTTCACCCCAGAAAAAAAAAATCTGGGACAAAAACATGCACACGCCCATGTAGGATGGAAAAGAGGGACACTCCCGAGGAGGAGTTTCTCAATGGGTAGCCAAGCAACATGAGTGGATAACTTCTAAGCACTCAAACTGCATCACCAGAGCAACTGTGGGTGGAGCGGAAAGGAAAGGACTGTCGGTGAATGGCATCCATCTCCACCGAAACATCAGCATAAGGATAAGTAAGAACAGATAAAAAGAAAGAGCTAAGTAAGTCTTGCAAGGCAATGGAAAACAACTGAGTTCTTATGGAGAAGTTTCAGCTGCATACTATTTTATAAATTGTTTTCCACACATTCATGGATGCATCTACGCTGCGGAATTAATGCAGTTTGACACATCTTTAATTGCTGTGGAATAGTGGGAGTTGTAGTTTTACAATATCTTTAGTCTTCTGTGCCAAAGAGTTAATACATACTGTTCTTGTGCACCTTCAAATTGTTTCTGACTTATGGTGACCCTTGAGATGGACCAATCATGGGGTTTTCTGGGGCTGAGAGAGTGTGACTCACCCTGTGGATTTCCACCTCTGACTGGAGAATCGAACCCTAGTCTCCAGAGCCACAGCCAAATGGAAAATGTTTTATATTTAATATTATTTTAATGCTATATTTATTTACTTCTTTTCTTTTTCTCTCTAATAACGATTTAGAAGGAAAAGGAAGGAAACTTACATAGGGTAAGTAAAGCATAGAGTAGGACTGAACCCACTGCATTGTCCGCTAGATTGTGATGTTTGCTTTGCAAATACACAAACACTGTGTTCAGAATATTGTAAATCAAGTTTTCCCCTTTGTACACTCTCTACATTTTGTAGCCTTTAGCTTGATGAGGAGTTCTAGAGAACCCCAGAGCTTGCACACTTGTGTGGGATTTTGTGTGATCAAAACCAGTGATTTTCAACCAGTGTGCCACGGAACAGTAGTGTGCCGTGAGAGATCATCAGGTGTGTTGTGTGAAATTATTTTCGAACTTCATTCATATATAAACTATAAGGTGCATCCGTCCCTTTAAGAAATGGAACCATAGCACTCTCACATCACCTAAGAAGTGACACAGAGTGCTATGGTCGCGCCATCTTGGATTCGCTCAGATGCGGCTAAGTAAACAAAGTTAGAGTTAGTGTTGCAGTTGCGCGTCAAGTGACAGTGGCAATTTGGGATCACAACAAGACAAGAGAGTGACAGTGATGGAGAAGTTTTTGAGAAGGGAAAATGCAAATGCCGAACATGGCCGTGGACAAAATTATGACACATATGAAGGCCCTAATATGAGTGGTGGACAAAAGAAAAAAGAAAAGATGGTAAGCTTGAGGCAATACAGCGAAAGCTATCTTTCATTTGGATTCACTTTCACAGGGGATGTGATGGCAACGACTCCGATGTGCTTGGCGTGTGGTGAGAAGCTGTCCAATAGCGCCATGGTGCCAAGCAAGCTTAAACGCTATCTCCAAATGAAACACCCTTCTGTTTATCGAAACAGGCCCAGGTTTCACACTAAGTGAGTGTATAAATACATTTAAAAACATATTAACTATATGTATTACTGTGTTAGAGTGTCATTTTGGTTGGTGGTGTGCCCCAGGATTTTGTAAATGTAAAAAATGTGCCGCGGCTCAAAAAAGGTTGAAAATCACTGATCTAAATAAAGGGATTGCCTAACTCTGATGGTTTGCACTCATTGTATTTATGTTTTGCAGGCATTTACAAATACTAAATCAAATGCAGACATCATGTGAGCTGCCAATTTGTAAGCAGCCCAATATTACATTATCTGTGACCAGAGAGATACTTAATAAGCTTAATTTCAGTCTCTAGCAACCTGATAAAAAGGAAACAAAGACGTTGAACCACAATACAAGTTGGTAGGCTTCATCCTCCTTGTTGGGTCAGACTCTGCATATATATGTTTTATTATCCTCAACGATGTAAACATCTCGATTCTGAAACAAAAGGTGGGAAACTAGTTCTGAACAACTATTCTAAATGCGTTTAAATTATGGTACAGACCAAGTAAAACTGAACAGTGTCCATTTTGATAAGGTTGCCATGTATCCCTTAATATCAGTAATGCCCCTTTTTTGAGGGACAAAGAGTTTGTCCTTTATAGAACTGGTTTGTATTCTTTATTACATGGGATGTTCTGTATTTGTGTGTAGGAAAGATTTCCTTTTTAGATAAGATGCCCCCCCCCCCAAACCTTCATATTTTGTAGTTTGGCCCTTTCATAAAGACAGAAATACGTGCATCATGTAATTTTTCAACGTGGACACTGTCGACATTATAGAGAGTGACTAGACTAAACTAACTGAATCATTTCATTTGGTATTTGCATAGAACACAACTTGTTGATAGTTGTTTCGTTAACTTTGCACATCATGAATTTTGACTGTCTTTTGTTATTGCTTTGATAACTTGGCAACATTAATTCCTGCTCAACAGCATTCAAGAATAAAAGCAGCAACACTTGGCACGCTTTCCAGAGAGTACATCCCATTGAACACTATGATGTAACTTCTGCACAAAACCATGCCGAAAAGACCCAAAGGGAAAGAGAAAAGAGATGGAAAGAACAGGAACTGCAAGATAATGCTTTTAAAATGTTATTTATGTTATCTTAGAACATGAAAGGACGCCATTATACACACATCCGGATCTAGGAGTATGCACATAAATGGATAAAACACCAAAAATAATAGTGAAAAGAAAAGAAATCAGTGCCTATTAATCTGTTTATATGTCAGACTGGCAGAGTTTTCCCCACAATGTGCTAAGGAGTGGCCTCACATTTGTGCCCACTGACTGCAACTATTTCTTCTTTCCTGGAAACATTTTGTGAACCAACATCATTCTAATGGCTTGTGGGCTGGTGCCAGTTTATGGACCATTACTTTCTGTAGATCTGCACCAAATCAGGGCCTTTTGAGGCAAAGTGCCAAATCTCTCTGTATAACGAAATGGGCAAGTATCTCATGCCAAAATATCAATCACGGAAATTGTCAGCTTAAAATTTAAAAACATACAACTCAAGCAACCACAGATGTCAAGATGACAAGACGACAAATGAAATCTTTGAGAACACAGAAATGCTGGACCACTCTAACAACTACCATGACAGACTACATAGAAAAGCCATTGGAATCCACAAGCATGTGAACAATTTCAAAAGAAAGGAGGAAACCATGAACATGAACCAAATCCGGTTAGCAGTATTAAACAAATCTAAAATCATAACAGTAAATAAAGGCCAACACTAAAAAAAATGGGGGAACTCCAGACAAGAAACAATCAGGGACAGCTAATCACCTCTCAACAAAGATTTTCCCTAGGACAAAACTGCCCTAGGGGGACTCAAAGTGGTTCACAAGTAATTGGCAAAATCCAATGCCTCACAAAATATAAAATACATCACATCACTAAAATAGTATATAAGAATGAATTAAAACCAGTGAACTATAAATATCAGACATAGGCAACCATAAAACATAGAACATTTGATATTACATTACACCAATCCTGAAGTTATCTTGACTGCTTCATCTCACTCCCCAAATGTTTGGTTAAAAAGTCACGTTTTCAGTAGTTTCCTAAACATCAGGAGGGATGGGGCCAATCTGATCTCGCTGGGAATGAGTTCCATAGCTGAGGGGCCACCACCGGGAAGGCCCTATCTCTCGTTCCCACCAGTCATGCCTGCAAAGGTGATAGGACTAAGAGCAGGACCTCCTCAGTCGATCTTAATGTTCTACCTGGCTCATAAAGGGAGATACGTTCGGATAGGTAAGCTGGACCAGAACCATTTAGGGATTTATAGCCTAAAGCCAACGCTTTGAATTGTGCTCGGCAGCAAACCAGCAGCCAGTGGAGCTGGCTCAGCAGGAGGGTTGTATGCTCCCTATGTGTCACTCCAGTTAGAAACCTGGCTGCCACCCATTGGACTACTTGAAGCTTCCGAACAATCTTCAAAGGCAACCCCACATAGAGCACGTTGCAGTAGTCTATTCGAGATGTGATGAGAGCATGGACCGCTGTGGCCAAGTTTGACTTATTCTTACTGTTAACATTGTTGTGTAACTTCAAGCAGTTGCTGACCTGTGGCAGCCCAAAGGCCTACCTGTCACAGGTTTTTTGGGCAAGATTTGTCCGGGGGGGGGGGTAGCTTTTGCCATTCTATGAGGCTGAGAGAGTGTGATGTACCCAAGATAACCCAGTAGGTTTAATGGCCATGCAGATATTTTAAACCCTGCTCTCAGGGCCAAAATTTAATTCTCAAACCATGACTGCGTGCTTGCTGTCTGTGACATGGGCTAACCCGCACACTATATCCAATGTGTAGAGTTAATTTTAAGATTCTTTTCTTTTACACACACAATTATGCATGCATAGCCTTAACATAAGCTTCCCTTCTCAAACACCATTTTAAAAATCAGCCTGCTTGCAGTGCTCGACTAAAAGAAGGTGGTGTATGTGTGTGACTCCCCTAGTTGCTGTTTTTTCAAGAACCTTGCTTTTAAACATACCAGTATCTGCAGCAAACATGCACAGACCTGCTTAGGAGTAAGCCCCTTTGGAGATCAGCTGCACTGAGGATTAACAGCAGCCATTGTCACTTAGGAAGTCTGGCAGAAAAAGAACCAAAAGAAAAGAAACCAGTAGCATGGGGGTGGGTGAAAATCCTGCTTTGAAAAACAAATTGGGTTTATCTAATGTGAAGCTTTTTTTTATTTCTCCCCTTGAAAATGGACACAGGGCCTGCCACCTATACAACTCTGGGTTGTCAAAGCAAGCTCTGCAAAAGCATTTTGGAAACAATGTTGGGGCACTAAAATATAGAAAGGCAGAAGAACTGTAAAATATTATACTTTTGGATGCATGACTGGGTTATTTATTTCGTATCAAAAGCATTGCATAAATTAGTATAAAACTGATAAAAATAGAAGGAGCGCAGGCGGCTAAATATCTTTTGATCAAAAACGGGCGACAGCAACGGCATTGTTTATAGCAGTGGCTTCCAAACTTTTTTGGCCTACCCCCCTTTCCAGAAAAATTTTTTACACACTGCCCCCTAGAAAATATTTTTTTAATTTAATAGCAATTAAACAGAAATATATATGTATTAATGCAGTGGTTCTCAACCTTTCTAATGCAGTGACCCCTAAATAAGGTTCCTCATGTTGTGGTGACCCCCAACCATATTTTCATTGCTACTTCATAAATAATTTTGCTTCTCTTATAAATTCTAATGCAAATATCTAATATGCAGGATGTATTTTCATTGTTACAAACTGAACATAATTAAAGCATAGTGGGGAGTATGGACAACAGATGATGGGATTTGCAGTACCTTCAATCGATTCAGCTCTGACTTCCACAGACCACTGAGACCCCCACAAATTACAGAACTGGACCAAACTTGGCACAGAGAACCCACATGACCAACAGAAAATACTGGAGGGGTTTGGGAGGAATTGGCAGTGATTTAGGGGACATGTAGTTCACCTACATTTGGAGAGCTCTATGAACCCATACAACTATGGATTTGGATGTAATTTGGAACAAATACTCAATATGCCCAAATTTGAACACTGGTGGAGTTTTGAGAAAATAGCCCTTCTCATTTGGGAGTTGTAGTTGCTGGGATTTATAGTTCATCTACAATCAAAGAGCATGTTGAACTCCACCAACAATGGAATTGAGCCAAACTTGGCACACAGAACCCCCAATCGTTCACCGCCCCCTTAAAGGGGTTCACCACCCCCCAAATTCCCCTAAGTCTCCCACCGCCCCCTTGGATCGCCTCACCGCCCACTAGGGGGCGGTACTGCCCACTTTGAGAATCAGTGGTCTATATAGCCTCCAACAATTATTCCGCCATACATGAGGCAGAGCATAATTGATAAGATGCAAAGTTGTCTGTTCCGCTTCACAGTCACACAAGGTGTAGGATTCTTTTAAGTAGTGCCATTTTGCCAGGTTATCTTTTGATCTGCCCACTCGACTTCTGAGTCTGTTCAGGGACTTCCAAGTTGTCCGTTCTTGGTTTGCCCCTGGAGGAAGACCCTCGTGGGGGGCCATCCAATAGGGACTTCCTGGTTTATCTGCCCAGAAGAATACCCTTACTGTTGCTGGGGGACACCAAGAGGAGTGGTAGTTCTCATAAAGCTTTCCCCTGTTTTGAGTCTACTGGGAGGAGGCTGGTAGCCATGTAGTGGATGGCTTTCAGTGTTCAACCTTATTTCTCACATTGAGCAGCAACTTCTTGTCACCCATCAGAAGGGGCAATGCCAGCTAGCTTGTAGAGCTTATCAACAGGTGTAGGTTTAAGACATCCAGTGATTATTCTGCATGTTTCATTCAATGCTATGTTCACCTGCTTTGCGTGGGTAGGCTTATGACTGGGTGAGTGGTAAGGAACTGTATTTCAAAGCAAGATTTGGTGTATGTTTGTCAGATGTAAAAAAAATGTATACAATTGGAGCCTAAAATTCCTAAAGTATCAACCTAACATCCGACTGCTTGAGGCTGAATCCTATTTATCTCAATGGAACTCTGTTTTGAACAACAGACTCAGAATAAGTAACAATCAATCACAGAAACAGAATCAATAATAGAAAACTACTTCTTGCAGGTGGAATTTCTGTCTGGATGCTATTGGAAATATAAGTTTAGCATCCCTGATCTGGAATTCCGAAATCCAACGAAATCCTAAAATGTCCAAATTGGTGTCTGAGATAGTGAAACCTCTGCTTTCTAATGGTACAAGTTTATTTTCATGCATGCTATAAAACTATATAAAAACACCTTCAGGCTACATGTAGAAGTTGTACATGAAATTGGGTAGCTGTGAGTTTTCCGGGCTGTATGGCCATGTTCTGGAAGCATTCTCTTCTGATGTTTTGCCCACATTGATGGCAGGCATCCTCAGAGGTTGTGAGGTCTGTTCAAAACTAGGCAAGTAAGGTTTATATATCTGTGGAAAGTCCAGGGTGGGAGAAAGAACTCTTGTCTGCTCGAGGCAAGTGTGAATGTTGCAATTGGACAACACACACACAGACACACACACTGTTCCCTCACTTATTGCGGGATTATGTTCCAGGACCTTCTGCAATAAGTGAAAAACCATGATGTAGTTTTTAAAAATATTTATACATTATTTTAGTAGTTATACACTATTTTAAGTCTTTATAAACTTAAAATAAAGTGAAGGAAAGGCCCTTCAAGGCTGGAGGGAGGGAGGGAGGACTGAGGAGGGAAAGTGCCTAAGAGAGCAGTGGTGGCAAAAACCTGCAAAACAGCAAAAATACAGCAATATATATTTAAAATTAATATTTTTTGAAAACCACAAAACAGCGAGCCCATTAAAAGTGAACGGCGAAGTAGTGAGGGAACACTGTGTGTGTGTGTGTGTGTGTGTGTGTGTGTATAATTTTAGGACATACATATAGGCTTCATCACATCAGAGAAAAAATCCACTTAAAATCCGGTTTCTACCTCTTGCAGAATTCTGGGATTTGTAATTTAGGGAGGAGCTTTTAACAGCCTCAATAAACTACAAACACCAGAATTGTGCAAGAAACCAGATTTTAAGTGGATCTTTTCTCTAGTGTGATGAAAGCTATACACATACACACCATTTACAATTCTAACCACCACCACGAGGATTATTTTCTTTTACATATTAATCCTTTTTGAGACAATCTTTGTAGATTTGCAGACTGCATAACATTTGTATCCTATTTCTTATGGCCTGATTTCTAAACTTATTCATAATATAATTCTTGATCTGGTTCTTTAAACTTCTCGCATTCTATTTTCATTACCTTGTGAATCATTTAATTTTACATCCATAATTCCGAATTCCATTTGGTCCACCATATGCAGATACCATTTATGAACTGTCCACTTTTATTTGTCTTGCCATCCCAATACTATCACTGTTTGTGTGCGCTCAGTTACTTCTTCCATTATTTCCCTGTAATTTCCCATTCCCTCTCTTTGTACTAAGACCAGTATTTCTTTTGTTATAACCCAATCAGTTCCTAATATTTGGTCTGACATATTTTGTATTGTCTGCTAGAAGTACTGTACCTGTTTGCATTCCCACATCATATGCATAAACCGCCCTTTCTGTTGACATCCATGCCAGCACTCCTTGCAGTCATGCAATTGGCCACCTTGAATGCTTTTATCATTCCCCGCCTCACCAAACTACAACATTTAGGATTCCATAGCCTTGAAACATATACATGAAACATCAATGAATTCCACTATCTGGGGTGTTCTGTTGTTTCTGGGCTGTATGGCTGTTGCCTTATCTCATTATATATTACACATTAATTCAGTGTTTTTCAACCTTTTTTGAGCCGCGGCACATTTTTTACATTTACAAAATCCTGGGGCACACCACCAACCAAAATGACACAAAATGACACTCTAACACAGTAATACATATAGTTAATATGTTTTTAAATGTATTTATACACTCAGTGTGAAACCTGGGCCTGTTTCGATGAACACAACATAGATATCCTGGCAGGAATGGCAGAAAGACACAAACTTCCCACAGAGAACTCCCATAACCAAGAGAAAATGCTATAAGAGTTTGGTGGGCATTGACCTTGAGTTTTGGAGTTGTAGTTCACCTATATCCAGAGAGAACTGTGGACTCAAACAATGTTGGATCAGGACCAAACTTGGCATGAATACCCAATATGCCCAAATATGAACACAGATGGAGTTTGGGAAAAATAGACCTTGACATTTGGGAGTTACAGTTTCTGGGATTTATAGTTAACACACAATCAAAGAGCATCCTGAACTCTTGCAACAATGGAATTGAACCAAACTTGGCATATTGAACACTCATTACCAACAGAAAGTACTGAAAGGGTTTGCTTGAGCATTGACCTTGAGTTTGGAAGTTGTAGTTCACCTACACCCAGAGAGCACTGTGGACTCAAACAATGTTCTGTTATGTTGTTGTTTGTTTTCTATCCAGAATCACAATGTTGGAAGGAGGCTCACCACTTTAAGGTCCCTAAAACAGGCATGGGAAAACTTCGGCCCTCTGGGTGCTTTGGACTTCAACTCCCACCATTCCTAACAGCCTGAGGCCCTTTCCTGCTTAAGTGGCTGAGGGGGGAAAAGGAAAAGGGCCTGAGGCTGCTAGGAATAGTGGGAGTTGGAGTCCAAAACACCTTGAAGGTCCAAGTTTGCCCATGCCAGCTTTCGACAGAGACCTCTTCCTCCCCCTTCCCCTTTGCGCCCTTTCTTCCCCCTCCTTCCGAACACTTACTTTTTCTTCTACGCTGCCACTTCTGCCACCATTTTGATCCGAGGGGGCAGCATGAGCGGGTTCAGGAGGGGAGGGGGGAGGGAGGAAGATGTGACCCGTGCGGGCGCTACTGCGCAGACTTGCCCCAGAGCAAAGCGAGCAGAGCGAGACTGGGAAGAAGGGAGCCCGAGTGGAGAAGAAAAAGTGTTCGGCAGGAGGGGGAAGAAAGGAGATTGGAGGTTCCAATTTCCCACGGCACACCTGATGATCGCTCACGGCACACTGGTTGGGAAACACTGCATTAATGTATAATCAATGAATGCCGCAATTTCATTATATGTTATACATTACTATCACCTACAGTAATGTATGCAAGTATTCCAAAATCTGGAATATGGCACACTGCTAATCCCATGCATTTTGGATAAAGAATGCTCAACCTGAAGTGGAATGAACTGTAAATAAAATTCTGAGTTTTCTTTTTAAGGAAAATGGGGGGAGGGGGAGACTACATTTTTTATGCATGCCATTTCTTTGGGTGTGTTTTCAGAAGTATATCTACAACATCAAGTACACATTTAAGAGAGAGGCCAGGCTTTCAGGATGGATTGTTGAAAGTAAACATCCACTCATTGCATCATCATAAAATGAAGTGGAGCTTAACACTGGAAGAAGTCATACCAAAACCCAAGCCGACTAGTTTCTGGGCTGCTGTGAGTTTTCCAGGCTGTATGGCCATGTTCCAGAAGCATTCTCTCCTGACCTTTTGCCTGCATCTATGGCAGGCATCCTCAGAGGTTGTGAGATCTCTTGGAAACTAGGAAAATGGGGTTTATATATCTGTAGAATGTCCAGGGTGGGAGAAAGAACTTGTCTGCTTGTGAACGTAGGTATGTGGCCAATGGCAGGCTTCTCAGAGGTTGAGGGGTCTGTTGGAAAATAAGTGAGGTTTATATATCTGTGGAATGTCCAGAGTGGGAGAAGAACTCTTGTCTGTTTGAGGCAGGTGTGAATGTTGCAATTGGCCACCTTGATCAGCATTTAATAGCATTGTAGCTTCAAAGCTGAGGAACTGTTTAGATTGTTTAAATTGTTTAGATGTTTTAGATCAGGGGTGCTCACACTTTTTCCGCATGCGAGCTACTTATAAAACAACCAAGTCAAAATGATCTACCTACCTACTACTCAGAGAGCCATAAGAGCAAAATATCTGAAAATGTATTTCAGTGAGAGCCATATAATATATTTTAAGACTGAATTCAACTAAATGTGAGTATAATAAGCCCCTGAATTTATTCATAATAATGATGATGATGATTTCAGCCTCTGCTACTACTACTACTAATAGTAACAACAACAGCAATAGGTTCCTAGAGTAGAAGGAGACCTTCAAGGGCCATCCAGTCCAACCTCCTGCCATAAGGGAAAATCACAATCAAAGCATTCCTCACAGATGGCCATTCAGCCTCTGATGATGATAATAATAACAACAACAACAACAACAACGGGTTCCTAGAATAAGAGGAGACCTCCAAGGGCCATCCAGTCCAACCTCCTTCTGCCATATGGGAAAAACACAGTCTAAACATTCCTCACAAATGGCCATTCAGCGTCTGATAATAATAATAATAATAACAATGAGGTTGGACTGGAGGGCCATCCAGTCCAACCTCCTTCTGCACCTGGGCGGCGTCGGGAGCCTGCAGGGTGGGACTGAGCCTTCCTCCCACCCTGCCTGCGATCTACCAGGACGCCCTACGCAATCTACCAGTAGATTGCGATCTACCTAATGAGCACCCATTTTAGATATTTAGCTGCGTGTTTTATTGTAAATCGCCCAGAACCACCTAGGATGGGCGATTAATAAAACTCAAAATAAATAAATAAATAAAGCCTGGCTGGTTCGTGCCTGGGGAGATCCTTTGTTGGGAGCTATTAACTGTCCCTGATTGATTCTTATCTGGGATTCCCCCCTCCTTTTTTAGCGTTGTTCTTTTTTTTTTGTGTTGTTGCGGGGGGGATCCTTTGTTGGAAGGTGTTAGCTGGCCCTGATTTCCCCCGGCAGCAACGAGCCAGGCCTTGGAACTGCAAGGCCATTAAATGCTAAACAAGTCGGCCAATTGAGACATTCACACTTGCCTCAAACAGAGAAGAATTCTTTCTCCCACTCTGGACATTCCACAGATATATAAACCTCACTTGCCTGGTTTCCAACAGACCTCACAACCTCTGAGGATGCCTGCCATAGATGCAGGAGAAACGTCAGGAGAGAATGCTTCTGTTGCATGGCCATACAAGCCCGGAAAACTCACAGCAACCCAGTGATTCCGGCCATGAAAGCCTTCAACAATACATTGTGACTGAATTACTTTCTGAGACTCATTCCTGTAAAGATAACAACAGTCAGAAGGAAAAAATGAGGCTGGTCTGGACTGAGAATACTTTTTTCATCTGTGCCAAAACACAGAGAGCATTGCTACAAAAGGATACTGAGTGTAATTCAATGTGTTTCCTGTCTGCTGGGCTAACTCTGCCCGTCTTGTTGGGACCACACACCAGCAACTACTTTTCCACGCAGACAAGAGGCAGCTTGTACTCACACAGATGGCTAAGGCGCCGGCTCCCATCCTTCCCAAAGGGTCTGGAAGAAGTAATGGCGAGGGGGTGGAAGCATGAAAGGCTGCTGGCGCTGCTCGGTCCTCCAGTGGGGACACCCACTCGCTTTACAAAGCGCCCCTCCGCGCGACACCCTCCTCCACGGAGCTCCGGAGACGCATGGCTGAAAGCAAGGCGCTGGGACTGAAATCCGAGCCAGGCGCCGGGCATTGGCAGCCTTGGGGAGTCACATGGCTCCGGACTTGGAAACTCATCCGCATCTTTTACGGGAACTTCCCGGGATTTCAGGCGAGGAGGCTGGCCTTCCCTTGGAGAGAGAGAGGGGGGTTTCTTTCTCCTCCCTCACCTTTTGCGCCAGGGCCGCTGCTGCCTCCTCTGCCCAGGAAAGAAAGCCACGCTCTGCTCCTGGCTTTGCCTTCTGTGTTGGCCTCATCACACTCCAGAATGAATCCACTTGAAATCCGGTTGCTGCCTCCTGCAGAGTCCTGGGGTTTGTAGGTTAGTAAGGCTGTTAAAGGCTCCTCCCTAAACTACAAACCCCAGAATTCTACAGGAGGCAGAAAGTGGATTTTTATTTATTTATTTATTATTTGGACTTGTACGCCGCCACTCCCCGAGGGCTTGGAGCGGCTTACAATCATATAAAAGCACCACAGAAGTAAAAACAACAATTAAACTAGACTGAAAAGATTTTCCAGCTTAGCAGTCAAAGGCTAGCCGGAAAAGATGGGTCTTGCAGGCCTTGCGGAAAGAGAGTAGATCATCCAAGGCCCGCACATCGCTTGGAAGGTTGTTCCAGATTGACGGCGCTACTACAGAAAAGGCTCTGCGCTGAGTCAATGTGAGACGAATTGCTTTAAAGGTCGGCACTTCCAGGAGGTTCATTTGTTCGGAACGGAGTGACCTCTGGGGTTGGTAGGGGAAGAGATGGTCCCTCTGATACAGCGGCCCCAGACCATGCAAGACCTTGAAGGTTAACACCATCACCTTGAAGGTGATCCGGTGCTCAACCGGAAGCCAATGAAGCTGCTGGAGGATGGGTGTTATGTGACAACTCTATGATTCCATGATTCTGTGTTTAAACATTTGAAGAGATGTCATATTGAAGAGAGAGCAAGCTTATTTTCTACTGCTCCAGAGACATGGACCTCTGGTTAGCCTGCTGTAAATATGCTGGATGACATGGGTGCAATCCATCCCCTTTCTCTGCAATTGACGAGTGCAGGAAAAGATTGATGGTCTGGTGTCTAGTTAGGAAAGCTGATCGAGCCTAACCTGCTCTGATCCAGTTTTCTAGCTTGATGTGGAACCAGCAAACTTGGGACTATCCTTCACTTTGTCCAAAACAGGATAAGGACAAGAAACAGTTTAGGATGCTGCAGATGTTTAGCTTTCAACAGAAAGGAAGAAACCATGGGAATGAACAATATCTGGTTAACAGTATTTTAAAATAATCTGAAATCAGGACAGCAAATAAAGAACAACAATCAAAAACAGGGGAATTCCAGACAAGAAACAATCAGGGCCAGCTAATCACCTCCCAACAAAGGATTCCCACAGGCAACAAGAAGCCAGATCATGAAACTGCTGGGCCATTAAATGCTAATCAAGGTGGCCAATTGAAACACATCTACCTCGAACAGACAAGAGTTCTCTCTCCCACCCTGGACATTCCACAGATATATAAACATCATTTTCCTAGTTTTCAACAGACCTCACAACCTCTGAGGATGCCTACCATAGATGCAGGTGAAACGTCAGGAGAGAATGCTTCTGGAACATGGCCATGCAGCCCGGAAAATTCACCACGATACAATTGATTTGTTATTATCGTATTATTATTGGCATACAATAGGAGATATATCTGTTGTATTTTCCATCTCAAGCACCAAAAAATAACTTGACTGACCAGAAAATAATATGCCTCCTTACCAGAACTTCGAAAAATTGCTTTAGAAGATATGCTAACTGGGAAATTCTGGGAGTTGTAATACAATGCTATCTGGGGGCTCTTCTAGTGTAATCTCAAAAGTATATTTTCCAAGCTGTGATCTTTATAGAGTGTGCTACTTGATGCTCCCACCTATGTGAAAAATATATTGGACCAGCTCTATGAAAGACCCAAGTTCAGAAATTGATGTATTTGACTGTGAAAATAGTATGAATGTTTGTATAGATGGGAAAGATATTCATATATTCTGTTCTCCTTTGTGAAATGGCTCCCAGAGCCACTACAATTGAACTAATTGCAGCAGACACATACACAGGTCCCACAAAAAAGTGTACATTAGCACAGAGATGCTTCCAACCTGGTTTGTGGCTGTGTGAGCTTAAATGCAACCAAAGCAAGGCCAGGGTGGGTGAGGCTAGTTATATGATCTGCTCTCCCACTAATCCCTTAATGTACTTTCCCCATCCACTGCAAAGAATGGTTTTCCTCTTAATCTTGATGTGCTTTTACGCAAATTAAACCAGACTAGATGCTACATTTGGTCTATGAGCACACAAGTTGCCTTTTCAGCAGGCTACATATCACTATCTAAAATACAGTTAAAAAGATAGATAGATAGATAGATGATAGATAGATAGATAGATAGACCAGTGTTTCCCAGCCTTTTTTGAGCTGCGGTACACTTTTAACATTAAAAAAATCCAGGGGCACACCACCAATCAAAATGACAGAAAATGACACTCTAACACAGTAATACATATAGTTAATTCATCTTGAGTTTTGGAGTTGTAGTTCACCTACATCCAGAGAGCACTGTGGACTCAAACAATGAAGGATCTGGACCAAACTGGGCAAGCAGGCCCCTCAGGCAGTAGAGCAGGCCGAGGGCTGCCACCAAGCCCAGGGTCCGGCCCAGGGTCCCGCCGCCAGCCTCAGCCGCTCCCATTGCCATGGGTAGCAGCTCACGGGCGAAAGGGGCAGCGGGGGAGAGGGAGAAGGCGGCAATTCCCCGTCCCCGGCACCGCTCTCCGCCATGACTCTGGCCTCTCGCTTGCTGAGGCCACGCGGAGGAGGAGGAGCATGAGCGGTGGATGGGCTTCAGCCCCGCCCACTGAAGCCTGTCCACCGCTCATGCTCCTTCTCCTCTGCGCAGCCTCAGCGAGCGAGGGACCGGAGTCAAGGCAGAGAGCGGCGCCGGGGACGGGGACCGCTCTCCGCCATGACTCCCGCCATGACTCAATCAGGCACGAGCAAGCTTCTGCCGCTGGGAAGGGGGCGGGGCCCGAGCGACGTCACCCTTCCCTCCTCCCTCAATTGGAGGCTGGATGGGGAAATGGCCAAAGGAGGTGGCACCCCGGCCCCTTCTTTTTTTTCGCCGCCGCCCAGCCCTTCCTCCTCTTCCTCCTCCTCCTCCCACAAGCAGCAGGAGTTCGGCAGGGGGGGGGGGGGGAGAGACATTTTTCGGGGCACACCAGATGATCCGTCACAGAACAGTAGTGTGCAGCAGCACAGCAGTTGGGAAACACTGACATAGACAGACAGACAGACAGACAGACAGACAGATAGAATCATAGAGTTGGAAGAGACCTCATGGGCCATCCAGTCCAACCCCCTGCCAAGAAGCAGGAAAATTGCATTCAAAGCGCCCCCGACAGATGGCCATCCAGCCTCTGTTTAAAAGCTTCCAAAGGAGGAGCCTCCACCACACTCTGGAGCAGAGAGTTCCACTGCTGAACAGCCCTCACAGTCAGGAAGTTCTTCCTAATGTTCAGATGGAATCTCCTTTCTTGTAGATAGATGTGTAGAGCATCATTTTGTTTCAATTCCCAAGGCCCGTTTGCTCATACGTTTTCATTATCATCATCATCATCAATTTATTTCTTATTAATCACCCTCCATCAAGATGCTCCAAGCAATTTACACATAAACAGTAAAACCAGATAAAACATACACGGATCAGGAAAATACTACAGAACACTGTGGCCCCATCTACACTACCATATAATGCTATTTGAAACTATTAAATGGTGAGTGTAGCGACTCATGTAACCTAGTTCAATGCAATGAAACTGCATTATATGAGTACACCAAACATGGGCAGACTTTGACCCTCCAGTGTTTTGGACTTCAACTCCCACATTTCCTAACAGCTGGTAAGATGGCTGGGATTTCTAGGAATTGAAGTCCAAAACACCTGGAGGACCGAAGTTTGCCCATGCCTAGCCTACACCAACCATATAATAATAATTATTATTATTATTTACTTCATTTATATTCTGCTCTTCTCACCCCAAAGGGGACTCAGAGCGGATTACAGTACAAATACTTGCAGACAATCCCTGCAACATATATAGACATATTTAGACATATATTGATGAACATACTGTAGACGAACAGAGAGGCAAACTTCTGGCCACCAGGGGGAGCTGACACACTCCGCATCTCTCTCAGCATTTTCCAGCGTCCCTTGTTGTTCTTTCCGCAATCCTCAGCAATTCCTGGAATTCTTATGGCTTCATAAAACAGTCAAAATTTGCCTCCCCACTTAATGTGGTACTTTTATCTCCTACTTGACAAATGAACTGTCTTTCAGGCTGCAAAGGTTGACAGCAGGCTACACTTAAGGTCGAGTACCCACCTTGACCCGGGCGGGCCTCGAACCCATGACCTTCAGGTCAGAGAGATCTTATGCAGCTTCAGACAGGATTATATGATAGTCTAGATGTGGTCATGGTTTCACCTCTAGAAGTTCAATACACATATTACTGGAGTCACCAGCGTTTTCAACAGCCCTGCTCCCATGCTTTTAACACCACTGACCACGTATTGAATATATCTGACTTTCCCATTGAGAATCATCAATCATTTATGCCCTTGCCTGAGGTGGAATCTACACTGCCATAGGAAATCCAGATTTTCTCCTTTGAGCTGCACTGCATGGCAGCGTAGAATAAGGGTCCAGCCAGACAGGCCCAAAACATGGAACGTGGAACCTGTCTCAGGCTTACCTGAGGTGTCCAAATGATGCCTCAGGTAAACCTGAACTAATCCGGAGTAAACTGGGATTTCCCTGTTTACTCTGGATTATTTATTTATTTATTTCACATATTTGTATCCCGTCCTTCTCACCCCCAAGAGGCAACTCAGGGCGGCTTACAACAGGCAACCATTTGATGGCATCAAACAGATGCCAAATAGCATATGTAAATAAATAATCAAGCTACAAGTCTCCCAATTCTATAGAATTGAGCCATGGAAATTAAATTGATCTCAAGTCCACCGGTATCATTTGGACAGCACATATTAGTAAAGTCCACTGTGATCCATAGGACATACCTACAGGGTTGAATTAATTCAGTTTGACATCATGGCTCAGTGCTATGGAGTCTGGGACCTATAGTTCTGCAAGCTCATTAGCCTTCTCTGCCAAATAGTGCATGTAAATAATCAAGCAACAAGTCTCCTAATTCTATAGTATTGAGCCATGCAAATTAAATGGATGCCAAAGTGCATTAATTCTACTGTATATGCACCCTTAAATCCTCTTTCGCTAGCAGTGAGAGAAGGGCAAACAGTGCCACCTACTGGCCAAGCACGGAAATCAACGTCTCCTTTAATTCAAGCCAACTTTTGTCAGGGGGGAGACGGTTTTCTGCGCATGTGCAGGCTTTTGTGTACATTGCCATAGGATGTTTTGCGTGGCTTGTTCCCTGGGTGATTTGAAAACAAATAGTGCTTTTGAAAACTCAGAGGCTGCATTTAAAATATATAGAGTGGTTAAGAAATAGTACGTTTTAAGTAGATTAGAAAAACTTCATAATCTGCTTTTTTCAGTTGCTTAGAATGAAAGCACAACCAAAAATAACAATATTGGTGTCTTGGTTTTTAATCCTCTTTCTGAGGTTATTTGGGTCACTGGTTCAGAAAATTGCATTGTATTGACTGCATCCGCACTAGTTTTTAGATACTGTTATGGTTTTCTATGGGCGAACCTGATGGCGACTGGCAGATCACATACGTTCAATATCTCAAATATTGGAGCTGAAAGGGGAACAGTGGTGCCATTTTAGGAATCAGATATATATCCAGAAACAGGTCTAACATTTGAGGCACTAAAATGTGTGTTGGTCAGGGCTATTAGGGGTGCACCTACACTGTAGAATTAATGCAGTTTGACAGCGTGTTAATTGCAATGGTTCAATGCTATGAAATCATGGGAGTTGTAGTTTCACAAGGTCTTTAGCCTTCTCTGTCAAAGTATTGGTGCCTCACCAAACAACAACCTCATCTACATTGCCATATATTTCAATGTAGACGGTTCTGGCCCAACTTACCTGTCCGAACGTATATTCCCTTATGAACCATCTAGGACAGGGGTGCTCAGGAAGTCAATCGCGATCGACTAGTCGATCCCAAGGCCATAGGAAGTCGATCCCAGCCAGATGGGGCAATTCTGCCCTGCGCGTGCGCACTCGTCGCTGCGTGCACCCGGGAAGGGGATCCTGCTTGCCTGCGAGCGCTCTCTCTCTCTCTCTCAATGTCTTCGCCGCCTTCCTCCCTGCTGCGTGCATGGGAGGTGAAGCAGGAAGTCCCCATCCCGTCCTGCTTCCTGCGTGCGCAGCAGGCCCCTCCCACGCATGCAGCAGGAAGCATGCTCCTGCTGCGTGCGTGGGAGGTGAAGCAGGAAGTCCCCATCCTGCTTTCTACATGCGCAGCAGGCCTCTCCCACGCGTGTAGCAGGAGCGCACTTCCTGCTGCATGTGTGGGAGGGGCCTGCTGCGCACGTAGGAAGCAGGATGGGATGGGGACTTCCTGCTTGGCGAACGCAGCGGTGAGGAGATGAAGATAGCGTTTGTGGGCAGGGAAGAAAGAAGCCCAGGGCAGACGGAAGGCGGGAGCAGGAGCACGCGCGCTCACGCGTGCACCAGGTGATTTTTAAAACATGGTTCTTCATATGGTAGTTCCCATGCTGAAAAAGGGTGGGCACCCCTGATCTAGGACGTTAAGATCGTCTGCGGAGTCCCTGCTCTCGATTCCGTCTACGTCACAAATGCGGTTGGTGGGGACGAGAGACAGGGCCTTCTCAGCGGTGGCCCCTTGGCTATGGAACATCCTTCCCAGGGACATTAGATCTGTCCCCTCTCTTTTGGCCTTCCGAAAAAAGTTAAAACTTGGTTATTCGAGCAGGCGGTGTAATTGACATAGGATTTGGAACAATGGACTATGAGATAGGACTATAATTTTATCTTGATATGTTTATTGTTCTGATTTTAATCAATGTGTTATGTTTTTAATTTGTTCTAAGTGTTGTTTTTATGATATTGTTGTAAACCGCCCTGAGTCGCCTTCGGGCTGAGAGGGAGCGGTATACAAATGTGCTAAATAAATAAATAAATAAAACAATGTAGTTAAGTGCAGTTAAAACTTGTCTACAGCAAGCATGAGCAAACTTCGACCCTCCCGGTGTTTTGGACTTCAACTCCCACAATTGGGAGTTGATAGGCTGTTAGGTGCTGGAAGAAACATAAAAACCTTAGATACGCAGATGATACCACGTTGATGGCCGAAAGCGAGGAGGAGCCGAGGAGCCTTCTAATCAAGGCGAAAGAAGAAAGTGCAAAAGCTGGGTTGCAGTTAAACATTAAAAAAACCAATATTATGGCAACAAGAATGATTGATAACTGGCAAATAGAGGGAGAAAACATGGAGGCAGTGACAAGTTGCTCCTGACACGGAAAAAAAAAATCTACCAAGGCGATCAAAGCTGTCTCAGTCCCATAACCAGGCCTGAAACCAGATTGAAATAGATCTAGATAATCCATTTTATCCAGAAATTCACCAGTGTTCCAGAACCTTTGTCCAACAAGAGGAGGTTAGAAACTGGGCAGTCGTTACCCATTTCAGTTGGATCCAATGATGGTTTCTTTTCAGGCTGGATGGAAATTTGCCTTGACTTAGGGAGGCATTTGCCACCCTCTTTGCCCAGTCTACCAAACCCCTTCTGGCTTGTCTGATTAGCCAATAAGGGCAGGGGTCATAGAATCATAGAGTTGGAAGAGACCTCGTGGGCCATCCAGTCCAACCCCCTGCCAATAAGCAGGAAAATCGCATTCAAAGCATGCCCAACAGGTGGCCATCCAGCCTCTATTTAAAACCCTCCAAAGAAGGAGCCTCCACTACACGCTTGGGCAGAGAGTTCCACTGTTGAACAGTTCTCACAGTCAGGAAGTTCTTCCTAATATTCAGATGGAATCTCCTTTCTTGTAGTTTGAAGCCATT
Organism: Anolis apletophallus; assembly: GCA_030556195.1. Lineage (NCBI taxonomy): Eukaryota > Metazoa > Chordata > Lepidosauria > Squamata > Anolidae > Anolis > Anolis apletophallus. Next base: position 94,160,753 of record JARBWK010000012.1, on the reverse strand, counting down.
GCTCCGTGTCCTAGTCTCCAGGGCAGCAGAAAACAAGCCTGCTCCCTCCTCCCTATGACTTCCCCTCACATATTTATACATGGCTATCATGTCTCATCTCACTCTTCTCTTCTGCAGGCTAAACATGCCCAGTTCTTTAAGCCGCTCTTCATAGGGCTTGTTCTCCAGATCTTTGATCATTTTAGTCACCCTCCTCTGGACACATTCCAGCTTGTCAACATCTCTCTTCAATTGTGGTGCCCAGAATTGCATACAATATTCCAGGTGTGGTCTAACCACGGCAGAATAGAGGGGTAGCATGACTTCCCTGGATGTAGACACTATACTCCTATTGATGCAGGCCAAAATCCCATTGGCTTTTTTTTTTGCCGCCGGATCACATTGTTGGCTTATGTTTAACTTGTTGTTCATGAGGACCCTGAGATCTTTTTCACATGTACTGCTCTCAAGCAACGCACCGCCCTTTCTGTAACTTTGCATTTCATTTTTAGTGCCTACGTGGAGTATCGTGTATTTGTCACTGTTGAACTTCATTTTGTTAGTTTTGGCCAATCATCTCTCTAATCTGTTAAGATAGTTTTGAATTCGGCTCCTGTCTTCTGAAGTATTGGCTATCCCTCCCAATTTGGTGTCATCTGCAAACTTGATGATCATGCCTTCTAACCCTTCATCTAAGTCATTAATGAAGATGTTGAACAAGACCGGGCCCAGGACGAAACCCTGCGGCACTCCTCTCATCACTTCTTTCCAGGTTGAAGAGGAAGCATTGGGTAGAATCACTCTCTGGGTTCGTTCACTTAACTAGTTACAAATCCACCTAACCATAGTTTCGCCTAGCCTACATTTGATTAGTTTGTTTGCCAGAAGGTCATTCAGATATGCTACATCCACGAGAATGCACGCGGTGGGTCGCTCTTCTCCAAGGATCCTGTTCACATCCTCGGATTGCATCAATTGAAACGAATCCATTAAATCCATATAATTCACATTTAAGCAGATAGTCTGGGATCAGACCTTGGGATATAGGGCAGTGTAGAAGGGGCCTTAGTGAGGCTTCTGCGGAGGGTTCCATTTAAATAATGGTTTTTCACATCTTGCTTGTGTAATGATACTGGATGCATCTACATTGTAGAATTAATATAGTTTGACACCACTTTAATTATCATGGCTCATTGGAATCCTGGGAGTTGTAGTTTCCTAAGATCTTTAGCCTTCTGTGCCAAAGAGAGCTGGTGCTTTATTCAGTTACAAACTCCAGGATCCCATAGCATTGAGCTATGTCAATTAAAGTGGTGTCAAACTGTGTTAAATCCACAATGTAGATGGACTCACAGCCCAAGTAGAGCTCTGTGTGTGTAAACATATAAGACTAACACTGTGATTTAATGTGTGTATGTGTGTATACACATAAAAGTTAATGCACACACATGGATAAGAGTCTGTCCTTCTCCGCTGCTGGCACGGACCTGGAGAGACATATATAACTGCACTGTGTGATATATATGGTATGCTTGCAACATAGGTGAGCACAGTACCAGCTGCACTGCAAACTGGCATAACTTCATGACATTTTGCTGGCAGGAATATAGAAACCATGTCAGATTGAATCAAAAAATATAAAGAGCTTTTAACAAATATCCTGTGAAACAGTTTAGTCTTGCCACAAACCCCAGCTGGTGGCATAACTTCATGACATAATTATGAGCTTTTTTAACAAATGAAACAGTTTAGTCTTGCCAAACCCCCGCAGCCAGGGCAGTCCATCTCAGCGGAGCCTTATTTTCATTATGATTAAACTACTGAAGAGGAACTATATTATGAGGAAAGATAAATGCTAAGAGCTGACAGCATTACTATGCATTCATAAAAGGCTGTCTAAGGACAAAGCACTATAGAAGGTTTGGCAGAAAAAGGCGGAAACAATAGGAAAAATATTGCCTAAATTTCTGTATTCATTCCCATACAATACAAAGCAAGAATCCAGCCGACTTTGAGATCTTCCAAGGGAATATATTTATCATAAAGTATTAGATGTGCATGTCACTTTTCCTAAAACAGGTTTCAAAGCAACCGAGAGCCCTTCCAGACAGGTCCTATATCCCAAGTTTTCTGCTTTAAACTGGATTATATGAGTCCGCACTGCCAGATAATCTGGGATAAACAGAAAACCTGGGATGAGATCCTGGGATATAGGGCCTGTCTGGAAAGGCCTTGCATTATAGCAAAATTGTGTACTTGTTTTCTCCATACATAGTTGAACTCCAGTGTCTATCATCCCCAGTCAGCATGGCGAGTGGTCAAGTGTGATGGAAATTCTAGTCACAAAACATCTGGAAGATTATGGCTGCCCCAGCTGTACCTTATGGACACTTGCATTGTTTTGATGTAGGAGAGAATATTCTTTTATTGAAATCTTGCCACTGAAATGGAGTGCAACACCACTAAGTCTCCCACCTTGGTTTCCCAGATTGGGGATTGGAGGACTTGCAGTCCAACTGTCAAAATAATTACATGTTCCCCATCCATAGATTATAGCCCTGGATTTTTAAAAACATTTGTTTAGAAATCTTTTGAATTAATGTAGTGGGATCTCTCCCTCCTCCCCCCCCCCCGGTAAAGGCTGGATCTACACTGTCCTTTATCCCAGGATCTGATCCCAGATTATATGCTTTTAACTGTATTATATGAGTCTACACTGCCAGATAATATTGCATAAGAAGATAATCTTGGATCAGATCTTGGGGTATAGGGCAGTGTAGATTCAGCCATAGTGAACAATTCCTATTTGGATTATTTCAGTAATCCCCCCCGGGCACACTACCTAACTGAAGAACTAATTTTCTTCCCTTACTTATCTCTACTTTGCCTGCTGGACTAAAGACTGACAGGTCAGAGGTTTGAATCTGAGGACAGCCTGGATGAGCTCCCTCTGTCAGCTCCAGCTCCCCATGCGGGGACATGAGAGAAGTTTCCCACAAGGATGGTAAAACATCAAAACATCCTGGCACCCCCTGGGCAATGTCCTTGCAGATGTCCAATTCTCTCACACCAGAAGCAACTTGCAGTTTCTCACCCCCAAAACCCCTCTATTTTAAATTAATCACCAATATTACAAGCCAATTTAAACTGAAGCTCTTTTCTGTTGAATTGATCATTGATTTAGATTCATGATAAAACTGCACATTGAAATCTGCACATGTAAAAAAATGTTTCACTTTGGCTAGATTGCCTTTACAGGAAAGTTTACAGTAGCATATTCTGGTTCCAGTTGAAAGGTATAAGATAGTTGGAACATTACCACTCCGAGCCTTCGGGGAGTGGCAGTGTACAAGTCGAAATAATAAATAAATAAATAAATAAATAATGTATATGCAGGTGGAGAATTCATTGTGACTATGGCCCCATCTGCACTGCCATATAATCTAGTTTGAAACTGCATCATATGGTCAGTGTAAACCAGACCTGGGCATCTTGCGGCCCGTGGGCCGGATGTGGCCCACTGGCCGATTCTGACCGGCCTGGGGATCCTTCGGCGTTCAGGGAGAAGGGCATCGGGGCGGGAGGGGGGCATTTCTACAAGAGGAAGGGCTGCCGCTGCCGCTGCCACCACCCCATCGCGGGCTGAGTGCCACCGCCATTTCGCAGCAGTGGGGCCTGCGCCAGCAGACAGCCCGCTGCTCTGGAAAACGATCGGAGGAGCGGCGGCTTTGGAGTGCCCGCCATCCCGGGAAGTGATCCTTGCCTGCAGCGGGAGCAGTCGGCGACTTGTGGCGGCTGATCGCCCTGGCGTCCCGGAGGACAATCGAGGGAACGCCCTGACGGAACGGCTGTTGGCTGGGGGTATGAGCAGGTGGAGGCCTGCAGCATCTGATCGTCTGCTGCTTTGCTCATGCTCTGGGGCACCTTGTCTTCTTGAATTTCATTTCATTTTATTTTGGTGGTTTTTATTATTATTTTATAATAATTTTATAATAATAATATAATAATATAATATAATGTTATATTATATTATAATTTTGATATATTATGTCTATATATATTATAGTATATAATTATTATATACTGTATTATATAGTTCATATATTATATAATTTTTATATAATTCATATATTATTGGTATTAATATCATAATTATTATATTATAGCAATAATTATGATATTAATACTATGAATATTTCTTGATATATTAATATGTTAATATTAATGATGTGTTAATATGTTAATATATTGTTATTTTATAATAATAGTATGAATAACAATAATAAATAAATAAATTATGTAGATTAGAATGTAGTTCAGCCTTTAGGTGCGGCCCTCCATAATATTTTTTGGCTCTCGTGTGCCCCCTTGGAAAAAATAATTGCCCACCCCTGGTGTAGACTCATATAATGCAGTTCAAACTGCATTTTATGGCAATGTAGATGGGAGCCTGTGTATGTCTTTCGTTGCCTTTAGGCTATGAGACAAACCTAAGCCAAATGGGCAGATGACCAAAGTGATGTAAACAAACATGACTAAAGACCAAAAAAGAGTATCTGTTGAATGAGGGAAAATTTATTTCAATATAGGCAAAACGCAGAATGAAGTTCAGCATTTTAACACCTCTGAAAACCAACACAAGATGGCAGTATTTGTTTCGAATAAGAAAACACCTTAAATACTACTGGATTAGATTTTTTATACAGCAACTCAGATTCTGAATTATATTCTGTTTTCTGAAGGAACGAGCAGAGCATGAGAAGTTACTTAAAGTAATTAATTCCTGTTACTCATTTCAGTGTTTAGAATCGTAGTTTGTTGTTATTACCAATTATTAATGTCATAGAATTCTGGGATTTATAGTTTGATGAGACACCAGCCCTCTTTGTCACAGAAGGCTAAGTATCTTGTAAGCCTACAACTTCCTTGATTCCATAGCACTGAGCCAGACAGTTAAAGTGGTGTCAAACTGTATTAATTCTACCATGTGGATACATTCTCAGGACCAAAACCTGAAATCTGGAAGACCTAAGGGTTTTTCTTTTTTTGCTTTTTAAATTTTTGTGGGGAGGTTAAGGTTGATAGGAAAATGACAAAAACTTACCCCCAAATGTTTTGATTAATGACTACAGTTGGTCCCCAAAAGTAACTAGAAATATGATTGTTTACATCTTTCCACTCATTACAATGTAATCCTCATCCCACCATCCTTTCCGTGAAAGTAAAAGGGTTTGTAACTCACTACTTGATCAGCACCTCCACAATGACATGATGGCAACAGTCTAGGACAGCAATCACTCCCAAAGTGACCAATTTAATGTGGAATCAGGTGTTAAACAGGGATGGGGAATTGCTCCAACCTTATTTTCCATCTTCATTGCTACGATACTTCATCTTGTTGATGGGAAGCTTCCCACCAGAGTGTAAATCATCTATCAGACAGATGGCAAGCTATTGAACCTCAGCAGACTGAAGGCCAAAACCAAGGTCATAGCAACATTTGTCATAGAACTCCAAGTATGCCAATGATAACGTATGCACATTCAGAAGACCTACAAGCTCAACCTCTCATTGAACATAGAGAAAACCAAAGTGCTCTTCCAGCAGTCACCAGCCAATCCTTCTGAAATGCTAGAAATACAGCTTAATGGTGTAACATTAGAAAATGCTGATCATTTCCGCTACCCTGGCAGCTACTTCTCCACAAAAGTCAACATTGACACTGAAATACAACACAACATGAGCTCTGTGAGTGCAGCATTTTTCCAAATGAAGCAGAGAGTCTGTTGTTGTAGGTTTTTAGGGCTGTACGGCCATGTTCTAGAAGCATTCTCCCCTGACGTTTCACCTGCATCTATGGCAGGCATCCTTTGAGGCAGGGGTGGGCAATTATTTTTTCCAAGGGGCCACACGAGAGCCAAAAAATATTATGGAGGGCCACACCTAAAGGCTGAACTACATTCTAATCTACAGTATTTATTTATTTAGTTACTATATTTACTATATATCACTTCATTAATATTAACATATTAATATATCAAGAAATATTCATATATTAGTAATAATATCATAATTATTATATCATAGTATATATATAGACATTATAATATATTGAAATTATAATATAATATAACATTATATTATTTATTATATTATTACATTATTATAATAAAATTATTATAAAATAATAATAAAAACCGCTAAAATAAAATGAAATTCAAGAAGACTAGGTGCGAACCAAGATGGAGGCTGACATCCTCAAGAGAGGAAGGATCCCAAGATGGAATGGCCCAATGGACCCAGCCCAGGGGATGACAAAGCGGACCCAGCCGCCACCGCAGCAGAGCAGAGCAGAGCAGAGCAGCAGATGGCGTTCCCGATCGGCTGATCGTCTTCTGATCGTCTTCCGGGTCGCTAGGGCGATCAGCCGCTGCAGGTCACTGACTGCTCCCGCTGCAGGCCCGGATTGCCTCCCAGGATGGCAGGCACTCCAAAGCCGCCGCCCCCCCGATCGTTCTCTAGTGCAGCGGACTGTCTACCGATGCAGGCCCCACAGCCCGCGATGGCATGGCAGCAGCGGCAGCCCT
>JARBWK010000012.1:93826687-94149187 GCA_030556195.1 Anolis apletophallus | reverse complement strand
GTCCCTCCCACAACCTCAAACAACATAGAGTTAAGAGAAAACTGCATACAATATAGTAAGAAGTATACACATACAGCATAGTAAGAAATCTGAATTATATACATAACAAAAAACTAATATAGGAGGCTTGTAGAAGGTTGCTATTTCCAACAAATCAAACGCCATATTGTGAGGCAGCCATCAATTTGTTAAATAAATCACTCCTATTTTTAAAATGTTTCTTAAAACTCTGGCCTTCAGAGTTTAAGTAGATAATTCATGAGGACAAAAAAACTCTATAATGGGACTTAAGCAGCCACAGATTTTTGTATCCACAGGATATGCAGCCTATGCCCATCTTCCTCCTTTTCCTCCTCCTCTATCCTCATCAGATATGGAAACAGATGGATTGGTCTGCAAGCAGCTACAGAGCTTTGGGAGAATACCTGGCCATTGCAGTTGGTCTGCAAGCAGCTTTGAGAGAGTACCTGGCCATTGCAGTTGTGCCCTCTTTCTTCCTGGTCATATGGTCTGGCTGCGCAAGTGCATACGAGCCCTTTGACTCCCCGAGAGCACTTTCACACATATTTCTGTTAAGCTAAGTTTGGCTCATCTTATCTTGATGTGCTGCCACCCCAAATGCAGAACTGTACAGTTATTCAATTGAAATTCATCTTGCTCCTTGTTTTAGTAACCTTGGGCTCTTACATATTTCTTCACACTTCATAAGCTGTTGTTCTCCTTCATTGTACTCTACTCACTCTCTTCAATCTCGCTGAGACGGAAGAAAATCAACCTGATCCTTGGCACTGCTTTCAGCCAAAGGCTCTTGCTGGTTCTGGCTGCTCAGAGCTCAATGAGCACCATGGAAGATTGTATTACATTTCCACCTGCCTTGTGCATTTCAGTAGTTCATTGAGTTGAATGAAGTGAGATGTCCTAGCAGGTTAACAAAATTCTTAGGCCGTGCTACCAGACTTCCTCAGGAAGGCAATTCTAAGATTGAAGTATAAAACCGCTTGGACAAAATGTACAAAAAGAAGAGATGATCACCGAATGCAATGAAGAGACTGTTATGAAGCGAAGTGGGCATTGACGCAAACCAGCTTGTGCTTTTGTAAGCAAAGTCAAACCAGAAATAATAAATGTCCCTTTCTGCTAATTTCGCTCTTTCTGATTCTGTTTTTATTTAAATCAGTTGGCAGTGTGCTACTTAATTCAAACGTTTTCTGAAGTTTACAAACCATTCATTCTATGGATTCACTGTTGTAGATCAGCCAGAGGCTGATGGTTTAACTGATAATTTAGAGAGGATTGTGAGCTTTCCTATGGCACAAAGTGATGTGCTCTCAAGTCTGGGAAATTCAAGTCTGGGAAATGCTGGTTTTTTCTGTGAGAAAACAAGCTCAGAAAGTGCATGGCCTCAAGGGCATTCAGGGGAGTTAGAAGTAGCAACAGCAAAGAAGGAATTGAGTGAAGAGCTGTGAGAAATTACCTGTAGTTACAGAGATCAACAAAAGTCTTTGTTTATAAATTAGAGCCGAAAATAGATTCTGTTGTTCAGAGACTTTACGTGGGAAATTTGTGAAGGAAATTCTTGGGAAATGTAATGATTTCATGGGTGTCTATTAACAAGTTGTTTACCTTGAGGTCACTTCAGGCAACACTGTGTTAAAGTGAGAAGCTAAGCCTGAGCTCTCTTGTTCATGGTTCAAGTCAAGCTTTGATTTTGGATTTAATATCCTGGAAGTATTCAATGTTCATGTGCTCCTGTTCAAGTTTTGTTAGTTATACCTTCTTGATTATGGACTTATGCTGTATCTATGGTTTCTGGCTGTTCCTGGATTTTTTCCCATCTTTGGATCTTTATGAGACATTTGGATTATTGCTTGGTTATTACCTGTTTCTAAACCTTTTTGGATTACATATCTTCCTTTTTTATTTTTGATTTTTATATGTTTTACAATAAACTGTTTGCTTATATTCCTGGAGTGCAATGGCCATAGTTGTTTCCAGGCCTGGAGCGTAACATTCACCAGTTAGGAAGGAAGTATCCTTTTATTTGCAAAGCAAATTACTTGTCACAATACTCAGTCTAATATCAAGGTAGGGCTCAGCTTTCTTTGTTCAGCTAGAAATAATGTTCAGATCCAAGATGAAAAGAAGAAGCAGGATATTTGCTTAACCTTCTGACATCATGATTGATGTTCCCAGAGCAGCATTCCTTTTCCTTTAGGATAAAGCATTTTATGAACGCATTTATTTTAAATAAAGGTAATTTTTAGTTACCTTTCAAGAATCAAGGTCAAAAGTAGGATATAAGTCAGCTCAGTCAAAAGAATATTCTAGCTATTTTACTATATTTCTGGCTGCCAGCATGTGAAACTGGAGCCCCCTGTGGCAGGGTTAAAACCACTGTGCCAGCAGGACTGAAGACCAACAGGTTGGAGGTTCGAATCCGGGAAGAGCGTGGATGAGAGCTCCCTCTGTCAGCTCTGGCTCCCCATGCGGGGACATGAGAGAAGGCTCCCACAAGGTTGGTAAAACATCAAAACATCCTGGCATCCCCTGGGCAACGTCCTTGCAGATAGCCAGATCTCTCACATCAGAAGCAACTTGCAGTTTCTCAAGTCGCTCCTGACACACGCACACAAAAAATCATGAGAAACCAATGAAATAATTTGTAACAATAACACAGAAGTGTGTTTCTCCTCCCTTTCCCTTGTCTTCTTCCAACAGCTGAAGTGACCTTGATCTTGTGGATATTTTGCAGTTTGTATGAAGAGAATACTTCTTTAAATTTCACACTGATCAGCCCTAGTTTCAGTTAAGTTGCTCTCAAGCAATTTTAGGAATGCTGCCTGAAATCTGTTTTTGACATCTTGATCCCATCAGTCACTGTGGCTGAATTGTGTCGGCTCCCTTGAAAGTTTATGAATAAGGATATTTTTTGAGTTTTTTTTTAAAAAAAGCATTATCCTTCACGTCTAACAATGAAGCCTTTTATTTTCCCAGGGTCACATTTCTTTGTCAAATGCACACAAGAGCAAATCTACAATACAGGCATTCTGGAGCAGTGTCACCTGATCAGTTATAAATATTTCCCCAGATACTGGCTTCTTATCACAAAGACTTTCCCAATAAATTAAAAAAGAATATGTAGCACAGCAGTTCTCGTTCGTGCCTGGAGGGCAGGGAATAGGTCCTGGGGTTCCATTAGCTTTAGGGCCTGCAGCAGCAGAAGTGGATTCAGAGGATGAGCTAGATGACTGGGGGGAAGCACAGGGCCCTTCGGATGGGCCTCACTCGCCTGCAGAGAGCTTGGCATGGGATGAAATGATGTTTGGGCCCAGCATAGATTCCGAGGGGGGGGGGATCACCAGGTGGAGATGGAAAACAGCGAAGGGAGTTATGAACACCCCGGGGGGAGGAATTCCCAGGAGTTTGAAAGTGTAAACATGGACGAAGCCGAATGGGAAAGTGCCAGGGAGGAAAGTTCTCAGGAAGATAGCGACTCAGCTGCTGAGAGGCAAGGTCGCTCCTTCGATAGGAGACGGGACATTGAATCTACCAGGAGGGCTTGGTCTAGGGTCCTAGACAGGCCGAGGTCCGTGAGCAGAGATTGGAGACGGAGAAGCCTAGAGCGTCGCGGACCTCGGCCGAAGGATTAAGTATAGGGTCCCTGGGAACGCATCCCCAGTTCTCCGGCCACGTCTTTCCTGGAAGCGGAGTGGGACCACAAGCTAAGCCGTGGTCATCAAGCCTTGCCTTGCCTTTGTTCCTGATCCACATAGCTTTGTGGAGCTTTGCCTTTGTTCCTGATCCACATAGCTTTGTGGAGCCTTGCCAAGCTTCAAGCCTCTTTGCTACGTTCCTTTGGACTATATTGCTTACTACCTTTTGGACAATCTTGCTTACTATATTGAACTATTGCTTATTATTGGACTATATACTCTTTGGAACTGTTTTTATACTCAATAAAGTAGTTAGCCTTCAGTACGTCTCTGTGTGTGTGATTAAGGGGCCCGCTACGTCCGTGATCGTGACAGAATAATAAAGAACAATTTATACCAAAAAAAAAACCCTCCCCAAAATCTCAAAAACTGATGGATCGTTGCTTTCCGGGTATTCTTTGCTTCTGGATAGTGTCACAAACTGGAATCAAAAAATGTCTGCAGCTGTTCTTGGTGAACTATGATGTAAGAAAATTGAAGCAAAAAAGGGCTGTAAATGGAATTATTGATTGGTTGTTGGTTGTGCTTTGTTCATGAGTGAGTTCCTTTGTAGGTAAATCAGAATTTTTCTCAGCAGTAATACTGGCATTCTCATTAGAGCCAGAAAATAAAAGATATGCACCCAAGCTTTGGTCCATTGAGTATTTTGGAATTTACTGAAAAATCAGAAATTTTGGAAACTAAAATCCAAAATATCTGGACGACCATAAAATTGGAACCATTGCATTAAATTCTCACTCTAAATACAATTAAGTTCTCACCCAGGGTCATAAAATATCCCACCTATTTCACAGCACAATGATGTTGTTTTTCTGCCAGTGCAACGTGGGATTGAGTCTTCTCATTTGGTCTTCTTTCTTAAGTGTAATAAAAGCAATTCTTATTGAAACCATCTAATTGCATTTTAGGAGGGTTTCAATAAACATCACCAGGTTTATAGCTAATCACTTGGCCAAGCTTGGTAGTCAGTTAGTTGTAATAAGCCAGAACTCTGCCTGAGAAGAAACCATAGATGGTAACAGTTCTGATGATTAACTATCGTACTAAGGTTAAGAGAAAGTCAAGCAGAGATTGTTGCTATAAATTCAGTCATAAATGTTCTATATATAATATTTGATAGGACATTTGCTTAGAGCTGGCATTCATTGAAAGTGACACTGCTGGAAAGAAACTTTGCTTGGAAAAACCACAAGTACTGATAGAAAAAGAGAGGGGAGAGTTAAGGGGAACATAGTTCAGAACACTGAGAGTTTGCCTTTGCCTCCCTCTAAGGCTGAGCTTGTGTGACTTGTCCAAGGTCACCCACTGGGTCTCCATGGCTGAGTGGGGATTTCAACAACCTTTTTCCAGAATCACAGTCCAACTCTCAAAGAACTACACCATGCTCATTCTAGAATAAAATACATTTAATCATTGTGATTTTGTATTATTTTGATATGTTGGATGGATTATGGCATTGACTGTTTGCCTTTTTGTATGTAAATTGTCCTGAGTCCCCTTGAGGAGAGAGGGCGGTCTATAAAGAAAGTGTTGTTATTATTATTTATTAAGTATCCAGACACAGTTAGTAGGGAGTAAGCCTTATGGAACACAGTGTATTCTTACTTTGTTGTCCGTATGCATGGCACCAGAATGCTTTTTAGAATTAGTGGTGTTGGTGGCACAATTTTGGAAAGGACTGCAGGGAAGGATATATAATCTTAAACCTTACTTTCAATGCCATTTCTCTGGTGAAGTTCACATACATGGCATGTATGTACATTTTCACTTGCTTTAACTGTGCAATTTGTTTGCTAACTGATAAATATCCACACCAACTTACTCTTATATAGGTTCAAAAGCCAATTGGAATAGCAGATGGAACTATCTTCAGCGAAGTCTTCAAGACAAATTTTCTACAGCAACTGAGATCATCAGATTAATTTGAGCTGTCACATCTAACTCTGCCTTCTTATCATTGCTTGGGGAAAGGATCTTTTGGACTATACATTGTTCCCTTGCTACTTTGCGGTTCGCTTATTGCGGACTCACTGTTTCGCGAATTTCAAAAAATATTAATTTAAAATATATATCATGGTATATGATTTATACAACTTCAGTACCAGATAACTTCACCCGGTGTCTTGGAGCGGTAACAAGATGGCTATGTGCCCGTAAATTGAAAGTAAATCCAGCAAAAACTGAAATCTTGTGGCCTGGCCGCCCATCAGAATTGGTCGGTCTATTACCATCTTTTGAAGGGGAACTGTTATCTCCATCCCCCACTGTGAAGAGTCTCAGTGTTATCCTGGATTCCAAAATGACGATGGAAGCCCAGATTGCCTCCACTAGTAAAAGGGCCTTCTTTCATCTACGCCAAGCGAGGCAATTGCCGCCTTATTTACCAACAGAGGTGCTGGCTACGGTAATCCATGCCACGGTTACGTCGAGGCTGGATTACTGCAATGCTTTGTATGTGGGCTTACCTCAAGCAGCAATTTGTAAGATCCAAATTGTGCAAAATGCAGCCGCTAGACTCCTCACAAGAACATCAATGAGGTGCCATATAATGCCGTCCCTACAGCGCTTGCATTGGCTGCTGGTTGAACACAGTCTTCTATAAGACTCTGGTCCTAGCATTCAAGGCCTTTCAAGGTCAGGGTCCTTCATATCTAAGAGACCGTTTAATGCCACTCCACCATCAGAGACTGCCACGGTCAGCTCATGAGAATCTTCTCTATGTCCCTGGCCCTAGAGAGGTTCATTTTGAGTCCACAAGACAGAGATCCTTCTCCATTGTAGCCCCAATCTTGTGGAACTCCCTACCACCAGACCAAAGAGCCACTCCTGATCTACATACATTTTTAGGGGCACTTAAGACATGGCTTTTCAAAAGAGCTTATGATTGTTAAGTAACAAGCTGTGACTATGTAACCTGTTTATTTTAATTGTGTAAGTCGCTAGAGCACCTTTGGTGGAGGGCGACTCATAAGAAATAAAGTTGATTGATTGATTGATTTACACTGTTTTGTGGGGTTTTGCCGTCACCGCTCTCCAAGGAGCTTTCCCTCCTCAGTTCTCCCTCCCTCCAGCCTTGAAGGGCCTTTCCTTCCTTTCCTTCACTTTATTTTCAGTGTATAAAGACTTAAAATAGTGTATAACTACTAAAATAATGTATAAATATTAAAACTAATAGAGCATCCCTACATAGTGGTTTTTCACTTACTGTGGGAGGTCCTGGAACCTAACCACAGCAATAAGTGAGGGAACACTGGTAATTACCAGAATCACTTATCCAGGATGATCAGCAAGGTCAGTGTCTCAAGTTCTATTACTAACACCATGCTTTTGATCTGCAGTATAGTAAGAACATAAGAACATAAGAAGAGCCATGCTGAATCGGACCTCAGCCCATCTAGTCCAGCATTCTGTATCACACAGTGGCCCCCAGTTGTACACGGGGATCTCGAGCAGAAGGGAGGGCAAAACCCTAACCTGCTCCCGACCCCCACAACCAGTACCCAGGGAAATCCTGCCTACCTCAACCAACTCCGAGGTGGCACCTGAATGTCCTTTTCAGTAACTATCGATACCCTTGGTATCCATGAATCTGTCTAATCCTGCCTTGAAGTTGTTCAGGCTGACAGCTGTCACAACCTCTTCTGGAAGTAAATTCCATAACCCAATGACCCTCTGGGTGAAGAAATATTTCCCTTTATTAGTCCTAATTTTCCTACCTTGGAGCTTCAGGGAGTGCCCTCTAGTCCTAGTGTTTTGTGACAAAGAAAATAATGTGACCTATTTTCGATTCCCTTTCTGATCATGCCTAGCATAGAATTTGCTTTTTCACTGCTGCTGCGCACTGGGTTGACATCTTCATTGAGCTGTCCACCAAAACCCCAAGATCCCTTTCCTGGTTTGTCTCGGAAAGCTTTGACCCCATCAATTGGTAGGTGTAGTTGGGGTTCTTTGCCCCGATGTGCATGACTTTACACTTGTTTAGGTTAAAATGCATTTGCCACTTTGTTGCCCATTCACTCAATTTCGAGAGATCTTTCTGGAGCTCTTTTCAATCAGTTTCATTTTTAACTACCCTGAACAATTTAGTGTCGTCTGCAAACTTTGCTACCTCAGAATTCACTCCTACATCCAGATCATTAATGAATAAATTAAAAAGTAACGGACCCAAAACTGAACCTTGGGGTACGCCACTTCTCACCTCTTTCCACCCAGAGAAATGTCCGTTTATTATTATATATGTTGATTATAACAGATAGATCATACTACATTGTAGCTAGGTGCAATTTCCCTTCATTTACTTTAGGAACTACAGCAAAGGATTGGGGGTTTATTTGGTGGTGGATTAGATGGGTCCATGAGTCCTAGCTCTATTACACAATTACACCTGCTTTGCTGTGTTTAATGATAAGTCCAATATTATCTTTGAGTCTCCTTGTGGAGAGAAAAAGTGGGGAATAAACAAACATAATAATAATAATAATATCGTTAGGACTGGGATATAGAATCTGTCCTTAGTTTCTGTTATTGTATAACTAGTTCTTTCTCCCCAATCATTGGCACAAATGGCAGAGCTTCTATTTTGACCTATCCTAGTGTCTCAAGGACAGGGCACTGAATCCCATCTGGTGCAAGATGAGAAACTAGTTTGCCATAGCAGATGGGGCTTGCTGAGCTCAAAGAGTGCTGGAATAAGCAGAAATGCTGTAAATCATTGTGAAAAACAGTCTGACCTCCAAGGGCCCTTTGGCAAACACCTTCCGATCTGGCTCATCTGTTCTTAGAATACCGTAAAGAGAAATATTAGCTCAGGGACCTGGCAGGAGGCACCTTTCCCCCACATGCACAAACAGCTGCTATGCATCAGACCAATGGGCCATGTAGTCCACTGTCTGTCAGCTTTGGCTATTCTATAGGTTGTAATGAGACAACATAAGAGACAGAGTTGTGATTTGTCTCCTTTCCCAAGCATAAAAAAGAGTTTAGTGTCTATCATCCTGCCTGTCCTTTTTGCTTTGGCCAAACCTTAACTGGAATATTGTGTCCAATTCTGGGCCCCACAATTCAAGAGAGATATTAACAAGCTGGAAGGTGTCCAGAGGATGGCAACAAAAATAATCAAAGGTCCAGGGATCATGCCCTATGAGGAGCGGTTTCGAGAGCTGGTGATGTTTGGTGTGCAAAAGAGAAGGTTGAGGGGACACATGGTCATCTTGTTTAAATATTTGAAAGGATGCCATAAGGAAAAGGGAGCAGGTTTGTTTTCTGCTGCCCTTGGGAATAGAACCATAGGTTCAAATTACAGGAGAGGAGATTCCACTTGAAGATTAGAAAGAACGTCCTGATTATTTATATATTTATTTTATTTATTTCTCAGGCTTCTAGGCCGCCACTCCCGGGAGGCTCGGGGCAGCTCACAACAAATACAGTGTACAGTAAAAACACATTAAAATAGGACACATAATAAAACATCAGGTTAAAACATCAGATTAAAAATACGATATGCTGTACAGGGTACAGAGCACAGCATAATGCAGTGTAGCAGCAGTAACAGCGAACTAGACGAGATATGCGCACAGGCATCTATAGGCCAAAGGCCTGCTGAAAGAGAAACGTCTTGCATGCCCGTCTGAAGGGCAGGAGGTCTTGAAGAGGTCGCGTCTCAGCTGGGAGAGCGTTCCATAATGTAGGAGCAATTACAGAGAACGCTCTCCTGCGAGTTGCCGTTAGCCTAAGTAACTTCACAGATGGAATAACCAGCAAGTTGGTGTTTTCCGTAGTGATCTCGTAGGGCAATATGGGGAGAGACGGTCCCTCAGGTACACTGGCCCCAAGAGGTGTTCAACTGTGGAACTCTCTGCCTCAGAGCGTGGTGGAAGCTCCTTCCTTGGAGGCTTTAAAACAGAGGCTGGATTGCCATTTATTGGGGATGATTTGTGCTTTTCCTGCATGGCAGGTAGAAGTGTGCAATTCAGTTAAACGCATGCTGTTTTTGGTGTCTGGATTTTTGTGGACCCCCAGATCTGTTTGTCAGGAGCCTCCCGAATTCGGTTGAAGGAAAAAATGTTTCTTGATCTGGCAACCAAAAGATCCAGGAAGATCTGGCCCATTGGCAGCAAAGGGGAATTTATGAGGCTCCCCTTTCTATAATTTTTATGCCATCAGGTTTAAGAAACCCCCCTTTCTGGGATCCTTTCTCCATATATCCTTCAATAAGACCTGGATTAAAAGCATCAGGCTTAAGAAACCACCCTTTCTGGGATCATTTCCCTCAACACCCTGCCAATGAAGCCGAGTTAAACACTTCTTTCAATGGGAGCCACATCACCTGAAGGAGCATTAGCCATTCTTTACAAAAGGTGTAAATTACATCCTCATTTTATGGCAGCTTTATAAATGGTAAGATACCTCTCCCCCACATTTGAAATTTGCCTCATGTGAAGGGAATGATTGGTGGCAGTTTCTTAAGCGTGTAGAAAGTAAATTGCTTATGTATTGCTATTTGATTAAAAAAGCAAGCCAAACCATGGCTTTCATCTGTTTTGATTGGCTCAGCAGGCAGGGTCACAGGGAAACCCTGTGTGGGCAAGCGGCCGCCTCTCCATACTCTATGTGTAGCCAAAATAAACCGAAAGCAGTCATTTTCAGCAACCACAGGATCTGTTACGGCTGTAAAATCATGGCGGTAGAGCCTGTACTGTGATGGCTGGCCAAACCGGCCAAACCATCCAGAGTCTATTTTTCAAAATGGATCTGTGCACATCCCTAATGGCAGGCGTTTGGACTAGATGGCCCATGTGGTCTCTTCCAACTCCATTATTCAATGATTAATGGTGGCATGGAATGAAAGCACACTCTCAGTGTGAATGACCTACATTTTCCCCCTAAGTTAGAGGCCACAACAGGACAGGAAGGATCAGACTTTGTTATTTCAGTAGTTAAGCTGGAACCATGCAGACAGATTCCCTTTCCTAAATCCAGCAAAGTCAATACTTGGAGTCCACTTAAGGCCAAGCTTGATACTATGTTTAGCATTTTTTCAGATGTGGTGAAAGTTTTCTGTTTGTCATAGCGTATGATTTTCCTCACTGACATAATGTTGTATTTGTTATATGCCTGTAATTGTATTGATCCTTAGAAGCAAAACACCAATTTACTTTTCAAGTCTGGTTGCTAAAGACCACATATCTGAGAAAACACCATTCTCTGAGGAAAAGGATTTAATCTTGAGTAATATACTTTCCCTTTTCTGTCTAGCTTGACCCTTTAATTTTTGTATAAGGTGAATTTTAGCATGTAATGAAAAACAGATGTGTCCATACCAACTTGTTCATCATTTTGCTGTGCCAAGTGACTGCAAAG
The DNA here is from genome assembly GCA_030556195.1 of Anolis apletophallus. Classification (NCBI taxonomy): domain Eukaryota; kingdom Metazoa; phylum Chordata; class Lepidosauria; order Squamata; family Anolidae; genus Anolis; species Anolis apletophallus. The sequence goes on along the minus strand of JARBWK010000012.1, from coordinate 94,138,115 downwards.
GAGCTCTTGAAAGGTCTACATAAGGGACAGTTGATATACAGATCTCCATATGTAGTTGGACTACAATTTCTGTCACTGTGAACTGTTACATATGTTAGTTGTGGCTGATGTGAGTTGTAAAATAGAACAATAGACACAGCCAAGAAATAACATCACATTTGGGAATATCAAGGCAGAAAATCCCAAAATATCTGCTTTGAACAGGGAGTCCACACTGCTATATATTCCAGTTCAAAGCAGATAATGTGGGATTTTATTCAGCTATGTGGAAGGGGCTCAACAACACCTGAGGGATTAAATACTCTATATCCTCCCTATAAAATAGCTCTGGGAAGGTCATTGATTCTTCAGATAGAAAAATAGAATCACAGAGTTTGACACGCTCAAGGACCATCCATTCCAACACCATTTTTGCCATACAGGGAGACACAACTAAAGCATTCCAAACAGATGGCTATCAGGCTCTGGAGAAGGAGATCCCACTACCCTCATGGGCAGCATATGCCACTGTTAGACAGCACTCACCACCAGGTAGTTCTTTCTAATGTTTAGGCAGGATCTCGTTTCCTGTAGTTTGAATCCAAAGCTTCATGTCCTAATTGCCGGAGCAGGAAGAAAACGGGCTTGCTCAATCTTCAATGTGATACCCGTTCACACATTTAAATATGGTTATCATGTATCTTTCCAACCTTCTCTTCTTCAAGCTAAACACCCCCAGCTTACTAAGCCACTCTTCATGGGGCTTGGCTTCCAGACCTTTGACCATTTTGGTTGCCATTCTCTGGCAACCTCAATATCCTGTCAATACCCTTTCTGTTGCCCATGATGGCTGTGGCTTTGGAGAATTGGTGTCCAAATCACCTAGAGACCTATTGCAGATGATATCAGTCTATGTTTCTCAGATTATGGAGTCCTGCATTAGAGAAAGAGAACTGAGAGTGGGAGAAATACGAAAAAAAGAAATACATCACAATTTCATGTTCAAATTCAGGTCCAGCTCTTTCAGATCATGACAGTTCTTCAGACATGACCCAGAAGAATGCCTGATGTTGAGAGAAATGATAGCTCAACTGTGCAAGCATTCAACATCAAAAATAGCCAGAAATATATCTTTTTGTAGGAGAAAATCTCCCAGTGATTTAGGGTAGAATGATAACGCAAATGTGATTCAGAAGCAATAGGAGCCGGTGTGTCTGTCGAGGAAGCAAAATCAGTTCAAAGCACACGGTGGAAGAGGGCAAAACACAGGGCTGGAAAAGAAAGCACAAGACTCCAGCAGTTCAATCTGTTGACCGTAGGAGTTTCCCCTTCCATTGTGGCTTTGAAGATGGATAGGAACAATATCTAGCCCTTCCAAAGGCAGTTGAAACAAGAACTGAGAAGCTTCTGTCATATTGCAGGATATAAAAGCTAGCTGGAACTCAATTAAACCTCCTGAGTTTAATTTAAATGTATATGCATGATTTCTGTCATGTATTTTTGCATAAGGGTACTTATTAAAGAAACCATTTTTACACATGATTACTGTACCATGGCTGTATTCGGCACAGAGGGACTAATAGATAAGAAGGACCTCTGTTCCTCCATAGATGTGGGAAACAACACCTATCAGCCCTATAACTCCTAGCCAATGGTGAGGGATAATGGGAGTTGCTGTTCAAAAATGATACAGGAAAGGCCGTACATTTGCCATCCTTATGCTGAGAGGTGGAACCCCTAGTGGCACAGGGGGTTAAACCACTGAGCTGCTGAACTTGCTGATCAAAAGGTCGCAGGTTCGAACCTGGGGAGCAGCGTGAGCTCCCACTGTTAGTCCCAGCTTCTGTCAACCTAGCAAATGTGAGTAGATCAATAGGTACCACTCCGGTGGGAAAGTAATGGTGTTCCAAGCAGTGATGACCTTGGAGGTGTCTATGGACAATGCTGGCTCTTCGGCTTACAAATGGAGATGAGCATCAACCCCCAGAGTTGGACATGACTGGACTTAATGTCAGGGAAAAGCCTTTACCTATGCTGAGAGATACTTCTCAGACTGGGAACTGCCCTTTTTCAAGACTAATGAGTCAGACAAATGGCCCATAAAGCCCAATGTTATATGCTATAGCCATGGGGCTTTCATCAATACTTGGTCTTCTAGCTTGAGATGATGGGGAGTGGATTCGGGATCTTTTCCTTGCTCAGCACAGGTCTATAGTGGTGCTGTGGGTCACTCTTCTTGAATACCCAACCATATCTCCCGATACCACTCTTCCAGTTGACATTCCCCTTTTGGAATTAGGCTAAGAATGCCAAACTGAAGCAAACAAAGTTAGTTTTGGGAGCCTTCAACACAAGCAAGTTAAGAGTACATCTACACTGTGGAATGAATGCAGTTTGGCAGCACTTTAATTGCCAAGGCTCAAAAACAGCTAGAGGACCAAAGAGGGCCAACTAAAATGAAGGTATCTGCTGTGGCCCACACCTGATGCAAACTGGTTCCACACACTCCATTGGGATTGTGTCGTTTAGTCTGCATTGCTCTGCTCCTGACAACCACAAGCCTTGTTTTATTAATGAACCCCCCTGGCTTTTGCTCAGCAGAGTTTCCGTCCCTCCTGGTGCCATTGTTTTGCTGGAATTAAGCTGGAACAAAGATCACCTGGGGACTATTTGAACAATGCTGCATTCCTTATAGCCTTTTTAGATACCTGCTGCTTGGACAACTACCATTTTCAGCTACAAACCTGCACTATTGCTCATTGTAATTACAAGGAGAAGTAGCAATGTGGTAGACTCTGGGAGTTGTAGTTTTGTGAAACACCAGGACTCTTTTGGCAGAGAAGTTAAAGACCTTGAAAAATTGTAGCTGCTACGATTCCTTAGCATTAGCATTTCAAGTGGTGTCAAACTACATTCATTCTACAGTGTAGATCCATCCTTTATCTTCCAGAATCCTTGTGTATTGGGCCAACTTTCTGGGGCTTCTGAAATAACTGGAGGACCATTTTGTATCCACGTGCCCTACTTTTGGAGCAGGATAATTATGCTGCAAGAAATCAGAGGAGGGATGTGAAACTAATTGAGCATGCATCCTTGTAAATTGATACGGCAACTAAACCAGAGTGTGGGACTACCTTGCTTTTGGACTACAGTTTCCAGAATCCTCCAACCACCATGACCAATACCCAGAATTGCCTATATGGGCCAAAGGTTTCCCATTTAAAAATAAGTTTTTATGAGATGCTAAACGAGAGGATGTCTACTTGCATCAGTCTCTGAATTCAGTACACCACTCCACACAGTTTGGGGTGCATCTACACTGTAGAATGAATGGAGTTTGACACCACATATAGTTTTATAAATTCCTTTGCCTTCTCTGGGCTCTTCCACACAGCCATATAACTCAGGACGCTTCCAGCCAGCACTAAATCACAGGTTTTAGTGAGGGGCAAAAAATCCCGAGACTTCTGGAGAGTTCCACATACAGACCTGTTGGTCCCGGGCTTTCTGCCTATGTTATCCAGACTTGGCAGCAGCAGTAAAAAAAGCAAATTCTATGCTTGGCATGATCAGGAAGGGAATCGAAAATAGGTCGTCAAATGTTGTATTGCCTCTCTACAAATCTATGGTGAGGCCACATCTGGAGTACTGTGTACAATTCTGGTCACCGCACCTCAAGAAGGATATAACGGAACTGGAAAAGGTACAGAAAAGGGCAACAAGAATGATCCAAGGGATGGAGCAGCTCCCTTACGAAATCAGGTTGCAACGCCTTGGTCTTTTCAGCCTTGAAAGACGGTGTTTAAGAGGTGACTTGATCGAAGTGTATAAAATCATGCATGGGATAGAAAGGGTGAATAGAGAAAAAATATTTTCTCTGTCACACAACACTAGGACTAGGGGGCACTCCCTAAAGCTCCAAGGTAGGAAAGTTAGGACTAATAAAGGGAAATATTTCTTCACCCAGAGGGTCATTGGGTTATGGAACTCACTTCCAGAGGAGGTTGTGACAGCGGTCAGCCTGGACAGCTTCAAGGCAGGATTAGACAGATTCATGGATACCAAGGGAATCAGTAGCTACTGAAATGGACATCCAAGTGCCACCTCTGTGTTGATGGAGGCAGGCAGGATTTCCCCCGGGTACTGGTTGTGGGGGGGTCGGGAGCAGGTGAGGGTTTTGCCCTCCTTTCTGCTAGAGATCCCTGTGTACAACTAGTGGGCCACTGTGTGACACAGAATGCTGGACTAGATGGGCTGAGGCCCGATTCAGCATGGCTCTTCTTATGTTCTTATGTTCTTATGGTGCTTTGTTCCGAGATTTAGAGGCTCCCAAGATGGGTGCTGTGGGACTTCACAGCAAAAGTTCCATTCTATGTGCAGGTCAGAGAAAATGTGCCCTCCACACATTTTATTAAGTTTCTGGCACACAAAGAAAGTTGAAGACAATGATGCTGGGGAAAATGGAAGGAAAAAGGAAGAGGGGCCGACCAAGGGCAAGGTGGATGGATGGTATCCTTGAAGTGACTGGCTTGACTCTGAAGGAACTGGGGGTGGTGACAGCCGACAGGGAGCTCTGACGTGGGATGGTCCATGAGGTCACGAAGAGTCAGAAGCGACTGAACAAATAAACAACAAAAAAGGTTACATGATAGGACTACATCTGTACAAGTCAGCAACAATGAAACAGGAATACACACTTTTAAGCCAGGAACAAAACTTTGTCATTATCTATTATATTTAGAGCCTGGCTGCCTGGCCATCAGTCAGACAGATTTGGTTGTGTCCTTGTGGCATCAAATAAGAGGGTGCTGTTCCTGGGTTATACATGGTTGTTCCTGATTGCACTTCTAGTGAAAACATGTACAACATTGACTAGGGGTCACAACTTTGTCCTGGCCAGAGATAAAGTGCCCTCTACACGTTTCATGAAGTTTCTGGCACACAAAGTTTTTTTCCTTCTACTCAAGTGTCACCTTCTTTTTAGGAACCAACCAATCAGGAACAAGCATCTAAAATCTGGGAACAAACCCAGATAAAAATTGCTGTGATTTCCAATTGCATGGACATACAGACATGCAAAGATCCAGATATTTGGCGAAAAACTACAATATTCTCATGCCTGGAAATCTCGGTTTTTTTTTGTATTTTGTAGCGATTGCATCCAGGTTTACAGGGAACGGGATTCTGGCTACCTTCCTGTTTGTTGCGAAAGCTCCTGGGAAAAAGGTACTGTCTGGATGGACCCCGAGAATGTCAAGGCAGAATTATCCACAATATCTGCTTTGGACTGGAATATCTGAGTCCATGCTGCCATATATCCCAGTTCAAAGAAGATAATGTGGAATTATATTCAGTTGTGTGGAAGGAACCTCTGCCCTAGGAAACTAAATCCCCTGGATTCCATCACACAGCCATGGCAGCTGAAGTGGTGTAAAACTGCATTCATTATACAGTGTAGGTGCACATTGGGTGAGGTAGTTAGAATTCTCTGCTAAAGACCAACTCCTCTGCATTATATAATTAGAGTTGTCTAGCAGAGAATTTCAAGTCCTGACCAATCTACAAATGCTGCAGGATACAACCTTGATGGTTAAAGTGGGACCAAACTGATATAGGCCATGTATAGACCAGTGTTTCCCAACCGGTGTGCCACGGCACACTAGTGTGCCATGAGCGATCATCAGGTGTGCCATGGGAAATTGGAACCTCTAATACCCTTCCCCCTCCTGCCGAACACTTTTTCGCTTTGCCTCATTTTGCTCACGCTGCTGCTTCTGAGAATGTTCAGGAGAGGAGGGGGGAGGGAGGAAGGCGTGACCCGTGCGGGCGCTACAGCGCAGACTCGCCCCATGTCTTCCTCCCTTCCCCCTCCCCTCCTGAACACGCTCATGCTGCCCCCTCGGATCAAAATGGCAGCAGAAGTGGCAGCGTGAGCAAAGCGAGCAGACCAAGGCTGGGAAGAAGGGAGCCCGAGTGGAGAAGAAAAAGTAAGTGTTCGGCAGGAGGGGGAAGAAAGGGCGCGAAGGGGAAGGGGGAGGAAGAGGTCTCTGTCGAAAGCTGGCATGGGCAAACTTGGAACTTCCAGGTGTTTTGGACTCCAACTCCCACCATTCCTAGCAGCCTCAGGCCCTTTTCCTCCCCCCCCCCCCAGCCACTTAAGCAGGAAAGGGCCTCAGGCTGTTAGGAATGGTAGGAATTGAAGTTCAAAGCACCCAGAGGGCCAAAGTTTTCCCATGCCTGTTTTAGGGACCTTAAAGAGGTGAGCCTCCTTCCAACATTGTGATTCTGGATAGAAAACAAACAACAAAATAACAGAACATTGAGTCCACAGTGCTCTCTGGATATAGGTGAACTGCAACTCCAAAACTCAAGGTAAATGCCCACTTAACACAGAGACTGACAGCTGTTGAGCAAGACCTTCATGTGTGTCTTCCTGCCATTCCTGCCAGGATATCTATGTTGTGTTCATCGAAACAGGCCCAGGTTTCACACTGAGTGTATAAATACATTTAAAACATATTAACTATATGTATTACTGTGTTAGAGTATCATTTTGGTTGGTGGTGTGATCCAGGATTTTGTAAATGTAAAAAATGTGCTGCGGCTCAAAAAAGGTTGAAAAACACTGGTATAGACAGTCAACAAGTAAACACCACACAGTTAATAAATATGTTTTATTGTTTTATATTGATTGCCGTGGAAGTCTAGAGATGTAAAACAGCAAAACAAGGAATATCCTAAACTGTGTTGACCAAATCAATGACATAATACCTGTAGATCATTTTAGAACTGTTTTTCATATTCAAGGGTTTAAAAGCAATATCCAAAATAGAAGCTACTGTGCAGCTTGAAAGTTAAACTAGCTGTTTCCTTATCTTGTAACTCCTTTCTGCTCACTCCAAATATAGAAAATTAATTTAGCCACAAAAAATGTCAGGCAGCCTTGGGAGTCCATCCGTCTTTTGATTTTCTAATAGATTTATGACCATTTTAAGAGTGAGCCTGTGCATCAGCAAAGAATGTTAAGGTCAGGCCCCTGCGTAATTCCATCTGAAGTTTGAATGCCATTCATTCTTTAACATACCATTAGTGCTGTGTTTTGCAGAAGAATTGGATCATAGATCTGGCAGTGGTACCATTCCTTTCACTTATAAGGATGTAATTAATAGACACTCCTTTTTTCTGCTTTATATCAATCATTTGTTCCAACCCCTCTATATGAAAGGAGATATGACAAGCTGAAATGCTTTATTCAGTTCTAATATATATCATTATGCTTTGCTCTAACATTTTCCTTATCCCATAGCCATTTTATGTATTTAATGCCTCCTTTTGTTACAATTACAGTCTAATGTTTCAGTAATGTTAAAGGTGGCACACAGTTATATCAGTTTGAACTCACTTTCTCTGGGTTGTATCAAATTCCTAATCAGAGGATTCCAAAGAATTCTGTGCTAGAGAGTTCTAGTGCAATCCCTTGCACCACTATGATGAGAAGGATTGTGTATTAAAATATCTGATATGCAGGATGTATTTTCATTCACTGGACCAAACTTGGCACAAATACCTGATACGCACAAATTTGAATACTGGTGGGGTTGGGGTGTGTGTGTGTTGATGTTGTCATTTGGGAGTTGTAGTTGCTGAGATATCTTGAAGATGTAGCCCAAGGCTAAACATGTAATTCATTTATCTTTTATATACATTGGATGCAAGTTTATACAATATTTTAAATAATTTTGTGCATGAAATCAAGTTTGTGTACACTCAATCATCAGAAAGCAAAGGCAGCACTATTTGAACCATGTGGGCAATTTTAGGTTTTGGGATTTTTTTAAATTTCAGAATTCTGGATGAGAACTACTCAACCTGTACTTTGACAAACTGTAGATCCCAGAAAATACAAATAATATTTGTATTTTGATGGTTGAATTTTGTATATTTTATGCTATTTTCACATAACAATAAAAATGCATACCAAAAGAGCCAAAATTTGCAAACCCCCCACTCCCTCAAAAAACAAACAAACCTCAAATCAAAACAAGAAGCAACAAGCCATTTTGAAAGACATCATGGGCAACCCCCCAAACTGGAAGAACAAGTTGTACAAGAAATAGTGTTGAATTGGGAACCGCTGATTTCAGCATCCTCTTTTATCCATGAAGTGCATGTGAGGCCAGATTGATTGTGAGGATATATGAGAATCCTGTTGATGAGTTTAGAATAATAGAATCCTATAATCACAAAGTTGGAAGAGACCTTGTGGACCATCCAGTCCAACTCCCTGCCAAGCAGGACAATCACATTCAAAGCATCCCCAACAGATGCCATGCAGCCTGTTTAAAAACCTTCCAAGGAGCCTCCATAACACTATGGGGCAGAGAGTTCCACTGCTGAACAGCTCTTACAATTAGGAAGTTCTTCCTAATGTTCAGGTGGAATCTCCTTTCCTGTTCCATTGTTCCACGTCCTAGTCTCCAGGGCAGCAGAAAACAAGCCTGCTCCTTCCTCCCTATGCCTTCCCCTCACATATTTATACATGGCTATCATTTCTTCTCTCAGCCTCTTCTTCTGCGGACTAAACATGCCTGGCTCTTTAAGCCGCTCCTCATAGGGCCCTTGATCATTTTAGTCACTCTCCTCTGGACCATTCCAGCTTGTCAACGCCTCCCTTCAATTGGAGTGCCCAGAATTGAACACAGTGTGATTCCAGGTATGCTCTGATCAACGCAGAATGGGGGAGTAGCATGACTGGATCTAGACACTACACTCCTATTGATACAGGCCAAAATCCCATTGGCTTTTTTAGCAGGCGCATAAGACTGTTGGCTTATGTTTAACTTGTCAATGAGGACTCCAAGATCTCATTACACCAGCACCAATATTTTTCTGGCATTGCACATGGAAATATCTAGGAACTCCTTGGCCTTTAGCCGCATCTATTCCATAGCTTCCAGGTGACTCTCTGGCACAATTCAATTTCCTGAAGACTGATTGGACAGGGGGATGCACCTGGGTTCCATCTCGTAGCAAGTAAAGAAGGACCGCCTTCTGCCCTTGTTGGTTATGGGGAAGTAAAGAATGAGTTGAAGGCTACTCGATCTTCTCCAAATATGCCAGTTAATGCCCAGGTATGGAGTTATGCCCAAACCTGCGGTAGAGGCATATAACTTCACCCAAGAGCCAGCCACAGGCCCTTGTGCAACTAGACAATAAGTAATAAGCTTCACAGCACCATCACCAATAATGTAAGACCTACAGATTGAGATTCATAGCTTCTGGTTAAGGAAAATAGCTATAGTTCCATTGTGGATAGGTGCTCTGAGGAGCAATTCTACATAAACTGTCCAAACATCTAAATCAGGGGTGCTCATTAGGTAGATTGGGGTCTACTGGTAGATCGCGTAGGGCATCCTGGTAGATCGCAGGCAGGGCGGGAGGAAGGCTCAGTCCTGCCCCACAGGCTCCTGACGCCACCCAAGTGCTGCTGGCCCCAGGTTATCTGAGGTCCTTTCCACACAGTTGAATAAAATCCCATGTTATCGGCTTTGAATCAGATTATATGGCAGTGTGGAATCAGAAAACCCAGTCCAAAGCAGATATTGTGTTATATGTTTCACAATATAACACAATATCTGGGTAGGTAGATCATTTTGACTTGGTTATTTTAGAAGTACCTTGCATGCTGAAAAAGTGTGAGCACCCCTGGCGTTGGGCGCCCTGGTAGATCGCAGGCAGGGCAGGATGGCTCAGTCCCGCCCTGCAGGCCCCCGCCGCTGCCCAAGTGTTGCCAGCCCTGGGTTATCTGAGGTCCTTTCCACACAGTTGAATAAAATCCCATGTTATCTGCTTTGAATCAGATTATATGGCAGTGTGGACTCAAAAAACCCAGTTCAGAGCAGATATTGTGTTATATGTTTCACATTTTTGTAGTTGGGTAGGTAGATCATTTTGACTTGGTTGTTTTGGAAGTAGCTCGCATGCTGAAAAAGTGTGAGCACCCCTGATCTAAATGAAAATGCAACAGGTCACAGTAGCAGTTACAAAAATGTAACTTGCTACATATCACATTATACCACTGATTCTGAGGTTCATGTCTAGGATTCAAATCACTTATGTCCAAAATGCCTAGATTTGTGAATAACATCAGAATCACTGATGGCCCAAGACTCCATTAAATGACATCTATAGACTGTGAAACTGAAAAATCATAATCACTATCCCATTTTATTTCAAATTTGAACCCCCTTTTCTAAATGAAACTGTTTAGTATGGCTGTTTGAATAATTTAACTATTTCAGGAATAATTTGGTGAGATATATTTTTATGGGTGGAAACATTAACTCATACAAATAACTCAAATAATTTCCCAAAATAGGACATGAAAAACTACAAGAATGCTATTGTTTGAGATAGAATTGACTGGCTAGTAGAGCATGAAGATGCATTTAGTAGTTGCTGAGGGTCACTCTAAAAAGTTCTTTGTCCAGGATGAAGATTTCAAAGAACAAAACCAAAAAACCAAGCAGCTAACACTTCATACATACCCAAGGAGAGAAGCGTCCTCCAAAGGTAATACTTCAGAACATGGCATGTGCTGGTATGATGGACGTTTTCTTTTGGAGGGTGAAGGGAAACAGAGGACACATGAAAGCAAATGGATTCCTGTAGGTTTATGTGCCCGTTGTATTGTATTCACTATTAATCCCATTTTGTTTCTAAAAAGAATTCAACAATACTTACATATACATACATATACATATATGAAAAGGAATTGTACACAACTATACCCTACCAGCTGTTCTTTCTATTTGTGGTCACTTAGTGGTCACTCAGTTACTGCAGAACCCTTATTTTTTTAATTATTTGCAAATTGAAAACAACTTATTCCCTATATAGATATGTATTGGAAACACTGTAATTAGAGGCATCAGTGAGCTAGGATACAAGGTGGGTTGAATTCATCAGATGAAAGAAGCTGATATAAAAAGTTTGGGACAGCCGTCACATCTCATAGAATGGGAAATGTTCATTTTTTTCCTTTCCTGGTGTTTCTTCATTGGCTATAAAAAAGCCAGCAATCAGTTTTGTTGTAAACAAAGGAGGCAGGAAGAAGATGGACCAATTTCCCCCCTAATGAGCTTGAAGTCCACCTAAGCCAGAAAGCTTTCTTTCGCTATTAATAATTGCTGCTCTTCTGACATGTTCTTTTGCACAGTCCACTGTCACAGTTATTTGGAAGTCATTAAAAACAATGGGAGAAAATGACAGAAGATTCCTTAGTGAACATTACAATTAGTGAGGACAACTAAGGACTTGAAGGCCCAAGAGTAAACATTAAGAGATGTTAGGAGATCTGAATGTAAAGACAGTTGCCAACACTGCAACACACTCTGGAAAGTGAATACAATTTGGGGCCAACAGACAGACAAAAAAAGAATAAGAGAAGCCATACGTCAAAGACTCCTATTCAATAATACCATCAAGGATTACTACCATTCATTCCACCGGGTAAAGGTCACATTTGGGACAATAACAAGAGAGTTAAAAGTACACGTTTCTTTCATTATCAGGTATATTATGGACAAGTCCTCCATGATGTGGCACTTCAAATACCAATGGTAATGAAAAGCAAGGTGAAATGTGTGAGAATGGAACTCAAACGCAACTGAATGTTAAATCAAGGGCTGACTACTAGATTCACAAATGAAGGCCTCTTGAGTTCAATATGTTCATAATAGTTGCCCGACATGTTATATGGCTATACCAGCCTTATGTGGGAGATAGTGAAACAACACATGACTGGTGCTAATAAAGACTACTTGGACATTTCTTAGCATATTAAGAAAAGATTTGCACTAGTATGAGTAAAATGAAAAGAAATGGGTCATACTCTTAGTGGAGAAGAAAATTATCACAAAAGATTCAAAAGCACATGGAATATGAATCACCTAAAAACAATGGATAAATCACTCACTGATTTCCAAACCTTTTGGATATAGAGATTGAGACAGGCAGCAGATTCTATATCTCTTACTGTGTAACTTTTTATCATCACCAAAGAATATCTTGCTACTTTTATTTAGAATGGCCATCTCTTCCATCAAACTTTGATAGGGACACACATGGAGTAAGGAGAAAGGATACCCCTACCTAGCCAGAAATTTTGTTCATTTGAAGTCCAAGTGAAGCGAATTGATTTAGTTTCACTGGAGGCTTTGTTGGCAAGCCCTTCGTAGGGCTTCCCTGCTTTGTTTTGAATTAATTCCATTTTTAGCTGAGGTTTCCCTGCTCTGTTCCAAATTAATTACATATCAGATAAGATCTGGGTCTTACCAAGTGTGGGCCCTGTGTGTATTGTGCCTGGGGACCAAGTCACATGATTCATGAGCCCAATCCGCACAGCCACCTTGGTTATTTGGGCTCAAGAAGCCCCAAAAACCAAGAGGGCACCCACTCCTTCAAAAGTTAAAAAAACAAACACTTACCAGCTGCCATTATCCTCCTCCTTGCAGTCTTCTGGCACATGAATGCGCCAGGAGATGGGGTTTTTTTTTGGGGGGGGGGACTCCCCCAGTATGTCATTTCCTTGTGTCAGGAGAGTGCTAGGAGGAAGTTAATGGCAGCTGGGTAAGTTTTAAAAAACTTTTTGGGGTTAGTTTTGGGGGGCTTCATGATGGCTGCACGCCATCCCGATGGTAGACACCTCCCCTCCCCCCCAGTTTTTTGGGGGGATGTGTGGACTCAAGTCTGCTCCAAAGCAGCTTTCAAAAACCTGCTTTAGTGCAGATTTGAGGGAAGTCTTGAAGCACCCAGACTCCACCTTCTCACTGGCCTTGCTGCCCCTGTAGACCTTAAAACAGGTTCACACCAACTATTTCCAGGATAGGGAAATTTTAATATGCAAAGTTTCTAACCCTGTTTGTCTGGATTGGGACCAGTGGATGGAAAAGGGTGTTGTTTGAGCACTCCTATCCTTAGGAATTTAAGAATAAATCCCATTGATGCTAGTGGAATTGACCACCAACTTCAGTGTCATCCAGACAACACTGCTCTAAGACCCTGGGATTTGCAGTTTAGGGAAAGGTACTGAGAATTCTCAGCCAGAAATTTCTAAAGCTACAAAACCCCAAAATCCATAGGATGTTGCCATGACAGTTAGAAGTTGAAACTGTATATACTACCAATGTGAAAAGTCTCCTGAAGACACATCCCACTGCTTTCAGTTAAAATGCTCAGAAAGTGCAGCCTGGTGAAGCATATCCTAAATATGTAACCTACTTAGGTGGAATAAAATACATTTAGCTGGAAGGTAAGTCAAATGGGCTCATCTTTAAAATCTCTTTATTTTTTAATCCATAAATGGCAAAGGTTATGTATGCAGCTTGCCTGGCCGTGACTCAGCCCAAGAAATAAGAAACATGTTTTGTTTATATACCACTTCACATTCTTTGCTGCAGTTGGAAGAATCAGGGATTTTGCCCCATCTTCTGCCCTGTGAAACTTTTAAACTTGGGATGTTCTACTTGTAACATAAGGACTGACACACCCTGGAGTTTGAACAAGTATTTTCAGCTTCTTCAAAACCCTGGAGAGTCACACTGTTTTAGTTGCTAAAACTGACACTGCATCACTTAAGCAACATCCCCCCACTCCCCCCAGAGTATTTGTGATTTGCGGCCTTTTTACCATTTCAATAGGTATGTGGAGTTGAGGGAAACATTATAAAGCACAATCTGCGTTCAATTGTTTTTTTAGCTGGAAAACATGGTGAAGGTACCAGTGGCTGGGGATTCAGTTTGGATCCAAAGACCAAACTAAAAACCTTATGACTTAAGGATGGGATCAACTACTTAATATAGAAACAAGTGAGATGGAGGGTAGAATATCCATGGTCTCCCTCCCTTTTATTTCAAAGCCTGACAAACAGATGGAAGGCGGGTGAGTAGAGCTTTTCTAAGCCCTACAGCAGTGGTTCTCAACCTTTGGGTCCCCAGATGTTTTGTCCTTCTACTCCCAGATCTTAGATCAAACACTAGCATATAGGAAACACTGCTTGAACACCAAGCACAAAGTAGCTGCATGCAATAACATCCTGCAGAAATTTACTGGCAGCACATGAGGTGCAGACCCAAAATTAATACGATCGGCCCTAGCCTTGTCTTACTCAACTGCTGAGTATGCCTGCCCTGCTTGGCATAAGTCTGCCCAAGCAAAGAAGGTGAACATAGATAGCATTGAAGGAAACATGCAGAATAATCACAGGATGTATTGAACCTACACCTGTTAATAAATGGATAATCCAAACTGTTATTCAGCAACATCTGGATGACAGCTGCTCATTCCTAGAATAAGTAATGGAACAAAGCATTGATTAATCCAATCCACACTGCCATATAATGCGATGTATTATATGGAACTGTATTACATGTTCAGTGTAGAATCATATCTTTTATTGCAGGCAAAGAAACACATCTGTGGAGTTTTCTGATTTCTATGTCAAACTAAAAGCTAACTTGGGTACATTGAACACTGACTTAGGAATCACTTACACTGCCATACAAAATCCATATTATCTGCTTTGAACAGAATTATATGAGTCTACGGAGCCCCCGGTGGTGCATTGGGTTAAACCACTGAGCTGCTGAACTTGTTGACTGAAAGATCGCTGGTTCGAATCTGGGAGTGGCATAAACTCCTGCTGTTAGGCCCAGCTTCTGTCAACCTAACAGTTCAAAAACATACAAATGTGAGTAGATCAATAGGTACCTCTCTGGTGGGAAGGTAATGGTGCTTCATGCAGTCATGCCGGCCACATGACCTTGGAGGTGTCTACGGACAACGCCGGCTCTTCAACTTAGAAATGGAGATGAGCCCCAACCCCCAGAGTTGGACACAACTGGACTTAATGTCAGGGGAAAACCTTTACCTATACGAGTCTACACTATCATGTAATCCAGTTTAAATCAGGTAATCTGGATTTTACATAGCTTTGTAGATGAGGTTTTAGGAGACAGCCTTGTTACACTTAGATAGCAATTTTTTAAAATAATAATCTTAAATCTTTAAATTCAGCAAATTCTATAGTTCAATTTTTTTTGTAACTCATGGCTTTGCCCTGAAAAAAATCCAGAATAAACTTCTACTTCTGCATTGCTCAGAAAATCTGGATTTTGTTCCTGAAATCTGCCCTGTCTTTTATTTGGATGTAAGGATTTCCACAGAAGCCTTATCACTGGCTCTTTTGCTTGGATCACTAGTATTGCCCCCAGTTCCCTTGCCATGGGACTTTTCTGAAGTGGAAATACAAAACTGGACAATCACCTGGGGGCTGTGATTTCTCTACCGTCTTAATTTTCTTTTGAAAGTCAAGCTTTGAGATCTATAAAGTGCCAGTTACACAACCATAGTTACAAAAACAATCTACTGAGCTCTTCCTGCTGTGTACCACCCCCTTCTGTTTGTAAAAAACAGGAATGATTTAAAATTGATTTTTTAAAAAGTTTAATGTTAGTAACAGTGCAAAGGTTTATAGAACTGGGCCATGGAGCCTCTTTATGACAATGCTTAAGCCTTATGAAAGACTTTACAAATGTTGTCTGTATGGCATGGTTCTCCTTCATGACCTTCCGGACTGCAAATCCTGTAGCCCAGTGGTTCTCAACCTTCTTAACGCCGCGACCCCTTAATACAGTTTCTCATGTTTTGGTGACCCCCAACCATAACATTATTTTCGTCGCTACTTCATAACTGTAATTTTGCTACTTTTATGAACCATCATGTAAATATCTGATATGCAGGATGTATTTTCATTCACTGGACCAAATTTGCCACAAATACCTAAATTTGAATACTGGTGGGGTTGCGGGCCGGGTTGATTTTGATATTCGGGACTTGCTGGGATTTATAGTTCGCCTACCATCAAACAGCATTCTGAACTCCACCAACAATGGACTTGCACCAAACTTGGCACACAAAACTCCCATGACCAACAGGAAATACTGGGAGGGTCTGGTGGACATTGAGTTTGGGAGTTGTAGTTCACCTACATACAGAGAGCACTGTGGACTCAGACAATGATAGATCTGGACCAAATTTGGCACAGATACTCAATATGCCCAGATGTGAACATTGGTGGAGTTTGGGGAAAATAGACATTGACATGTGTGAATTGTAGTTGCTGGGATTTATAGTTCACCTACAATCAAAGAGAATTCTGAACCCCACCAAGGATAGAATTGGGCCAAACGTCCCACACAGAACCTCCATGACCAACAGAAAATACTGTGTTTTCTGATTGACTTTGGAGACCCCTCTGACACTCCCTCGCGACCCCTCCAGGCGTCCCGACCCCCAGGTTGAGAAACACTGCTGTAGCCCATCATCAATGAACATAGAATCATATAGTTGGAAGAAACCACAAGATCCATCCAGTCTAATGCCCTACCATGAAGCACACACTGAAAGCACTCCCAACAGATAGTCATTCAGTCTGTTTAAAAACTTCCAAAAAAGGTTACATGTTGGCAGGGGCTGATAGAAACTATAGTCCAACATCTGAAGGGCACAAAATTATCTTTACTCTCAAATGCATTCTTAAAGGAAAGTTGTGTACTTAAAATTAACCTTTCTAGATAAAAATGGGAAGGGTGGAATTAAATTTGAAGAGATGAGCAAGGATTGGCAGGGGCAAGAATGCGAGCAATCCACCCTCTCTCCATTAAGATAATGCCAGGAAGGATGCAGCTTGAATCTAGAATTACTTGTTGGATGACCACGCCATCCAACGTTATCCCAGGCTTTGGGATAATCCTAATTTTCTTTTTTTTTAAGTATACTCTTCCACCTGGTTGGAGAATTCTGGGGAGGTAAAAAAGAGGAGTTTCATGGCTTGATTCTGTTGTGACCTTGAAAGCTAGGCAGAGCCAGGGATGTTTCGTCCTTGGATAGAGGACCACCAGGAAAAATTTTATATTCTGTAGGAGATTATATTTCAAAGGAAGGCAGTGACAAACGACTTCTGTGTATTCCTTGTCTAATAAAACCCTGTGAAATTGATGGGGAGGCTGTAGGTTAACAGGTGATTTGAAGTCATATACAATATATACACAGAGAAGCTGGCTATGTGGCTCACTACACAAGAGGCTGTGTGGAGTGTTTCAAAGTTGCCTGTTGATTTATGGTAACCCCTTGAATTTCATAGGGTTTTATTAAGCAATGAATCCTCATAAACAGTTTTGTCACTTCCTTCCTCTTAAATATAGCCACAGCACTCAGTATTCCTTACTGGTCCCCTAACCAATTATTATCCAATGCTAACACTGCTTAACTTCTAAGATCAGGTGGGATCTGGCACTTTAGGTTATTTAGGCTAGGCCTATCTTAAAGGTTGCCCAATTGAAGCCCAGGATAAAGATAAATAACTGCAAGAAAGGAAAGCAGGAAGGCAACATATGGCTTGATGGATTGTAGCTTTCTATTATCCTTTACCCACAGCTATGCCACTGGGAACTGCAGTCCAACAACACAGAGATAAAATGATGTTCCCCAAGCTTGATCTGAAGCACAATGTGTGAGAGAAATACAACATCCAATTATTCTCTAACACTGACAATCTTAACAAAGGGCAAGGCATAGCTTTTGGCATGGCAGTGATTGGATGGTCATGAATTGGCACTTTTGAGTAAGACACACACCAAAGAGAAACAGCAGCACATACCTACTTGGTGAATGCATCTTAGCATTTCTGCAGCAGCTCTGTCTGGATACAACTAAATAAGACTAGTTTTTTTAAAATGTCAGAAGTGACTTGCGAAACTGCAAGTCGCTTCTGGTGTGAGAGAATTGGCTGTCTGCAAGGACATTGCCCAGGGAACGTCTGGATGTCTTGATGTTTTACCATCCTTGTGGGAGGCTTCTCTCATGTCCCTGCATGGGGAGCTGACAGAGGGAGCTCATCCACGCTCTGCCTAGATTTGAACCTGCGACCTGTCGGTCTTCAGTCCTGCCGGCATAAGGGTTTAACCCATTGTACCACCAGGAGCTCCAATAAGACCACATTAGGGGCAGTGACCCCCTAAGAGTAGCTGACCTCCAATTTCTACCAACTTGACATTAGTAGTGATAGGAGTTGTGGTCCAAGGGTTCTCCTCACCTGTTCTGGGATGTGCTGTTAACTTCTATTTCCACAAAATGCATAAAATAAATGATGTGGATGGCAATCAATCAATGGCTTTATGAATCACAATTTCTGTCAATGCAATTTCCTCTCTTTCCCAAGACAGACATCCCACAGAAAAATAACACATAGAGCTTTTGCTTCAGGCAAGGTTCTGTTGCTTCCCACTATACCATGTGAAGATGTCCATGTGCAGCATGAACAGATGTTCTAAAAGAGGTATGGAGTGCACTGAATCCTCCCTACATTTCCATGTGTCATGGAAAATCCTTACTTCTCCATGATAAAATGGCACTGAAGTAAAATCTCAGAAAGGAAGTATTACAAAACACCAGCCACAGAAAAACAAATCACATTGATAAATAACAGTCGAAATCTCACACTGGAGTCCCATAAATGTTGAAAAAAAATTGGGCACCTGTTGAAATTTGTTGCGAGTTGTCATATTTGAAGTCCCCCTCATACTCCAGTCTGAAGCACCTTTTTGTGATAGGGCTACCAGATGGCTACAATGGTCTTTTGGCACAACATAACTACATTCTACATGGATTATTGGCACAAAAGGCTCACTGCCCCACAATGTGTGAATTGAGATGGTAGATTGTCCCTGAAATGCCTCTTCTGAGTAGACCTGGTTCTTGGAATTTTATTCTACTGGAATAAATAGAGAGCTAGAATGTTACTCTTTAAAGATTTCTCTCTTGAGTTTATAAATTTAAGAAAGGCCACTCTCTTTCAAAATCCATCCAAAACAGGTACATACAGGTATACATATTCTCCTCTGTTTGGGAATATTTATTACATTACGGCAAGGATGTAGAAGTTTTCATGGCCGGCATTTTAAAAAACCTTCTGTGTAAGATCTAGACACACATCAATCATTTTTAAGAACATAAGAACATAAGAAGAGCCATGCTGAATCGGACCTCAGCCCATCTAGTCCAGCATTCTGTATCACACAGTGGCCCACCAGTTGTACACGGGGATCTCGAGCAGAAGGGAGGGCAAAACCCTGACCTGCTCCCGACCCCCCACAACCAGTACCCAGGGAAATCCTGCCTACCTCAACCAACTCCGAGGTGGCACTTGAATGTCCTTTTCAGTAACTACCGATAATTTTTAAAGCATCTGACACCCTCCCTTTTATTTTGCCTTTCAAGCTGCCACGAGCTGTTACAGTAAACTGGCCATTTTAAATTGTGCTTCATCAAATGCTTATATTGTCTTCTGGCAGCTGATTGGGGTCAAGCATGTCTAGTTAAAAACAAAAGCTACACATGCCATTTTATTTAAAAAATCAGATGGTTAAAATGGGATGACCCCTGGGAATAAAATATGCAGTCTCTATTCCTCCCTCCTGACTGTGTCAGAAATTCAAGGAAGAAAGTCGACCTTCAGGACCTATTTGCTATGGATTTCTGTGTACTCTTATGCAAATGGCTAGAAATGAAAGTATATTCATTTTCCCACCCATATCCTTAACTGATTTAATCTGACACAGCAGAAGCAGCAGGGCGAACACAGCAATTTGGGCGCCGGATATTTTGCATCATGGATTGGAAAACATTGTGCTGCCTCCCTTTCAGTTTCTTATTTGAAGATGTATCTGAAGAAATTGATTTACGGGTCTGGGGGTTTTGGGCCTTTAACAGTTTTTCATGTTCCCTGATCTGCCTCTGCAAATGGTTCTGGATAGCGATCCCCAGGGATTCCGGATCAAGGGAGGCTCCATAAACCTCCCAGGTCATGCCCTGTTCATCCCACACCACATCTCTGACATTCTTGGATTGCTTCAGATGCGCTTTAGCCTCAGACTTGGATTCTTTCTTCTTTCCGCCATGGCTTGCCGCAGGCTGGATGGAAGCAGAAGCTTGTGCTCGGAAAAGCTTTGGATCTTTCCTCCTTTCACTGGTTTTGGTCTCTTGATCTGGAGCAGAATTGCCGCTTAACTCAGGCTCCAACCCAATAGTGCCCAATGCATCTGTCTTTTTGTGAGTGCCCGAAAATTTGCCGTGTTCTTTCTGGGCTGCAATTGGAGGACACGTTGCCTGGAGCCCAACAACAGCCACTGCCACAGCTGCTCTCTTACTTGTCTTCTGTTGTTTAGAATCAGGATGGACAAAGCTGTCTTCCTTCTTCGGTTTAACATCAACATCACAAATAGTCTTGATTTGCATACCATGAGGATCAGCAGTGGTAGGTAGAACCTTATCTTCTTCAGGTGGTCTGTCACAAGATGGAGATGTAGGCTGATTTTCTGTCACAGAAATTCCAATGTGATGAGGTTTGCTTTTGACTTCTGGTAGAGCAGAACACAGAGGTAGTGTGTTTTCAATGTTCACAGGTTGTGAGGGAACCAGGGGCTGGTTACTGGTGTGGATGGAAATTTGATAAACAGGCCTTGTCTTCTGCAAAACTGAATTGTCCGCCATTTGCTGAGGAAGGCTGCTACAATATCTAGACGCACCTGGTATTTGTACTTCCATCTCCTTGATCAATATTTCTTGAGTACAACCAGATGCCAGTGGACATGGATGCTCTGCTTTGTCCATTGAAGCTGAGCAGACTGCATTCATCATGCCTGCTGGGTCATCTTGAGCTTTGACAACTTGAGCTACCAACTTCTTCTTTGTTGCAGCTGGTGCCTGAATATGCACTTCAGGCATGATGCCAGTGGATGGAGCTTTCTGGGTAAAGTTGTCAACAATTTCAGATTGCTCCTTCCCACCAGCTGCTGTGTAAATGATGTGCAACTGATCTTGTTTCTGCTTTGCCTCAGAAGGCATGCTCTCTTTTAGGAAGGCAGCAAAGATACTTGGACTGGTAGAAGCCGATTTGCTTTCCATGCTAGCTACAGCCTGAACTTCAGCATCTTGACAGGTCCTGCTTATGTCCTCTCTATTTGCTGGCACTGTCATTGTGCCTGTGTCTCTGAACTTAGAAGGCTCTGATAAAGCCTCCTCTATGGTTTTACCCTTGGGTGATGGTTGTGATGTATTATTAGATTTGGATTTGGGTACAGATTCTGGCACAGCACTGGCACTAGGATTTGAACTTGCATCCTTTGCAGCCTTCGGTTTGGCACCCATACAAACAGGGGACTTCAGTCCAATATCAGAAACAGGTTCCAACTCCTTTCCTGAAGTTGGTGCTCCATTTTTCTCAGGACCAAACTTTTCCTCCACAATTTGCTTGACGGCTGGAGTGGTTTGCGGAGTGTCTGGATGACTAAGAAGGAGAGAAGAAGTCTCATGGGCTTTGTTCTTCATTGCACGATCACCTTCTTTAGATGGAGAACTTGCTTTATCATCAACTGCACTAAAGAGGAGCTCTCTACCAACTTGGTTGGTCTCTTGGATCACAGGTGCCTTGAGTGAAGTTTGTCCCAAACTATGGCTTTCTACCAAGACCTCACCTTTGGAATCACTGCTGGCTTCCTGCTTAGAGTTATTCACTGGCTCCAGGTAACCTTCTTTGGATGGGTTGAGGGACCCCAGAGAAAGCATGGTTGGGCTGCTAGCGTCATACCCACAAGACTGCTCAGTCTTTGGAACATTGGCTTCTGCCATACAGTTCACTCCCAACAGCTGCTCTTCAGTGGGCTGTACCTTGGCACCAAAAGGATATCCATTGCTGTTTCTCTCTATGGTTGCTTCCTTGTGTTGGTATTTAGGGGATGACAACTCTCCTAGGCCATTCTTCTCATCAGACAAAGTGACCAACGAAAGCTTGGCAGATCGTAGGGGATCTGGTACAGTACCCATGGAAATGAATTGTTTAAGAATCTCCAGTCATTTCATTTGGTGTCGATCAGTTCTGGATTAAATGGAGTGATGCCGGCTGCAGTATAGTGATGAATGATGCTTTCTTCCAACAGGTCTGGTAACAAAGAAGACATTGAAACAAATTAATTATATGTAATTTTAAATATGAAACATCCAAACATACACTCTGAATGCAGGCACATTTAAGAGAGGTATGAACAAGTATGATGTATTATTCCAGGGGTCTATCTCACTTTCCACACCCACAGACTGCTTCCAGGTGTTGATCAGACTTTTGGTCAGACTGTCCTAGGGAAAAGGAATAGGAAAGCTTTCCCAGGAAAAGGCAGATATTGTGGGCCAGATGTTGTCCACATCCAGTTTACAAAGCTTTCATTTCACACTTACTAGTAACATCTTACCCCACCTTTGCTTCAACAGACGCAAGAGAACATAAATGGCTCTCTTTCCCACATTTATCCTATGAGATAAGTTATGTTAAGAAAGGGTGGCTGGCCCAAGATGAGTTTATGGTTCAGTGGTGACTGTAATGTCAATCACTTGTAATGTGTATTTCTCTCCAAGGTGAAACACAGTTACTACTATGGGGAAAATATATTAATTCCTACGTAAGACAAAACAATACAGAATTAATGAATTGTTCTTGGGAAGGTGGTAAATACTCAGGCTTTTGTTTTAATTAACCTGTAGGTTTTTACTATTTTGGACTACTAATTTCTAGAATCTCTTGACCAGCACAGACATTGGTATTTATTTTTCAGGACTGTTTTGGCTATGAGCTCTGGGAGAAGTTGGTTGAATCCTGAATGACCCCACTGTAGCAGAAAGGTCCTTAATCTCTGGTTGGAAAGATTAACTGTTCAGTGCTCAGAGGGTGTTCCTAATTTCAATCCACAATTTCATAAAGAATCAGGTCCGTAGGTAGGCAAATTCCAATCACAAGTTCATGAAAATCGTCCAAAGTTCATTACATAACGTGCATATTGCAAAGAAACATAAGTTCATAGTAGAAGTCCCAAAGACATCAACAAACGTGCATATTATGAGCGAAGTCGCATCAAGTGGCTCCACTTGATGTGACTTCACCCACAATATGCACGTTTTGTTGATGTCTTTGGGACTTCTACTATGAACTTATGTTTCTTTGCAATATGCACGTTATGTAATGAACTTTGGACGATTTTCATGAACTTGTGATTGGAATTTGCCTACCTACGGACCTGATTCTTTATGAAATTGTGGATTGAAATTTACCTTGTGGAAATGAACTGAATGTATATATACGACTGGGGTCCGTGAGTACAGTATTCTATGTGTGATAATAACAATAATATTATTTGACAATTTACAATCTTTGTGGTTATATACTTCTTGTTTAGTTTGGGTCCTTCAATTGGCTCTGTTTAGGTAATATCAGCGTCTGTTGCTTTTGGTGTTCCTAATTTATCTACTTATGATGGTGTATTTTACAGACACTAATTTTAAGCATATTTTTGAAGCATATGGTGAAGCTTAAATTAATGTATAGGTTAACCCTGTGATTATATTTTGGGTAAGAATCTAATCTAACTTAACAAATTTACGAGGCCATAAAAAATCTCCAGCAAAAAGCATGTGGGGAATGTGGAAAGTACTTCTTCAGTGTCGCAGATGGACGGTGAAGTGACACCGTCGCTGTTGTGTGTCTATGGCATTGAATGTTTGCCATGTATGTGTACATTGTAATCCGTCCTGAGTCCCCTGCGGGGTGAGAAGGGCAGAATATAAATACTACAAGTAAGTAAATTAATTAATTAATAAATTCCCTTCAAAACTTAAAAGAAATTAATTTGGGAGGAGCAGGGATACTAGCTTCCCTTAATTTTAAAGTTGGAGAGAGAAGGAATGAGAAGTAATCTTGCATGCCTTGAAAGATCTTGTAATTCTTAACAAATGCCATGAAGGGAAGAAATTATTCACTGAAGGCCAAGAAGCAAATATGTTTAATTTATGATCACACCACTTTATTTAATATGTTACTTCTTACAAGATCTATTTTACAGTGTTCTAAAGCAACTTTCTGCTTGCTAGAATGCTCTACTCCCCAGTGTCTCCTTGGCTTGGAGATTGCTCACCCTCTACCCATTTCATCTCTCTACAAATTCCCTGTGAATTTCATCAAAATTCACTCTTAGCAGAGATATGAACTATTCACAGCAAATGGCATGATTACTTTAACCCCCACCCCCAAAGGCTTTGAGCAGCATTAATTTTATAATACTAAAGAATTCAGGGTCATCAAAGGTGCACTCTTGCTGAGAAAAGAAAAGAAAAAAACATTAAAATGTTAAGACGAGCTTTCTGGTAAATCTGAGTGGATGGATTTAACAATCAAGGCAATTTAAATCAATTATTTCAGTCAGCAAGAAATACAGAGACACACAGCCATTCCACACAGAGTAGAACATCTTAAAGGACACAGAGACACAGTGCTATATATTCTTGATGCTGTTATTACTTTGTGATTGTTATAACTGCAATTAATTATTGTATAGAATTATGTTTCTTTCTATTATTGCAATTATTTATATAGTTATGCTACTACTGTTTTCTATTATTATCAGTCTCCTTATCCATTGACTTGATACCCACAATTTCACTCATCCATGCTCCAAAAATTATTCCACCCTAAAATGTTTGTGGATCTCTACAGTCCTCCAGTGTTAATTTATGGCACGCTTCCCACCCAAGTAATATAAAAATATAGGATTCATTGTTGTCCATGGTTTCATGTATCCATGGGAGTGGTGGTGTTTGTCGTAGAACATATCCCACGTGCATATGTGGGAAGTCATACTGTATTACTATCATCATCATCTTTATTAATGACATTTATATCCTGCCTTTCCTTCAAGGAATTTCCAGGTAACATACCTGGTCCTTCTTTTCACTTCTGTTTTTATAAGAGCCCCTGAAGTACATAGAGACAATTATTGGCCCAAAGCCACTTACAAACTCATCAGGGGTTTTCCCCATCTCTGCGCATTGTCAGCATGCTGCTGGGACCGAGTCCACCGGAGCCCATCAAATGATGCAGGGCTACTTCCGGCAGGGCTCTATGCTGGCAGTGTGCTGGCAGCAAGCAGAGATGAAGCCCTGAGGAGTTGGGTGACTACCTCCTTGTAGAAAAAGCTGGGAACAGCACAGAAGGAAGGAAGCTGGGGTTAGTGGGGAAATATTGTTGGATGGTAGCCCATGACTCATGAGGGTAAGAGGATGAAGCAGGATGCTGCCCAGTTTCCCCTGTTGTCCCCAGTTCAGATCAGAGCATAGCTTCTGATCTGAACTGGGTCTCCCTAGTCCTAGTCTGAGATCTAATTGATATAGACAACCATTCTTGTGGTATTTGTTTCAGTGTTATGTGGTTATGCTGTTTTAGTCAAATTCTTTGTCCAGGCCATATCCAACATTTTCTCAAAGTAGGACCAAACTTTGGCTATGTTGAAGTTAGCAGTGAGCTTGTGATTTTCTCTCAGGTTCTACAGGATTCGCTCATTCTATGGGCTGTCCATAGTTGAAACCTGGCCAGGATGTATTGGGCTCCTTTGAGCTGCCCAGACCCCACTGGACAAATTCTGAGCACACTTTAGGACAGATGTAGATTAAGCACTAATGGTCCACTGCGGAAGTAAATGATTCATATCAATTTTACTAAGACATGGAAACTCACAGCTTTAGGTCCCTCTAGGTTCTCTATCTCTACAAAATGAGTTGGTGTGGTATACAAAATACTATAGCCATGGTTCAATCACCAGTTACATCCCTACTGGGATGCAGCACGCATGAGCAGTGGTCACCATGAACAGAGGTGTGCACAGCTGGGTTAATGCTCCAAGGTGAACTCTACACTGCCTCCCTCTCCCCAGTCTGGAGGGCAGAGATGTTATGCTGACAAAATCTCCCGCATCCTTCTCAGGTGTGTCCATTGCTATTAACATGAGTTCTGAAGGAGACAACCAGCCAACCCACAGATGACATGGCTATTTGTTCTTGCTGAGGAGGGGATTTCTCTTCTGGCCTGCTTTCCTGTGAACCACCTTGCAGGGCTCTCTCCCCTTGCATTTTATTCTGACCAATGTTATGGAATCATAGGGATTGTAGCTCACACTCTTTGCAGAGAAGATTAAAGAAAAACCTTGTAAAACCACAGCTCCCATGATTCCACAGCATCAATCCATGGTAGTTAAAATGGAGTCATATTGCATTAATTTTATAGTCTAGATCTACTAGTAGATCTTCGGCCCTCTTCCAGGTGATCTTCGGGCCTCACCAGCCAGATGGGGCGCTCCTGCCATGCGCGCGCACACCCTGCACGCACGCACGCTCTTGCTGCTGGCTTCCGCTCTCGCGGTGCTTCTTTTGCCTGCGGGGCATTGCAGGAAGAAGGAAGCATGAGGCAGGGCCTCTGGAGGGAGCGCCCTGCCTCTCTCTCGTCCAGAAGCAGCTGTGCAGCCTCAGTTGCCAGCGAGACAGGCCGGGCGGAGCGCTCCCTCTGGATGCCCCGCCTCGTGCTTTCTCCTTCCTGCAATGCCCCGCAGGCGGAAGAAGCGCTGCACGGGCAGAAAACAGCAGCAGAAGCACGCGCAGTGGCAAGAGCGCGTGGCGGGAGCGCACGGGAGCTCACGGCGGCAGGGGCAGGTAGATCTTTTGGACTTGGTTGCTTTACGAGTAGCTCGCATGCTGAAAAATTGTGAGCACCCATGGTCTAGATGCAGCTTCAGTTGTTAGGAGACTCAAGGGGTTCTAAGAGGAGGGCAAACTGTTGGCAAAAGGAACAGACTCTGATCAAAGAACATGATTTAATACAGTCACCATTGCCTTCTTCATTGCTACTGGCATCATCATATAAAAACAAAACAATGTAAGAAAATAAGTGTGACAGATAAAACTGAAGGACACTGAATGAGGAAGGTCCATTAACAGGTAAAATACAAAAGATAAAATTCTTCTATTAGACGAATGACCAGGTAAAAATTCATAGAACTTGTAACAGTAATCTGATGATAGTTTCCCACAAACAATGCCTCTAGTACATGTGGATTAAAGAACAACTTTTATTAGCAAATCTTAGCTTCCTAAACACACACATAAAACTTTAAGTCCTTCCCTCCTGCTTTGAAAAAAATGACTAGGCAGGACGCCTGTTAGCAAATCAATGAGCAATTTCTCAAACACTGCCTCAAAAAGTGCTATTTGTTGAACTAACTTTACCCTCAATCATAGACAATTTCATTTTTTCCCCAGGGGCAAAGCATAAAACCCTTTAGAGTTGGCAGAACGAAGTGCGGTAATGATTTACTTCCTAAATCCCAGTTGCTCTACAACATAAAAATGTCTGGGCTTGAAGTCCCAAACAGAACGTATTGTAAAAGCAGTTATATAAGCCTGAAACAGGAAATAAAAAACCTGCGCTTTGCTACCAAAGTGTGGGCAGACTTGCTTGAGAGGCTTAGAGGAAGTCAACTGAATTTTCTACATTGTTAGCGACATGAACTAGGAGCTACAATCTCTGCTCCTGTGTAACAAAAGCTTGGAAATATTACTTTTTTGGACTACGCGTTCCAGAATCTTGAGCCAGCAGGCAAGAAATGACATTCTGAGCAACCAGAAGTCATTTCTATTTGGTTTTGAATGATTTTTGTCCAACCCACTCCCATTTATAGGGGCTTTTAATGTTCAGTGATCAATTTCCTGGGGAAAAAGCGATACAGTGTTCCCTTGCTACTTTGAGGTTCACTTATTGCGGACTCGCTGTTTTGTGGATTTTAAAAAATATTAATTTAAAATATATATCATGGTATTTTTGCTGTTTTGTGGGGTTTTGCCGCTGCTGCTCTCCAAGGCGCTTTCCCTTCTCAGTCCTCCCTCCCTCCCTTCAGCCTTGAAGGGCCTTTCCTTCACTTTATTTTAAGTGTATAAAGACTTAAAATAGTGTATAAGTACTAAAATAAATAGAGCGTCCCTACATCACGGTTTTTCACTTATTGCGGGAGGTCCTGGAACGTAACCCCCTCAATAAGTAAGGGAAAACTGTATATCTACACTGCGCCATTCCATGTTTCACAATTATAACTATGATTCCAAAGAGATAGCTGTGTTAGTCCAAAATATCAGGTAGTAAAAGGCTCTTGTATCACTAGAGAATAATGAAAAGAAAGAAGTTTTGCATCTCATTGTGGAGAGAAAAAGTGGGATATAAATAAACATAATAACTTGGTAGCATAAG
Organism: Anolis apletophallus; assembly: GCA_030556195.1. Lineage (NCBI taxonomy): Eukaryota > Metazoa > Chordata > Lepidosauria > Squamata > Anolidae > Anolis > Anolis apletophallus. Next base: position 94,109,908 of record JARBWK010000012.1, on the reverse strand, counting down.
CTTTCATAGATCCAAACCATAAGCTAAGGAAGACTCTCCAGAGTCTGCTGGCAGGCTCCTCAGATAAGTTTTGAAGGAGAAATGGGGGGCTGGGTGTGTCTAATGCCATCCTGGGTCAATCTGGGGCGGCATCTAGCTACCTACCAAGGGAAAGCCTGAGGTTGTGGACTCAGACCCAGGAGGAAGCAAGTTATTTTAACCCGCTTCCTTCTGGATTTTAATATAGTGTAGAAGAGCATCTGCACTGTTGAATTCAGGCAGTTTCACACCTCTTTAACTGCCATGGCTCAAAGCTATGGGAATTTGGGGTTGCAGTTTTATAAGATCTTTAGTCTTCTCTGCTAAAAGTGCTGGTGCTTTACCAAACTACAACTCCCAAGATCCCATAGCCTTGGGTCACGGGGTCAAACTGCATTAATTCTATAGTGTAGCTGCACTCATTGTCTCTACAGTAATATCCCCACAACCCCTTATCTACAGTTCCACTTACCATTTCCAATTTTCTTCATAATTCGCTATGCTGACTAGGGTTATTGGGTGTTGTAGTTCAACTTCTTCCAATATAAAACTAGGAATGATTTTCCTGGCATCAACCTCCATTTCCTTTATTGCCCTCCATTTTATTAGCCAAAATTATGGATCTTATAGATCTTTTTAACATGCTGGGGGAAGTTGATGAAGTAGACTTAAATATTAGGAATCGTTTTCAAAGAGACTCAGAAACAGAGTATTTCCCAATGTGTTAAGGCCCTTATTGGCTCTCTTTGTTTATCTCTATGAGATGTTTAGTCTAATGCGAGCAGGCATGTAAAGCTATGGGAGAGCAGAATCCCATTCTTTCTCAGCGTCTTCTTTATTCCATTGTTTAGTACAGATATATAGCTACAATTTGGCATCAAAACTCTGTGTTTCTCCAGCTCTCTTTGACCATTTCCCCAATGCTGGTGTTGCTAAGAAACTTCCAACTATTGAGAAGATGAAAATCAAAAGAGGCATTGGGTGGAGAGCCAAAAGACTTTGTAAAAAGCACCTTTCTTAGTCAGCACTTTTATCAATTTATTAATGGAGGTATGCCTGAAAATGTTTCAATACTGAACTAAATGCAGCGGAGAGAGAAATCTCTCCTCTCTTCACTTAAATTATGGTTGTATAACTGGACAAGTGACTTTACCATCTTAATTTCATACGTTGCAAACTTTAGTTAAAATAACCTTTATGCTGTCATTTGTCCCAGGATGAAAAATAATTAACAACACCATCCACACACAGAAAGAGGGAAAATCCATTGACACGACTGCCAGACATATCTCAAAAGAGCCTTCAAACTGATAATATATTGTGCGGCTAGGACAACAGGAAAAACTGCTCAGCTGGATTTTTTAAATCTGGCTTTGCATCTAATTCTGGCAACTAGCCAGAAAGTAGCAAAACAGCACAGACAACAACTTGAAAAAACCTCACCAATAACACTTTCAAATGCCTCAATCTTTATGAAACCACAGCCATACAGACATACAACTTTTTTAAAAAAATGTATTTTGTTATTTGTCAGAGTTGCAGAATAGGTTACAAGTATATTGCTTCCTTTTGAATGGTACATAATCATATAAGTTCTTGCCAAGACCAAAGCCTGTTACTCAACAATGTAAACAGATTTATTCCTCTTCCCAAGGTGAAAGGAAAGGAGAAATGGCTTCCAAGTACACAAAGTTGCTGAATTAAACAATACTTTGACAAAGTGACAGAAGAATGACTTTGGCAAAACAATTCTTGCTCTTGTGCACTCAGTTCTGAGCTGACATACAAGAGCATTGCTTACTGATAAAATCACGGAATCTGTTTAAATGGCTTGATCTGCTTATCTGCAATCTAGTTTAAATACAGTCATCCATCTATATCCATAGGTTCTGCATCCACAGATTCAGCCATCCATGAATTGAATCTCCCCAATGAAAAAGTGGCTACGCTGTCCCATTCAATGTGAAATTCTGCATTAAATGCATTGCAACAGTTGGTCTGCAGAATTCAGAACAAAACAAGCCTCTCTTGATACCAATCAGTATCATTATGTTTCTAATGCTAAAGAAGAGCGAATGAACAAAATTATGTGATTAAATAAATCAGATCTGCAATGTTAAGCAAAATTCCTTGTAGTAAGGTAAAGGTTTCCCCTGACATTAATTCTAGTCATGTCCGACTCTGGGGGTTGGGGCTCATCTCCATTTCTAAGCCAAAGAAGTGGTGTTGCCTGTAGACACCTCCAAGGTCATGTTGCCAGCCAGCATCACTGCATGGAGCGCCGTTACCTTCCCACTGTAGTGGTACCTATTGATTGATCTACTCACATGTGCATGTTTTCGAACTGCTAGGTTGTCAGAAGCTGGGGCTAACAGCGGGAGCCCACCCTGTTTCCTGGATTTGAATCACTGACTTTTCAGTCAGCAAGTTTTTTTTACAATTTACTGTTATTTTTATACCAATTAGGAGCTATACAGAGGCCCCAAACCCTGTTTTTGGGACCAGAATGCCAGAAACTGGTGTGGCTATTCCAAGCAATCCTAATTCCATCATAGAAACACATTTTGCAGTTCTTCTAAGCTGCTCCATAACTCATAGTGCACATACAGCAATGCCCATAAAAGCATCTGAAACAGCTCCTGAAATCTTTCCCCAAAGATCTGGGAAAGGCATTTTGACACTTTGCAGAAATTAAGAGATTGGCTTTGTTCATCACAGAACTTGCAGTGGACACAAAGCACAATTATTGACCTGAAGCAAAATAAAAACAAGAACATTTCATTCCTTTCTCTTACTGCCCACCTCCAGCCACAGTTTAATGTCTTTTCACACTTTTGCTGTGTTCCCACTGTGACTGTTATATGACAATGGCAATGGGTGCTCTAGATTCTCTGCAAATTATTTCCTCCTTTAAAAACAATAATATGCTGTTTGTACTTTTATGTGAAGTAGTAGCATAAAATAATATGCAAAGCATTTTTTAAGTTGCCTGAACCCCTTTCCAATATGGCCAACAGACAGTTTAACTGGGTGTGAGTTTGGGGCATTATAGTCCCTCAAAATAAATGTTAAGGTCATACATTGGTTGAGAAACTACGAGATGTTTGTCCAGGGTGATTTATGGAAGCCTTGAGTTAAGTCCTCAATAAATGATTCAATGCTTGTGGCTGACACTAGATTTAGGCCATTATACAAGAAATGTGGAAGATCTGGCCTAAATTTATGAACTGCTTCAATACCTTTCCATAATTCTCATTTTCAGTTCCCCTCAAGTCATGATAATTAATTTTTAAACTTCAGAAAATGATGCTAACAGCTTCCTGTCTTCTTTCCATAGCAAACTATGAGATAGATTGATAACCAAAGGTTGGATAACTACAGTCTATTCAATTAATGGCCAGTGAAAAAGATACAATTTACATAGAAGGGGAGCATTTCCTTTAAGAAAAATTGTATTTTTAGATTCCATACAACTTAAGTGAAGAATATGTGTGTGAAGGGCTGTTAAGAAAAGCGTTTATTCACTTCTCTTTATATATGTGTGATGGAAGAAGGACATAATGACCTACTTTAGACAGATACCAAGATAAGCATGATTATATCTCTATGGTTAGAAGAGAAGGCACCATGTCTTGGTATTTGATCTGACTGATGATTACAATCAGAGAAGGGATCTCCTGGAGGCTGCCTTACTCTTGCTCTGATCTTTAGATGGTACAATAACTTGAGTTTAGGCTTATGGGGCATGCATAGTGGAGGAAAGGCCTTTGCGGGGTTCTTTTTCTCACTACACATAATGACTTTAGCAAGGAAGATGGAGCAGAACAGATCTAAGCTGACCTCCTTTGGTCCAAGTATGTGCGTTGAACAGCAGAAATGTATGTGAAAGAGGCTGCAAATGCACTGCATAGGTAAGGATTCCTGATGGAAGACTCTACCAGGCATCCACTTCAGATGCATTGATAAGAACCGTCTTTAGAGGTGCCTGACTATCAGAATGCATCATTCATATCTTTGAATATGGATGATTAAAAGAAAAGCAGAGTTTGGGGCAGTAGTTTTCTCCCAGAACCTTCCAGCTTTCACAGTTAGTAGCTGGGGGTGTAATATTTAGAATGCTGAAACAGAATTCTAAAGACTCACGCTCTAGTTCACACTAAGGACCTTGTTAGATGTAAGGAGAGGAGTGTCTTCTCCCTGCTTCTCTCTGCTGCTGGAACGGAGAGCCTCAGATCCCAACATATGATGCAGGGATACTTCAGGCAGGACTCATTGGGCCACCATTGCGTTATTGTTGCAGCAGTGTTGTGGTAGCAGACAGAAATTGTCACAGAGGAGTCAGGTGTTTACCTCATTGAAGGAGGGAAGAGAAAGTGAAGAGAAAGAGGGAACAGATGGGGAAATGATGTGGGAAGAAAGAACACAGACCCCGACAGGAGAGAACAGAGCCTGATGGTTCCCTCTGCTGTTCCCCGCTTTACCCCCCACTTGTCTAAATCACTAACAGTTATAAATCTCTTGATGCCGGATTTACCTTGAAGAGTTGTTGTGACAAATTAGGAAGACGCATCATATATGCCACTGTGAGTTCCTTGGGAAAGAGGTGGGAATATAATTGTAACAAACTAAGAAATAAATAATATGCACATACAGTACAAGCCCTGTACCCATGGGACCATTACCTGTAGTTCCACCTACCCACATCTACCAAAATATGTCATCCCTAGGAATTTTCTAGGTCTTCCGGGCGATTCTGTGGTATGCCTCCACCAAATGTTACAACAGTCATATTGGAGGACCTAGCAAATTCATCTATAGGAATTTTATGTGTCCTCCATGACAACTCTTAGGATAACTTCTCATTGAAGTTGTTCATTTCAGTAGAGTTTGCTATTGTCACAGTTTCCTGTTTCTACAATGATTTCTGGAATGTACTCCTTACAGATAACGTGGCCATGTCATATATCCTAAAGGCATCAAATCCTCTCTGACCTTGGAGGCTAAGTGGGGTCAGCCCTTGAATGAATACCAAATCTTGAATGCTATACTTCACAAGAAAAACTGGCAAAACTATCCCTGAATATTCCTTGCCTAAGAAAACCCAATGAAATTGATGTGGTTGCCATAAGTCGACATGTAATTTGAAGGAACATTATGGAGTAGCACAGAAGAGCTGTGAAATCTGTCCCTAGGTGGAATTTGTTTTCTTGGAAGGAGAGATATGAATCAAAATGCTGCAGAAGTCATTGGATCAAGGCACTGCTAATCTCACTGGGAAAAAAGTGTGATGATACAAATGTAAAAGAAGCAAAACATACAGAGTACTAAAAGTAGATCTTTTCTTCATTACTTCCCCCAAGCCTGCTTTGTACCAACAGTACAATTTAGGGAGAGGAGTCATATTGTTGCAGTGATTGGTGAAAAACAGGAACTATTTATTGTCAATCTACTGTAAATCACCCGGAGACCTATCTATAGATACAGATCTGTCACTTACCCACCTCACAGTCCAGATTCACTGGAGGCAAGCAAAACCATAGTTTTGCCCACTTCCTCTCCTCAAAACTACTTCTCCACAAGCGGATCCCACCTCTGCCAACACCCCTTCCCCCAGCCTGGGGCTCCGAAATTAGTTCTGGAGGAACAACAGTTGAACTATCTGGAGGAAAGGCATCTCTGACAGTGCTGTATTTTACATCTGCACCCCTCTATGTTTTATAGGAATGCAGCATTGCTCGATTCAAGTTGTGCAGTCAATGCATCAGATTAGGCCCAGTGACTGGAGGACTGATCAAGTAAGAGGAAAATGAAGGAATCCGATAATGGCAATCAGTTATAAATGTCATTCTGAAAAGAGTCGTTTTGCTGGAGTAAAAAGGACGCAGACTTATTAAATGGGACTGGCTATTTGTTCTTATTAAGCTTGTCCTTTGTCACCTGCAACAACTCTAGTTCTGTTTCTGAACTTAATGTGCTAGCTGTAACCTTGAAAGCTCTGAATTGCTTCAGACCAGATTGTCTGTGATACTGCATTCACCGATATGACCCAAAACTCATTTTTTGGGGTGCGGGGAGGGTTGCTCTAATGCCATGTCCCAATGCAACCACCAGGTAGAAAGATGTACAGTTGGCTCTCCACATTCATGGGTTTCAGTTTTGCAGAATTGATTATTAACAGAATTGATTCATGTTTTCTCCAGGAACCTTCAGGTTTTCTACTGTGATTCTAAAGTCAATGTTTGCTGGGAATCATGCTGGAAAACACAGAGATTCTTTGAGATAATACTTCCCCAGGCGTTTATAGGTCCTCCACCTCAATGATATAGTCAGTGTTTGCAATGGAGGACCTATAGAGGTAAATAAAATACTGTTTTATTAGTGTTTCCCTCCTCTTTTAGGAGATCCTGTGCCCCTAACTCTATGAAAGTTTGGGGTCTTCTGCATTGTAGTAACGAAACAGCTCTCTCTCTCTCTCTCTCTCTCTCTCTCTGGTAGAATAAGAAAAACATAGAGAATCATACAACCTCATCACATTATGTAAGGGATTTGCCACACATCATGGCAAATCCGGCGTGGGGTGTGAATAACCCATCACCCCATGGCCCGCATCACCTGACTTCTTGTTTACTCCATCCCACAAGGGGAAGCTTCCCCCCATTGTTGGCTATGCAACTCGGGAAGCCTCCTGTGTTGCCGTGGTGGCTGTGTATGATGTTCCTACTCTACTTATGCCTTGGAGCCCCACCGGAAGTAGTTTGATGCGATGGGAGCCAGAGAGCTTCGTGGCACAAGTAGAGTAGGACCATTGTAGGATGGGAAGTTTAGCCTGAATCCCTAAGGCCTAAGCTCCAGGCACCAATTGCAATAACAAAGAAAGGTGGAAACTGAGACTGGAGCTATAGTGAAACCTGGGAAGATTACATTTAAGGGGGGGTGAGAAATAACCTTTAAATAACAAGTTGTAGTCCCTGGGGCTAATTGACCTTTCAAAAACATTTTTTAGGGAGAATATGTACTCAAGACTTGGTAAATTCATGAATCAGGAAGACTGTGTTCTATTTTCAACTCTTTTCCAATAACTGCTACACAATTCTAGAACTATTCTGAAGTAGACAGAAATATTTGGATTACTGTTCAGACAAAACCGAATTAACTTTCGTTAATTTTGTATAGTATCTGATGCATGTAGAATGCCCCTCAGTTTTAGTGGTTAGGTGTTTGAAAGGTGCGCTAAATCAGCATGATTAAAAATAATAAGCTGGCTGAAAATGGGGAACAATTATGTTCGCTATCCTGATATGGTCCTTGACCTTGAGATAAATTCAGCCACAAAATAATCTGCCAAGGAAAGGAGAGCCAACACTGGGAGTACATTCAAACATAGGTTCAGAAAGTACAGGGGGCCCATAATTTGTTTTCAAGGGTTAGTAATATCCTTACCCCATTCTACTTTGCCTTTTTAAGGACTGTGGTGCCACATTACAACTGCAAAAATCCTTATACTAACCATGGCTCTAAAGCAAAATATCTTTAGTACTAAAACTGTTGCAGTGTTGCAGTAATAAAACATTGAGGGATTATGGGAGATTTAATTTTTAATAATCCAAGATCTGTGTAGATGTAACTCTCAGGAACAGTGAATACATTTTTGGTTTTACAGCCATTCCTCTTGCAGTTTCAAACTGCATGATATTGCAGTATTGATGGGACCTAATAATATTATTATTCACAGATTTGACTAATACGATCTCTTGAGGAATCTCTAGGCCCCCTTGCCTTAAAATTGGCCACTGACTTGTGCTGGAAGACCTACAGATTTCTAGAGAGAACACTTTGGAGTGATTCTATGGACAACTTCTGCTGGAGGGCTTAGAAGTTCTTCGAGAGATTTAAAAAAGAAATAGCACATTTTCGACAAAGGCAGTAACTTGTAAGAAGGGAACTCAAAGACTTGACTCTTCGCTGTTTATGCCACCTACTTATGGTGTGATCTTTGACAATTCACTTGGGCAGACTTCTTGTTCCAATAGCAAGGGAAGGTGCTAAGTAATGCATGCTAAGAATGAATTTTAAAGGTCCCTGACTACATTAGTATTGCAGATAATAGGAATGAGGTATTCATGCTGTCAAGGGACTTAAATGACCTGCACAATGACCCCTTCTTTGGCTTCTGGCTCTTTGAACTTTCTCCTTCTTTATTTCCTCAACCCTATCCAATGAGCAAATCCTGGTTTTCATCTGTAAACTGGGAATAAATGATAGCATCCAACATCCCAGAGTTGTTTTGAAGTTGAAAATCAATAATGTTTGCAAAACACTCTTCTGTTCATTTATTTTATGTCAATGAAAAGGCTTGAGGAAGTTAATAAAATTGCTGTTGCAAAGAGACTATTTCCTTTTGTTTATGAGACTGAAAACTGATTTTAAGATGCTAACATCAGACAGCATTGACCCTTCTCACATCTAGTTTCTTTCTCTTTTTCAGTGATTTATAAATATTGAGATGTTCTAGTGGAAAGATGACAAAGAGAAGCCCATGTTAAATCCAAGCTTAGATTAAAAAAAAATCTATTCAGCTAGTCAACAGTGCTGAGATATTTGTAACATGACATTTCTCTATTTGATTTGCAAAATGGATGTGGGGAAAGCAGCCAGAAGATGTCAAGTTTAGAATTAGACAGAACGTGATCATGCTTGCAACCTAACTTTACTGTCTGGAACAAAATTATATCTTCTTGACCAGTTACCAGAACCAAAGGATTAAAAATAAAATGAAAAATTCTATGTCAACCCATTCTTGCCATCACACAGTGAATGGATGCTTTGGTTGCTGTAACCCAACCAACAAGAGTAACGGCATCATATAGGAAACCATGACTGCACTTGTAGCATAAAACACAGTGGGTGCAAAGTGGGACGAGTATTATTGAAGTCCTTTGGACAGTGCAATAAGGTAACAGGAAACCATCTGGTATGGCTGGTTTGAGATGGTTTTAACAATTTGATTTTAAAGTGGATACAACTGATATCAATGTTTGTGTATATTTATAGCTTGTTTTGTTCTGGCATTGAATGTATTCCGTATATATGTTGTGCTCCATCTTGAGTCCCCTTCGGGGTGAGAAGGGTGGAATATAAATGCTTTAAATAAAATAAATAATAAGTGCACACTCTGGTGTTGTATGCATTTGAGTAGAAGATGTGCGAAGTACAGTATGATTTATATTTCTGTATACTAGAGGGTACTTTCCAGGAGTTCACATAACTACACAAAACCATGGGTAATAGTGATCTCTAGCCAATGAATCACTTCCAGCAGAAGCAAACCATAGAATTGCCTAATGCAGTGTTTCCCAACCTTTTTTGAGCCGCGGCACACATTTTACATTTACAAAATCATGGGGCACACCACCAACCAAAATGACACAAAATGACACTCTAACACATAATATAGTTAATATGTTTTTAAATGTATTTATACACTCAGTGTGAAACCTGGGCCTGTTTCAATGAACACAACATAGATATCCTGGCAGGAATGACAGAAAGACACAAACTTCCCACACAGAACTCTCATAACCAAGAGAAAATGCTATAAGAGTTTGGTGGGCATTCACCTTGAGTTTTGGAGTTGTAGTTCACCTATATCTAGAGAGCCCTGTGGACTCAAACAATGTTGGATCAGGACAAAACTTGGCATGAATACTCAATATGCCCAAATGTGAAAATAGATGGAGTTTGGGGAAAATAGACCTTGACATTTAGGAGTTACAGTTTCTGGGATTTATAGTTAAGACACAATCAAAGAGCATCCTGAACTCTTGCAACAATGGAATTGAACCAAACTTGGCATATTGAACACTAATTACCAACAGAAAGTACTGAAAGGGTTTGCTTGGGAACTAACCTTGAGTTTGGAAATTGTAGTTCACCTCAAATAATGTTGGATCAGGACCAAACTTGGCACAAATCCTCAATATGCTCAAAAGGCAGAAGAGAAGGGAGGGGGGAAGAGAGTGAGGTGGAAGAAAAGGGAGGGGGGAAGAGAGCGAGGTGGAAGAGAAGGGAGGGGGAAGAGGGCGAGGTGGAAGAGAAGGGAGGGGGGAAGAGAGCGAGGTGGAAGAGAGCGAGGTGGAAGAGAAGGGACGGGGGAAGAGAGCAAGATGGAAGAGAAGGGATGGGGAAGAGAGTGAGGTGGAAGAGAAGGGACGGGGGAAAGAGCGCCTCCTCAATGATGTTTTGGCCTACAACTCCCAGCGGTAGAGATAGCACGCGCGTGAGGGGAAGGCACGGCTGCGCAGAGGAGCCACCCCCTCACCTCACACTTGAGCCAGCGCGAGGGAAAGAGTAGGCCGGGGCGAGGAGTAAGCGGCCTCCGCCGCCATCGCTCTGAGGGGAAAGATGGGACTCTGAGGGGAAGGATGGGCCAACAGCAGCAGCCATAGCAGCCTCCTCCTTCTCCCACAGAACACCTGATGATCGGCCGTGGAACACTAGTGTGCCACGGCACAGCGGTTGGGAAACACTGGCCTAATGAATTAGGAAAGGACACTGCTCTAGGCATTGCTAGGTCCTGCAGAGTGATTCTGTGGTCAGTTTCCGATGGAAGCATGCCATAAATCCTATGGTTTGCTTGGAGGACTTAGAGAATGCTTATATTTTGTTAAATGAACAATAGCTGAAGTGGAATCAAACTGCCAAAATTGGATAGCATAGATAGATATTTGTTACTCATCCTAATGGGGGGGGGAGGACCATTGTTTAGTGGTCGATAGTGCTGTCCCTTAATCTGAGGTAGAAAAGCATAATAAATAACTAAATTTGAGAAATCACATTTTGTATTTCGATATAAATTTGCCAAATGGTATTAAGTCAAGAGTAGTGTTTGTACTGCTCCTGTGCCACTTAGCCACCTCTAGATTATTTTTGAAGGTCCAAAGCTCACTAAGCAATAACAACAAGAATTTCACCAAAAATTGTTGGAAGAATCCTGGGAGTCCTGGGCACCAACACCCTTTGCTTAGTGAGCTTTGGACCTTCAAAAATAAAGACCTTTTAAAGCTACAGCTCCCATGATTCCATAAATTCTTTATTATACTTCACAAATTCTCTTGTGCAATATTCATAATGAAGTTCAAACTGCCCTTCCAACCTCCCACTTATCCACACATTCACATACATCTTTGTACTTAGCAGCCAAGTTGTCTGCTTCATTTAAAATTCATTTTTAATTCTCCTCCTTTTTCTTCACTTGACAACCTACTCACTATGCAAAACTTGAAAGAAGGTCACTGAGTGAAAAATGGATGGCAGTACCTTTCACTGCCTGGATTTACATAACACTAGCCTTTGTTTTTCTATTTTTTAAAATCATACTACCCCATCCACTTTTTAATCTTAAGACCATCAATTAAAGGGCTAACCTAGTGAATATTTTCTCTACCTATACTCAGACAGGTTCCACTCTGGCACCCTCAGAAACAAAAGGAAGAAATATTACTCAACACAGTTCACTCACAGCTGTTCTGTCATAAAGGGACAGGCTGACCCAAGGTCAGTTTTAAGATTTATTGAAGAGCTGTTAGAATAAGGAAGGCTAATGTGGTTTGGGGCTGAGAGAAAGAAAATCATGGAATGTGGGGTTATATGTTATTGTGTTCTACAATAATTTGGTATAAACCTGAAGAATGCATTCATTTTAGGGTTGTTGAAAGTCAGAAATGACTTGGAGGCTGATAAGAACAACAGCAATACAAACTTGTCAGGAGTTGCATGCCATACCAGAGCAATGAAAAGTTATTTTTGGGACAACAACTCCCAGAATCCTAACATGATCCCTATTTGCACTATAAAATAATTGTTGTCATTGCTGGATTGTAGTCAGAACGTTTTTTTTTTCCAACGTCTGCCTTGTAGTGCTCTCCAGTTTGGTTACCTGGAATTGATTTGGTCCTTGGACTCAAGAAATGAGCACATTTATCTAAACAATATGTCATGCTTCTCATGAGTAGCCATCTCCACCATGCCCTCTGCAGACCCTCATCTCTGCAGACCCTCATCTGAACTGCAAGTCTATACCACCAGCACCGTGATGGATGGAACTACATAGCCTCCCTAGTATAATTAACACTGAGATCCTTTCCACACTGTCCTTGTATCTCAGGAACTGATTCCAGATTATCTGCTTTAAACTAGATTAAATGAGTCTCCGCTGCTAGATAACTGGGATAAACAGATACTACGGGATCAATTCCTGGGATATAAGTACAGAGTGGAAGGTGTCTGTGTCTAAATGGCCAAAATAAAGTGGATTCACTGCTTAGCTGCTGCAGGGAGTCCAGATGGGCATGGCTGAATTAGAAGAAGTGCTGCATCCAGCCATGAACGATAGGATTTCTCAAACTAACTTTTTTTAGGAAACAAGGGTTTTACTCCAGAGTTTCAGAGGTGTGGACAGCTGAATAAGTCCTGATCCACTGCTCACCCTTCCAATGAACCCATTGTTGCATCACTGGCAGAAATCAACTCCTACTCAGAGGTTTGATAATGGCATCACTTCTGATGATGTTACACCAGAACCCCAGCCATATGACCAGAAATGCATTATCAGCATCAGGTCTCTAATGACATAACAGTAGTGGCCCCAATGAACCTTCAGTTCGGTCCACTGTGTTGCTGGCTAAAGGGCTCCAGGGATGTTCCTGGGCTGCAATGGAGTAGTTCTGGGGCACTTTAACATGGATTATCCAGTTAAATGTAGACAATGTGTTTGTTCTGGTGAGAATTAACTTGCTGCTACCCTTTAATTCTGTAAAAATAGTAAAAGACTGCAAAAAAGTGGGGTGGGGAGAAGTCAACTTTACTTTTGCAGACTCTGGCTACAATCCTGTTGTTTAATCCAGATTAGACTAGCCACTATTGACTTAGTGGCTACATACTAAGACATCACACAGGCAAATCCAACTGGCTCAATGGGACTATGCTAGCCAGGACTAACCAACAAGATTTTGCTGGTGGAAATTATGGGAACTGTAGTTGTAAGAGTAATTTTTCCAGGCTTTGGTGGAAAAGTTTGCTCTTAATACATGGGAGATAATATATGGAGAACAGTGATCGGGTGGACAAAGTTGTTGTACATCAGGGGTCCTCAAACAAAGGCCTGGGGGACAGATACGGCCCTCCAAGGTCATTTACCCAGTCCTTGCTCAGGGTCAACCTAAATCTGAAAGACTTGAAAGCACACAACAACAACAATCCTATCTCATCAGCCAAAAGCAGGCCCACACTTCCCATTGAAATACTAATAAGTTTATATTTGTTAAAATTGTTCATTTTAATTATTGTATTATTTTAAAGTGTTTTTGCACTACAAATAAGATATGTGCTGTGTGCATATGTATTCATTCATGGTTCCCCCCCCCCCCAAATTATAATATGGCCCTCCAAAGATTTGTGACTTGGCCCTCTGTTTAAAAAGTTAGAGGACCCCTGTTGTACACAATGAGACTTGCACCTTCACATGTTCTTTGCCTCTTCCTCCTCCTCCTTTGTCATCATGTTAGTAACCTTTCCCCTAAAATGAGACTCAAAAACAAGAATGGCTGAGGACAAGAAGCCTTCTGGTCATTAAGTGTGGTTCTTTTCAATAGGCTAGAAACAGGGAAGAAAAAGCAAGGTATGGAGTAAAGGTCATGTTGGAAACAGATGCTATCAGCAGTAAAATCCACAGTAGATGGTGAGACAGGAGAAGCAAGAGAAACTGGATGAGGGCATGCATAGTGGGAGATATCCATGGGTATCTCCTGGGAATTTGTGTACCCTGGTTTTGAGGCAACTTCTTTCCCATGAAAGAGAGGTCATGAAAAAGGCGAAAGCAACCTTGAGATGATATCGAAGAACGAAGAGCCAACAGGAAATACAGGTCTCCCAGCCTGTTTCCCAATCCAGTTTGCTATACACAGAATAATCAAAACTTTTCATGTTTGTGGTTGTTGTGCTTACATCACTTTCTTTTACCACATGAGAATAGAAGGTTAACAGCAGAGGAATTCCCATGCAACTTCAGCTAAATGATATACTATCTTAATTATATATAGTCACAATCTGATAAGAGTCTACCACAACAAGCGTACTGGATAGCAAATAGAACTTTTCTACTACATGGAAGTTTAGTGCCCTTCTCAGAGCACTTAACTTTCACCTTGGGGACTAAAGTCATTTATACTCATGGGTGGAGAGGCTGAAACTCTCCAGATATTTCAGCGAAATGGTTTTCCATCTGTACCATCCAGCATGGCCACTGCTAAAGGAACGAGAGACATGAAAATACTACATGGGTCAAAAGTCCTCTATTCCAAATTTTAAATCGTCCCCTATATAATTGCATTATAGGTCACATACCAGTCCCAGCTGTCGATGTCTTAGTTTTCAAAAGAAGGGTTTCAATATTAAACAATACACCTCACTACAATTACATTTTTTAGAACTGATGCATTTTTTTTCAAATGTTCACTCAATTTTTAGCAGTTTAAAAATATTTTTCTAATAGTCAGTGGTGCTATTTTTCTAGGCTGGTTTAGTTAAAAGCAAATTATCCTAAAAGTTCTGCACATGGAGATAGTACCTAAATGTTTAGTACCTTTACTAGTAAAGCCATCAGTTTTATTAATAACTGTGTCCCAAAAATTAAGCACAAAGATCCCCTTCTTATTTCTAAATCACCCTATGTTTGGGCCTGACCTTCCTCTTATCCTCTTATCTGTTTGGCCAATTTTATCCTTACTTACTTATATATACCAGCCTATGACTTTTGCTCTTCCAGCTAAGGCTGATGAAAACACCTAATCTTCTCACCTTTCACTTCTCTATATTTCAGGCTGGGGAGAGGAGCCTTGGGTGAGACATTAAGTCTGAGATGATTAGAGATGTGAAGGCCTGGAAAAATTGGGAGAGGGAAGAATCCCTGACATCTTCTTCCACAAAAGCTTTTATAAACAAAAGTTTTTCACTTGTTAAACCAAATATTTTAGTTTAAAAAAATGAATAAATATGTAAATTAGGATTTTCATATATTTACCTCCCCAAAATTATGCCTAAAATGATGAAGAAAGCATTTATATAATACTATTGCTGCGTCTGCCAAAAATAATCCACGTTGCCCAGTATGCTTGGAATGGGAGCCCTGATTGAAAGATTCCAACGCTCCTTAAAAAACTTTTTTTCATGACCTCTTCCTGACACGAGTCAATGGTATTCTCTGGCCTTTATTTCAATAGGGTTCACTATTATTTGCAGTTTCATGTATTCATGAGAAGTCAAGAAATGTACCCCTCGTGGATATGGGGTTTGTACTATATTGTAAAATATCTGAGGAAGGAATTTTCATTTTTAAAAAGATCATATGCTCTGATGGTGCCTCATATCTTTTTACCCATCTTTTTACCCATTAACTAGGGATAGCACAGCTCATGTCTTCATTTTCTTCATTCTCACAATAATCCTGTGAATTCGGTGTAGCTGATCAATAATGACTGGCTCAAGATCCACTGCTTGCTTGGGGGAGTGTCCCCACCAGGTTCTTCAAAGTCCAAATACAGCAATATACTACACCACACTGGCTCTTGTGTTCTACTAAAGATACCAAATGTAATATGGTGTTGTAAAAATGACATGAATAAAAAGTACAAAGGTAGATGATCTAATGCAGTGGTTCCCAACCTGCGGTCTGTAGACCACCAGTGGTCAGCAAGAACTAAAATGTGGCCCACAGCCTCACCATTACTATACTGTTGCAATGAGCACGACTGGTCTTGCAAAACCCTCTTATAGTGCCGAGGCTTATTAAATATGGTTTTCTGTGAGCAAGCAGATAGGGACTACTGGATGGCATATGTTCTGTATCTGAAACTAGAGCTGATGTTATCTATCCAATGCAATTTTCTGAATCAGCACCCCAAATAACCAAACCGAATCTAAAGTTGATCAAAAACTGATTTTTAACCCTTTTGGTACTAATGTTGGAGCGTAGTCCCTGGTCAAGTGGTCCAGGAAAAAAAAGAAAAAAAAATATTAGGAACCACTGGCCTACTGGAATAATTCAAAATAAAGCTACTTCACATACTTATCCAAATAATTTTCTTCACATACTTATCCAAACAATTTTCTATTAAGACTTTTAAAATCCAACCTAAAAGCAAAGAGCTAAGGTTTTTGTACTGTGCTTCATAAATTAAAGTTATGTAGCAGTATCCTGTTGGTAATGTAATACAGCCATGTATCATGGCTTTTATTTGTATCTATAAAGAATGTATTTGCAAATGATTTTGTTGAATGCCAATTAAAGGCTATTTTAAAGCTCAGACTGGAGGAAGTAGCAACAAATTCTAGAGGGGAAGAAAGCCAGGGCATGCTTTTCAATCTTTTTAATTTTAAATCTCACTTAAAATAAACCAATTTACTATATGAGTGAAAGTCAGGAATAGAAGAAGGGGAAAATGGAAAAGGAATTCAATTAGCAAACAGTTTGGAAAAAAATGCCTTAAAGATGACTGCCATCTTATGTTTTCAAAAGTGAACAATCACATGTAAAGAATTATCTTGCAAGAAACTACTGGTGATATTAGATTTGTAACATTTATTTCTTCAAGATGGATTAATATATTAAACATGCTTTCAATATCAAAAGTGGTGCACTTCAAGTACTGATAAAAACATAGTACTTACAAAATTGTAGACAACAGGTTCTAAACTGGCACAGATCTGAGGATGTAAAAGTTTAGAGCCTGCTATCTGCAGTTTTTATATATGCTATTTCAATTTTATTATAAGAATATTCAGAAATATTTGAAAAAATGTCACCAAATGTGTTCCTCAAGTCTTGATAAGAAGGGTCCTGGACTGATGAGAAACTTTACAGTTTGGGAAGTATTCTGCAGAATTTTCATAGCGGTAAGTTTTGCTCGTAAAACAGCATTTTCTGTGCAGAAATATTAATTCCTGCACAGAAACATCTGTTTCTTTCATATAAATTATTGTAATAGGGAACTTACTCTGCACAAAGTGTGGTTGATTTGCATAGAAAGCAGCATTTTCTACGCTGAAAGCAGGTCCTTCTGTGTAGAAAACTTTGCTTCCTGAACATAAAATGTTTTATGTGCAAAACAAACAGATGAGAATCATGTGCAGATTGAATTTTGAATAGGCTCTGAAACTTGTGTTGTTCACTTTCAATCTTAGTATTCATAATTAGTCAGGTCCAAGAGTACTGCTACACTATAAATCGGTAATGAATACAGAAGAGAATAAATTCCTCCTCCTGGTTAGCAATTCAGATCCATCATCACACTCAAATACCTGACTTCATTTACCATAAGCCTCCATTTCCCCTAGACTGAAGTTACCATTGGTTTGCCACCATTGAGTCCATCATCATCCCTATGCATTAGTTCTAATTTAACTCCAACTATGCTTCTACATCTATGGACATGTAAAATGGTGTTCGAGCTTTGAAACATTACATGAATACGATCCATGAAAAAAGACAACAGGAATTTTAAGATTGTGTAGTATTAAATTGAATTGATTATTTTCAATTCAAGCTATTCTTAGCAAAGGCCACATTCAAAATAAATGGCATTCTAACGGAAGAGCACTGGAAGAGCATGCTGCATGAGAACAAGGGCTTATCCCATCCAGTATTTTGCTCAAACATCTACCGATTAATAAGAAAAGCATGATTGCCAGCAGGACATGAGTGTAACACTACTAAGAAGGGCCAAGCTTGGTTGGGACCTCGATGGAAGACTACCAATGAATATCAGATATAGTAGGGCATATATCAGAGGATGGAAATAATAAACACGTATCTGAGTATTCCTTGCTGAAGAAAACTCTGTGAGATTCATGGGGTTACTATTATTTATTTATGATATTTATATCCTGTCTTTCTCTACCCTGAAGGGGATTCAAGGCGGCTTACAGATAGGCAACAATTCAATGCTTTAACCACAATATACAATTAAAATACATTAAAATTAAAAATCAACATTAAATACATGAAAACATTCTAAACATTATTATCATTATAAACCATGCAATCTGCAATAATAGTCCAGGTCATTCCAATAGTCATGGCACATAATTCCGATTAATCTATTGCACTATGATTCTTCTCTGAAGTTGACAAATGACTTACTACTGCCTCTGTTACTGGAGATAATGCATGTATTGTCGCCCCTTGGGCCCCTTGGCACTTGACCTCCCCGGACAACAGACAAGGCAGCTGAGGTACAACAAGCTTTATTGATTAATAGGTAGCAAGGTGAGTATATAGTCCAGGAAGCCTTCAATATGCAGCCTCTGGGTAGCAGCAAATACTGGAATCAGCAAGACTTGGGAATCCGCAACAGCAGGATCCTAAGCGGAGTAAGTTCAGGAACAAATGCAGGGATGCGATAGTCTCGGAGCCCCCAGCCGGCGCAAGAAGGCTGGGCGGCTGCGGTACTGCAGGCAGGAACAAAGTGAACGAGTCACTGCTTCTCCACAGGCTTCGATGATGAACAGGAACAAGGCTTGATGCGTGAACGAGGCAGCCGAGGAAGGCTGGCTGGCAAGGTCTTGATAGCTGGCCGAACGGCCTGGTTCACTGAAGCATCATGGCAATAGCGGTTGTTGGTACGAGATGCTGCCAAGCAGGATCTCACAGCTTTTATAGGATTTCTGCCAGCAGGGCCCAGTGCGTCGAACATCAAGTTGGATGATGGATGGGCCCCGGGTTTTTTTGTGCGAACCACCTGGGCTGGGGAGTAGCGCTACTGCCCGAGTACCCGCTTCTGCTATCAGCCTGGTGGGCTCCGCTTGGCCTTGACATGCCTTTAGCATGGCATGTTTCTTGGGAGGCTCAGGAAAGCAGCAAAGAGGCCCACTACAGGAGCCGGGAGTTAACCCAGCTGTGCTGGAAAGTTTCTTAGAGTCAAACGGGCAGAATGCAGCCCCTAGGAAAGATGCCGTCTGAGGTTGTTGGGGTGCGACATGTATGCATCATAGGTGTTCAGTCCTGACCTAGAGCCACCTCTGTTGAATACCAGAAGCATATCTTGTACTGAATTTTAAATTTTTAATAGTATGCCTCAAAAAGAACTTCACTTTATCTGCCCTGAATCTACCAAGCTTCATTGAATGACTGGTCATCAGACTTGGTAAGGACCAAAGCAATGCTGAGGAACTTGCATCCTCTCTCTATGGGTGGAACATACTCAAAACGACTTTCCTATAAACTATCGTAATCTCAGATGTGCACGTCATAGCGAAATAACATGTCATGTTTGCACCCAAATGACATGCTGTCTCACTATGACTTGCACATCTGCAACCAAACATGTTTGGTAAGTTAGGTACAATATTACTATGCTGTTCCAGCTGCACTGGCTGCTAATTTGCTTTCTGGTGTAATTCAAGATCCCGGTTAATGGTTCTCATCTTTCACCAATTAATTTAAAAATAAAACAATAAAATTAAGATAAGGACCTCTCAAGGCAACTTAGATGAAAAAAGCTGCTTGCACAGAAAAGATAACAGATCATTTAAAAAAAGCCGTCAAAGGTAAAACTGTGCTTAAAACATTTGAAAGCAAGGACCACATACACATTAGTTTAAATATCTAACGAGTGTAATTTAAAACCAACAGTTTAAAAGCAGCAGTGGCAGCAGCATAAAACATTCAAAAGTTAACTTAATTAAAAACAGCTCAGATCAAAGTTGGTTTTAAGACCTCTTTAAAAACCATTTCCAAAATGGTTGGAAATGGATTCGCTTTTAGGGCTTTTCAGCGGAGAAACAATTCCACAGCATTGCCTTAGCAGTTAAAGTGCTGTCAAACTGTATTCCTTCTACAGTGCAGAATGCAGATGCACCTCATTGACTCTCTTTTCATACAAGGCAATGGCCTTCCTGCAGCACAGATTTCCATTTTTTACAATTTAACTCTTCTCGTTCTTGTCAGTTTTGAAGTTTCATTGGTACTTTCTGTGGTTGAATAACTTGTTTTCGTTCCACAGAGGCTGGCTACTGGTTTAGTCCTATTTTTATTTGCGCTGAGCACCATCACTTTGACGGACAAAAAACAGGATATACGTTTCAACGTAAGAGAGCAGAATTTTTAAATGGCTTACTCCCCTGCTTCCATATGTACACTGAAATCAATTTACTAGCTTTGGAAGAGTTTTGTAGATTTAATAAGTAACTAATCTCTGATTAGAAGTCACCACAAGTCTTTGTTTCAGCAAAATAGGTGTAGAGTTTAAAGTCCACAAAAGAGATTACAAAAGATTATGTATTCCAATGCACATGTACATACAGACACAGGATTTCACCTGAAAATATGGTAGTTTCATTGTCTGAAAACCTACCTAAAATATCTTCTGTAAAGTGATTTGTGATTGCATTTGTGATTGCATTTTGTGATTGTGATTGCAATTTGTGATTGCATTTGTGAGAAATGCAATGCAATATTTGGTTAAATCATTTCTACCAAATACAGTATGGTCTCCTGTGGATACCTGAAACCATGGATAATAACCAATCCTATATCTTGACCAGACCTGGGCAATTGCCCCCTCCAGGTGTTTTGGACTTCAACTCCCAGAAATCTTAGCCAGTTTACCAGCTATTAGGATTTCTGGGATTTGAAGTCCAAAACACCTGGAGGGCCGGCAATTGCCCAGGTCTGATCTTGACTGTACTTGGGGTAGAAGCTTATCACAACGGAGGATCTAGAGAGGCCCACAAATTTTCTGGGAAGGATTTTTTTTGGAGTGTGGATAATTGAAACTATGAATATTGAGTCTGCGGATAATGTGAATCCACTGTACCCCTTTCTAACATTGCTTACACTGTTAGAATCTAGTAATTGCTATATATTTATCCATATATAATATTTACATTGTAAAATGTATGGCATTGTAACGAACGTATTCGAAACGCCGCCTAAGGCTAGCGTCGAAACCCCTTGTAGATTTAAACTGACCACTAACCACTTCGTGGTGAAGACGCAGCCTAAAGCATGCGTCCCACTGTGAGAGGATCTTTTTAACAAATTACGCTGCCACCATATTCACTCTGGCTACCGATGTGAGGGCTTTGATAATAAACGACTTCCACAGATGTTGTGTTGAAAGTGTTTAACAATTTATTCACAAACGGGTACAATGCTTGGTTGGTTTCAGACTCCGAAGAGGTATACACTTGAAGTTCCAAACAATTTAACACTGGGGTTTTAACTTCCCCTGACACTGGTACCAGTAAAGCGGTTTTTGGTACTTTCTGTGCAGGAGAAAGGTCAGAGAGTGATGCTGCACACGTGTAGAGCTTTGAAAAGTGGGTTTCTGTGCCAAGAATCAGGCAGGCACTTGTTCCGTGAAAGTAACACTGTGATTGGCGCTTCTAATCTATGCTGTGACTTGCTGATGTACACCCCGTGCCTAACGTGAGATAACGTAGGCTTAGATTGGTCTAACAGTACAGAATGTGCTATTGGGAGACGTTAATAATAATAATAATAATAATAATAATACTTTAATATTTGTGAGTCGCCCTCCACCGACGGTGCTCCGGGCGACTTACAACAGTTAAAACAGTGTACAACAGTTTAAAAAAAAAAAAAAATGGAGGATAACCGGGAGGTGGCTCAGGTAGTTCAAGGAACCGAGCCAGTCCCAAACGCTAGGCGAAAAAGCCAGGTCTTCAAGGCTGGCCGAATCCAGATAGAGTCAGAGAGGCTCTGAGGGCGGGCGGCAGTGAGTTCCAAGTCACGGGGGGCCGCGACGGAGAAGGCTCTCCGCCGAGTTTCCGCCAGTCTGGCCTCCCGCACTCCAGGAGTAATCAGGCGGTCACCGTTGATGGAGCGAGCTGGCCTCTCGCTGCATTGGGCCGTCAGCCGGTCGCTCAGATAGGAAGGCCCAATGTAGTGCCGGGCTTTGAAGGTGAGCACCAGAAGTTTGTAAAGGGCTCTAAACTCCAGGGGCAGCCAGTGAAGTTCTTTAAGAATGGGGAGATGTGATCCCTCACTGATGACCCAGAAATGAGTCTAGCTGCGGCGTTATGGATGCGTTTCAGCCTCTTAGTTGTTATCTGGGGGAGGCCCACATATAGGGCGTTGCAGTAGTCGAGGCGCGAGACGACGGTGGCGTGGACCACCGTCCTCAAGGCCTCTGGTGGAAAAAAGGTTAGTGCCAAAAGGGAGAAGAACTGCGCATGTACGGAGGGATTCAGCCCCATCCTTTGCTGGCAGGGAAAAGGCAGAATGTGAAATGTTGCAAATCAGGTACATGAACGTCCCAGGCCACTGATATGTACTGTGAGAAAGAACTAACTTAGTAAAGTCCATTGTTCTAACACATAGGTGGGACTTTTAGATGTGATGCTAATGGAAATGTAATGTTTTATTGGATTAATGAAATGCCATGAGACACCAGCCAATTATGATTGTGTAAAATCCATGAAGGAGGGCGGGCTTTTCCGAGATGCCGCCATTGGGGGTATAAATGTTTTGTACTGAGAATGACCGGGGCCTTTGCCCCTGATAGCAGCCGTGTTCTGCTGGCAATCCCCACCAGCTGGTGTTATCAATAAATCTCTTTGATTTCACACGAGCAGTGAAGTTGTTGCGTCCTTTCCTCACCCCTGCCACCCGCACGTCCGCGCACCTGTTGGTAAGAGGTCATTTGCCAACTCGGAGTTCCATAACTCCCTAATTTGCTGCTTCACCAGCAGTTCTATTACTTAACTGCTTACTCAGGTAAATAACCCCATAACCTATTAGGTTACTCCCACTACTAACTATTCAGGACCAAACTTGTCCTCAACTTGAGTTTCCCTAAACCCCACACACAGAGCTGAACTGCACACTTGCAGCTCTAACAGACAGCTGGATTCTCCCCAACTGCAAAATCCCAACTGTCATTTCAAACTGCAAACATTCTAAAGTTTGAGTGGCTTTCGTTGTCATGGCAACAGCTTCTGTTTGAGGCTTGCTGTCGCGAACATTCTACTGCCTACTCTCTGTGGCTTTTAAAGACTGCCCTTTTTAAACACTTAGACAAACATGTGATTAACATATAACATATGCATTAACACACAAATAACCCACCTCATCACAGGCATGTATTGATGTCTTGTCATCAGGGGCCTGGTCAGATGATTAACATCTCTTCTAATAAACCAAGATATGAACCTGCCCTTTGGCACGCACATTGTCTTGCACTAGCCAAGATCAAGCCAGGAAGATTTTTTAAAACAGCTATCATTGCAAATGTTTGCTATTTCAGAAACAGTCAAGATACTGATTTTGCTTCAAACCACCGTTTAATATCCTGGCTGTTCTGAAGCTGGCTTCTGCACCTTATAAGCCCTGTGCAGGATGGGATTGGCTGCTTTAAAAAAAGACACCAAAGCCTGAACATATTAAATGCACACCCAGGCCCAAAATGCATTTTGAGATTCTCTCATAAGGGCTGCATATCAGTGCAGCAGGTCATAATAAAACTATAACAAAACAGGTAATTACAAAACCATAAGTGTAGCCAGACAGCCCCACCCTCTTTTATTTCACATGCTTCTAGCCTTTTAACTAGCTCTCATACTCAGGCTATCATGAAGGAACAATGAGATACTTCAAAAACATACATTCTTTCTTTGCAGAAGGACTCTCCCTGACTCAGTCCTTTGAATGCGGAAAGTCCCCAAGATTCTCTAAGTGGTGCCAGGAGCAATCACTATCTAAACCTTGAAGAGCTGCTGACAGTAAGCAAGTAACTAAATGAACCAATACATAGATGTTCTTTTGATGCTGCTTCCTAGGTGACCCAGCATCCCTTCAAAATGCAGACATGTATCTTAGCACCAGGAAGTGATGCAGAAGCTGTGGATCTCAGGGTGCGTCCTGACTGGCTAGAAACAATGATACTGCTCTGGAGTGGGGTCAGCATCACTGGAGGCTACAATCCATGCCCCCAGACCAGCTCAGAAGCTGGATTGCAGCTGCACAGCATGACCCTGAACCAGCCCAGTGTCTGTCTGGGTGGAAGCTTCATGACTGAGAAGTGCCTGAAGAAGTTTGGTGCTGCTCAACTACAACTCTAAACTTTCCAACATCAATCTAGTTTTTGCGGTGCCCACATGGCACAAAAAAGGAAGTGACAATATCCCCAGCGACAGAGATGAGAGAGATGAGAAGGGAAAGGGGGAATCACTCCCTCCTTTTGCCCTCCCTTTTACGATTATCTCATTACTCTGGATATTATCACTATAGGTGTCCAGTAGGGGTGGTTGATCCAAAAAAATATTGCTTCTAAAAACTTGGGGGGGGGGGGGGTGGAACCGCTTCCGTTTAGAAAGTGATACTCTTGCGCAATTTTCCGGCTCTGTTTCGAAATCGAGCCATAATGAATAACAAAATTCGTTACTATTTCGTTAATGGCGCCCACGCATGCGCAGTGCACAGGGGATGCCCACTTCCACACCCCCTCGCCAGCTCAGAATCAACCCGCAATAGCTCTGACATGGGTTGATTCTCAGCTGGTGAGGAGGGGTGGAGTGCATGCCCTCCACGCCCCCTCAGAATCAACCCACGATAGCTCTGACGTGAGTTGATTCTCAGCTGGCGAGGAGGGGTGGAATGCATGCCCTCCACGCCCCCTCGCCAGCTCAGAATCAACACGCGAGTCCAAGCCTTACCCCAGGATCTGAATGTGGCCATTCTCAGGCGACTGAAAGGAAAGCCAAGGAAGGGAAACCCCTTTCCGAAATGTGGAAGTCTTTACGAAAAAATGGCGGCAGTGGCTTCGATTTAAGTAATTTACTTCTGGGTTGCTTACAGTGGGTCAATAATGGTTCAATATTAATTTTTAAATGAAATAAAAATGATATCAAAGGATAACAACCGGACATATCCAGGCCTAGTGTCCAGCGGTGTCCAGTACAAGAAAACAGCAAGGCTGAGGTGAGAGTGCAACCTCCCACTCTCCCTCCAATCCGTATGGTCAATTGTACTTATGAACACTATGTCCTAGATCAGGGCTGTCCAACTGGCGGCCCCGGGGCCGGATCCGGCCCCGTAGCCTGTTGGACACGGCCCCACCTATGCCCTCAGCCGCCATTTTTTTAAAAAAAATTTAAATCGATTTTTTTTAAAAAATGGCGGCCGGGGGGGAGGGAGAGGTGGGGCAGGGAGGAGGAAGAGAGCTGGCTCCTCCTTTTCGGCGCCCCCTCCCTACCTAGGAAGGGAGGGGCGCGAAAAGGGCAGAAGGCGCCAGCGGCGCGCGTCACAGGCCTGGCGTGACGCCACTGCCCCTTGGCACTGCCTCGCGCCTCCTTTTCGGCGCCCCCTCCCTTCCTAGGCCGGGGGAGCCGAAAAAAGTCAGAAGGCGGCGCCAAGAGCAGCGCGTCACAGGCCTGGCGTGACGCGCTGCTCTTGGCGCCGCCTCTCCTCCTCGCGGCTCCCGGCCTAGGGGAAGGAGGGGGCGCCGGAAAGGAGAGTGGCGGTGCCAAGGGGCAGCGCGTCACGCCAGGCCTGTGACGCTGCCGTTGGCGCCGCCTCTGCCCTTTTCGTGCCCCCCTCCCTTCCTAGGGCAGGAAGCTGCCGAAAAAGGGCAGAAGGCGGCGAGTAGGCGGCGCCAAGAGCAGCGTCACAGGCCTGGTGTGACGCGCTGCTCTTGGCACCGCCTCTCCTCCTTTCGCGCCCCCCTCCTTCTAGGCCGGAGGGCCGCGAGAAAGGAGTAGGCGGTGCCAAGAGCAGCGTGTCACAGGCCTGGCGTGACGCGCTGCTCTTGGCACCACCTACTCCTTCTTTTCGCGGCTCCCCGGCCTAGGAAGGAGGGCGCGAAAAAGGAGGAGTAGGCGGTGCCAAGAGCAGCGCGTCACGCCAGGCCTGTGACGCGCTGCTCTTGGCGCCGCCTACCCCTCCTTTTTCGGCGGCTTTAGGAGGGGCGGGGCCTAGGCTGGGGCGGGGCCTGGGGGCGGGGCCTGGGGCGGGGCCGAGTGGCCCCGCAGGTCATCAGTGACCTCTTATCCGGCCCTGGACCCGCCAGAAGTTGGACAGCACTGTCCTAGATAACATACAATATTAAACTCAACCCGCAAAGCAACAATGGTATGTTGGTCATCTATGGGACATACCCTGTTTGTGATACTACTGATTCCTAAACATTGGATCGGAGCATCTGCGGTGCAGCGGCGGTGCCATCGCGTATTGACGCTTTGGCACTTGATTGCTTGGGGCTTCCAGCTCCTTCCAAGCCGCATCCGGGGAGCCAGAGACGAGCGGATTGACATTGTGTCAATTCTGGCCCCTTATCTACGACTCATAGACCTCATCGTGTGGTGCCATACATTGAGTATTATAAACACTTGGCGATATTTTCGGAAGCTCTGTGGCAACGAACTTGCTGAAACGTCAGAATCTATCTATAGACTATCAAAAATTAAGGACTGTGTTTACATCCGCCAGAGCTTCCATGCCACCTAACTTGGCCCATTGCAAATGTGGGAGGGTAGTGTATTATGACAACATACCATTGTTGCTTTGCGGGTTGAGTATAATATTGCATGTTATCTAGGATATAGTGTTCATAAGTACAATTGACTATACAGATTGGAGGGAGAGTGGGAGGTTGCACTCTTGCACTCACCTCAGCCTTGCTGTTTTCTTATGCGTTGTTTTGGGTAAAGCGTCCCCATTGTTTGTGTTCAGCGGTGTCCAGTGTCATTTTTGTGCCTAAGGAACACCACAAATGCCTGATCGCCGAGGTAAGGTAGGTGCTATCCCCTGTTTCTGGGTTACCTGAGCCTGGGTAAAGGAGGATGGCAATGTAAACAACTGTGGCCACTTCCCAAATAGGGAACGGCACCTCAGATTGAATGCGCTCAAAGTCACACTTTACTCTGGGGTTTTGGCAGAACTCTGCTGTATCTTCTATTAATCTGGTTCAAGGCCATATTAACCCACATTAGTCGATAGGTTGTACATCTGCCATGGCTCAGATTCACCTCTCTTAAACAATAAATGTGCCAGTGAAGATGAACTTTCAGGTGTGGTTGAACCATAACTCCTTTCTCACAACTGGCCAGATGAACTGGTTGAGCTTGATAGGACATTCAGCCCACTAGTATTTGGAAGGCAACAGCCTCTCTGCCTCTTGTTATTGTCCCACTAAAATGCAAAGCTGGGAAGTATTGAATTACATGTGAATTACATATGGAGTGGGTTTAGGGCAAAATAAAGTTCCATTTAAAAGTAATTCACACATGGCAACAATGCTCACGTAACAGTGATGTTTTCTAGTGATGGTTCATGTTCTCTCACTAGGTTTTTAAAAATTAACAAATGCAATTAAATATAGTTTGGCAATGTTAATTGTAAAGCTAAATAATCCTGGCCAGGAGTTTTTGCAGCAAGCTAAATAAAATATTAGAACATCATTCAGGCCCTGGTCTGCTATATTAAATCTATAAATTTGAACAGTAAATACATGTTGCTTCTCTCCACTCATCCCACTGTATTTTCTTTGGGTACTCACCACCCCAATCTTGCTTATTTTTATATTTTTGCATAATATAGAAGTGTGCCATAAAAAACATGTCTTCCAAAAGACTAGTGGAACTTGCCTTGACAACTTTAATATTAACTGTATGCCTGAATGGACCCATTGAAACCTCCTACTTTTTCTAACATAATCCCACCATTGTGTCTCCATTTTACTTGTCACCGAGATAAAATTAAGAATTCTGATCCTGCTGCATTCCAGGCTTCTGATGTACAGTGAATGTGAGCAGTTTGTCCTTGACTTAGAAAGAGCTCTTAGTTTAAGGATTCCAACTACTGTACACTGAAAGAACTCCTGATTCTGGATAGCTTTATTTGATAGAATAAATAGTGTATCCATTACAATACCTTGCTGTTTTTCATACCTTATATAGATGCAGGCAAGCTCTGTTAACAAAATGAATGTGATTGGTTTGTCTAAGGCAGTAGTTCTCAACCTGTGGGTCCCCAGATGTTTTGGCCCTCAACTCGCAGAAATCCTAACAGCTGGTAAACTGGCTGGGATTTCTGGAAGTTGTAGGACTAAATAGCTGGGGATCCACAGGTTGAGAACCACTGATCTAAGGCAAAGCTATCCCCGGCAAACTGTGTGACAGGGATACATCGTAAGTCTTACCACAAGACTAGCTTTGACTATTTGATGCCCTCTAGGTTGTTTTGGATTCTAATTCCCACCAACCAACAAACCTAGGGGAGTGATGTTTAGCACAGCTGGTAAATCACCAGCAGCTATAAGATCTATCAACTGAAAGGTTGCAAGTTCGAAGCCCTGAGTCAGCGTGAGCTGTCGACTGTCAGCCCTGCTCACCGTTTACCTAAGCAGTCGAAAACAGCTTTAGCTGTTGTTAGAGAAATTAGGTACTGCTAAAAGCAGGGGAGGTGTTTTACGATGCCATAAAGAAAGAAGATCAGAAAATGCTGGGCGACCAAAAGGAAGGAGGAAGTCCTGATGGCTCTTCATCATAGAAGTGACAGTACCCCCTGTGGCTGGACTCACGTTCCATGGCATCAAAAACAGCTGGACATCAAGTCGAAACAACACACCACTTTTCTGTTCTATTTGTCTTTGTATTGTTTATACAAAGCGGCATTGAATGTTTGCCGTGTATATGCACTGTGATCTTCGCTGTGCCCCCCTCGGGGTGAGAAAGGTAGAATATAAATAAAGTGTTGTTGTTGTTATTATTGGTTTCCCAGAAATGACAAGCCTAGATGGATCCTTGTTCAGATTGAGAAAGGTTCTTGTTTAATATTTGTAGAATAAACTGAAATGTTTCACTGCAAAGCTACTACAATAGCAGGAAGGAGACAAAGAAAAACTACTTGGAGGATTGCTTAACACTGAAACACCTCAAGTGGGCCCCAAATATGAATAATCTATTCTGTACAATTGGACAAACAACAATCTTTATAAATCACAAAACAGAATACGGAAGTACTGTGTATGCAATGCTCTCAGATTTAGTGCCTGATATTTTCAATCTGGGAAGCCACCAGCCATCATTGCTTACAATGACCAAAGGGAAAACATGTTGGAGCGAACGAAGACAACAACATACACTTATGGATGTTTATTAAAATCCCACTGAGTTCCACTGAGTCTTATTCTATAGTAAGTATGCAAACAGTTGTAGCCACAGCTGATGATGTCCCGTAATAGGGTGGCAATGGTTCTACTTGTAAGAGGCTCAGTGGAAATAGGGATGAAACCTCAGAAACTTTTAGGATCTTAGATTATCCAAACGATTAAACATTTAGAGGACATACCTGTATTTACTTGAGTCTAATGTGCACTTTAATTTTCAAAACCCGAAAACAAAAACAAAAAAAAAGTATTTGCTGGTGAGTGCAGCAAAAATGCACTCTTGCAATTTGGCCAAAAAGGGTGCACATTACAGAGGCTGCATGCTTATAAATCCTTCTTTAGAAACAAAAGTGTTAGAACACCAAAGCTCTCAGCAATGGAAAAGAAAACCTTCAGATACATCTACATTGTAGAATGAATCCACTTTAACTGCCTTGGCTCAATGCTATGGGGTCATTTGGACTGTAGTTTGGGATCATGGGGGATGTCAAAGAATATTGTTGTCTCACCAAACTACAAATCCCAGCATTGTATAACACTGAGCCATGGCAATTAAATTAGATATGATGTCCCTCAGATAGGAGCTCCAGGTGCTCCTGAAGTAGTTTCCCCTTTTGCTTTGGCTTAACACTAAGATTAGTTATTGTATTATGGGTACCTAATGCGCACCCTAACCTAATTTTGGGAAGGTAATTAGCCAAAAAAGGTGAGCATTAAATTCGAGTAAATATAGTATCAAATGACTTTCGTCCCAATGAAACTTTTTCTGCAGATCCTCCTGATGTTGAATACAAACCTAATGATCATGTGTGTATGTGTGTGTGTACTGTATTTTGCAGCGTATAAGATGACTGGGCATATAAGATGACCTCCAACTTTTCCAGTTAAAATATAGAGTTTGGGATATGCTCGCCGTATAAAACTACCCCTCTTCCAACACACAGATTTGATTTCAATATGGCAATTTTCCTATTACCGTACCTCCTTCTCTGCCTCTCAGAGCTCTAACATGTGCGCCTGCACCACTTCACTGCCATCCTCTGGAGCGAGATCTGAGAGGTAGAGAAGGGGGTACAATAATAAGATACAAGGGTGGGCCAGATGGGTGAAAGAGGTGCGTTTTTCTGGGCACGGCGCTGCTCTATCTCTTTTTTCCATACCCCAGGCATCCCGGACACCTGCATCCTGCTCCGCCCTTCACTTACACCTTCCCGGTGAGGCACCCCCTCACCTCATCGTTGGGACCGCATTAAGTCACTTCTTTCCACGAATCCTGGTGAGTGGATTATTTTTTACTGTACGTGTACAGCACTGCTGCTTTCATACAGTCACCACATACGGAGGGGATGCGGCCATGGATGCATGTGTGTGTGTGTGTGTGTGTGTGTGTGTGTGTGTGTATATATATATATATATATATATATATAGAGAGAGAGAGAGAGAGAGAGAGAGAGAGAGAGAGAGAGAGTATCACAGTTTATATTTAAATAAAAGGTTTTCTCCTATCTAAATTACAGGGAAGGAAGGTCTGAGGGTCTATTTCTGGGACGGAATAGTCTATATATATCTATGGTTAGGGAATTTGGGGGACATGCAGGTAAAGTTATAAGTTTACCAGGATAGGGTTTGGGGTCGTTGACTTCCTAATCTTCTTGTCAGCGTTTTTTGAAGTTTCATTTTTAATGTTCTTAATTCTCTCTCTACTTGCTTTTTCCCCTTCTTCAGTCTCTTTCTTTTCTTCCTGCTTAGTTCTTCCTTTTTCCATGTCTAACTCACTGTCTGTCCTTTACTATCTTCCAAAAAGTCTTCAAAGTCTTTCCAATTTGTCCTCTTTATGGGTCTACCAAATGATTCTTTTAGAGCAAAAGTCAATTGATTCATTTTCTTTATGTCTTTTACTTTATTTACCCAGTTCTCTATGGAAGCTAATTCTTTTAATTTCCACTTTTTTGCATGTACCATTCTCGCTGCGGTGGTTAAATATGAGAATAAAATATCTTGATTTTAGTCTAATTCTATATCGTTATCTGTTATGCCTAAAAGGAAGTATTCTGGTTTCATATGGATTTTTATATTTAATATTTTCTCAGACTTCTTGTATTTTTTTCCAGAATTTTTTTACTCTTGGGCATGTCCACCATGCATGGTAGAAGGTCCCCACTTCACTTTCACATTTCCAGCATTTATTGTTCACTTTTTTTTGTACATTAGACCCAATTTATGAGGTGTCATGTACCACCTATAAAACATCTTGTACCAATTTCTTTCATATCTGTTGAATATGTATATTTGATTTTTTTTCACCATACTTGTTCCCATTCTTCAAATTTTATTGATCTTCCGATATTTCCATGGCTGTTTTTGAGCTCCCCTCACCATATGCGGAGACCACAGATTCTCCAGTCTGGCTCCTGGGTTAAAAAGTAGTCTTATACACCAGAAAATACAGTATATAAAGATAAATGGTCGATTTCTTATAATAGTAAAAGAAGTATCTCCCAGAATCCTATCCTTTGTTCTACCTTTTCTTTGGGGACAAAATGACAACTGAGAAGGATAAAACCTCCGAAACCTCACAATCCAAACTATAGCATATCCCCAAACTTCTTCCTGGCTGTTTCCATGATAGATTCAAAGCTATTTAAATCATGATCTTTAAAATACTCACATAGAGAGAGAAAAAATATTAAATATGAGAGGTCTAATCATATCTGACAGACAAAGGCAGCCTGAGAAGAAATGGGTGGAAACATTGCTACAGTAATGTTATGAGATATAGATTTTTTAACAGCAAGGCTAATTAGCTAGTGGACCAAAATGCAAGTGAATGTGGAGGTGCCTCTGTTATTCAGAATCTTTCACGCTTGGGATTGCAAGGCCTGCTGTGGCTCAACTTCACCTCAGCAAGCTGGGACATATGTTGTCAGCTCAATATTTCACAAAATCAGGGATGCAACAGAGCAAACCTTGAGCATCCCAGAGAACTGCAATATTAGAAAGTGTATTAACGTTTGATTGTTCAAGAGAAAGAAGAAAGAATCAGAGTAAAAATGAACAAGCAATACTTGTTATTGAGAAGAATCCTCTATCATCTTATACTTAGAATCATCGAGTTGGAAGAGAATATGAAGTCCATCCAGCCCAAGCTCCATACTTAGGTATGTAGCAGAGATGCTAAGAAACTGTGAAGATGCCTGGTGTAGTGGTCTGAGTGTTGGACTAAGACTCAAGATGAGGACTCAATTTCCCATTCAGCATAGAACCCCTGGGTGACCATGCAAGTCAAACGCTCTGTCAGGTATGGGGAACCTGAGCTTTGAGGGAGATCATGTTCCCAACCTGTCATGAGACTGCAGCGACCTTTGGCCCAGTTCCTGGAGTGACCTTGGCCATGTGTGCTTGGAATTGCTGAATCAGCCTGGGAGTGGAGTAACTTCCAGGTGCCAGAGAGGGAAGTGAGGTAACTCCTCCTGGCATGGACATTGGACATTTGGACTCATGACGTCACTCATGTGACCCTGGGGTCATGCCCCTATGGACTACTGGGATTGCTGATTCATCGGAGCATGATGACACCCTGCTTGGACATTGCATTGTGTAGGGGAGGGGCTACCGGGGTATATAAGGTGTGTTTGGGTGGCGGGCCGGCGCTTTAGCTTTACAGGTGGTGTACCTTCAATAAAATCGTGTTGGACCAGAACGACGTCTAAGTGTGATCCCTACCGAGAATTGAGGAGTCATTACAGAAGCTAAAGCCCCGGCCGACTATCCCAGCGATGGCGAGGTTGGCGTGGAACGAGGAGAAGTATCTGGACAGCTGGATTTTGGAGGATAATGAAGAAATCCAGAGAACTCAAGAATGGGAGTGGACCACTCTTGACCAGGTGGGAAGTCCAGATGCATCCCGAGAGTGGGCAGCCCAGGAGAGGAGACTCCGTGAAGGAGAGCAGCTGTGGCAAACTCGCGTGGATGAAATGATGGCGAGACGAGCTAAGGAGAGGAGTGAGGCTCAGCAATCGGAAGTGCGCAGGGGCGCTATCCGAGCGGCAGAGTACCGAGAGGCTCGTGTGGAAGACCAGGCGGTGGAGTGCAAAGGCGCTCGTCTGGAAGGGATCCAGGAAGATCGTGAGAAGCGGTCTCAGAGAGAGCTGTTGAACCTGGCAACAGGAGGTGGTAGTGAAACCACCGAGCCGGAGCCACCATCTGAGATTGGAGTGCTGAGCTGTAAAGTGGAGGCAATGGTGCAGTTGGTAAGCCGGATGACCCAGAGATGGGATGAGAGGGACCAGAGAGAGTCGATGTGGCAGGCCCCGGGAGGTGGAGACTTTACTTATTACTCCTGGATGGACGGGGCTTTCAACGAGCGTCCTAGATCTCCTTCGGGAGTGAGGAATCAAAGCCGTAATCAAGAGAGTCCAATCCCGGAGTGTCCTAGATCTCCGTCGAGAGTGAGGATGATGGGAGAGGATTACCAGAGGAGTCCCAGAGCCCAACCAACAGGGTTGGGAAGAGGTATTACTAGGCCAAGAAGTTTGCCTGGCCCGAGAATGGCTTCTCAAGAGTTTGGAAGCCGGATGAAAAAAGAGCCATTGCGGGTGGAATTTGAAGGAGAGGCATCCAAAGTGGCGTTCTTTATCGCAGCAGTACAAGACCATATGGAAGATTATGGACATTTGTACCCCAGTGAAGGCAGCCAAGTTAGAGCTATTGGGGCTGTGTTTAAAGGTCGAGCTGCCGAGTGGTATGTACAGTGCCACGATCGAAGAGATCCCTGCCTGGGGTCAGTGAGGAGGTTCTTGCTGGCTATCAAGAACAGATTTCGAGATCCTTTGGAAAGGATCAAAGCGAAGGAGGCGTTAAGGTGTTTGACCCAGGGTACCAGATCGGTAACTGAATATGCTGAAGAATTTATGGGTCTCGCCGGGAAAGTAGCGGAGTGGTCGCAAGCTACCCTGCTGGAGCTGTTCAAGGATGGGTTGCGCAAGGAGATCCTGGAGTGGTGTCTTCACCGCGATGACCCGGGGGACATCGACAGGTGGATTCAACTAGCTGGCAATGTAGAAGGGATCTTGGCCCAGGTGCAGAGGCGGCGTACCCAACCGATGAGGTCGCGAGGCATGGGTCGTGCCTGGAGTGAAAGCAGACCTAAGAGTGGCGAAGCTAAGCGAGTCGGCGACAGTCGTCCCAGTGGCAGCAAGAAAACCCCATTGAGTAGAGTCCGCTGTTATGCTTGTAACCAGTCCGGACATTATGCTTATCAATGCCCCCAGAAGCCGGCAGTGAGAGTGGCTGCCGCTAAGGCTGCAGTGATGGACAATGTTGAAAGCTCTAAAGTTGGGGTGAGAAATAATATTCAATGTGTGTTGGGATTGGTTAAGGGGGACCTTGTTGTAAAAAAGGAAGCCTTAGTAGATTGTGGATGTTCAGAAAATATCATGTCTCCACAGTTGGTAGAAGAGTTGGGTGGGGACACAAAACCCTTGGAAACTCCAGTCACCTTCAAACAGTTAGATGGGACAATGATTGAAGGGGTCCTTTCTCTGTGGGGACGAAAGGGGGTTAACTGGACGAGTGGGGCCGTGGGAAGGAGAAATTAATTTTGTTATGGCTCCCATAAAAGGGCATGAGGTGGTGTTGGGTATGCCCTGGTTAGAAAAGGTGAACCCCAAGATTGACTGGAAGGCGGGGACGGTTCAGTGTGCCCCTAATGTTGAGAAGGGTGTCAGCAGGGAAGTGAGAGGAATACCCCAAGAATATTGGGACTACGCTGACGTGTTTAACCCTAAATTAGCCCAAAAGCTTCCACCTGTTAGGAACGTGCAATGCAGCATAGAAGTGAAAGAGGGGGCGGTTTTACCCAAGCCAAAAATCTATGCGATGACAGTCAAAGAAAAGGTCGCATTAAGAGAACAAATAGATGATTATTTGAAGAAAGGGTTTATCAGACGATCGGAATCCCCTTTAGCTGCACCAGTGTTGTTTAGGGAAAAGAAAGATGGGAGACTGAGATTGTGCATTGATTATAGGGGTTTAAATGCCATTAGTACGACAAACTGCTACCCCTTACCGTTGATTAAGGATCTGTTGGGCCTGTTGGGAGGTTGTAAGTTTTTTACAAAACTGGATTTGATTGACGCATTCCATATGATTCGTGTGAAAGAAAGTGACCAATGGAAGACAGCGTTCTCGTGCCCTCTCGGATTATACGAATGGCTTGTAATGCCATTCGGTTTAGCAGGGTCTCCAGGCCTGTTTATGCAGTTAATCAACGAGGTATTACACCCCCTTTTGTATAAGGGGGTGTTCGTTTATTTAGACGACATTGTGGTAGCGACCAGTACGCGAGAAGAGCATGTGAAGTTAGTGCGCGAGGTGTTGGAACGGCTGAGGCAAGCGAGTTTATTTGCAAAGTTGAGTAAATGTGAGTTTAGTAAAAATCAGATTGATTTTTTAGGGTACAGGATTGGCGAGAGTGGGGTGGCTATGGATCCGGCTAAGGTGGAGGACGTGTTGAGCTGGGAGGCTCCGCGCACACGCAGGCAGTTGCAAGCTTTTCTAGGGCTAGCCAATTTTTACCGAACTTTTATTCCGGGGTTTGCTGTGATAACCCTCCCGCTTACTGAGCTGTTGAGAACGAAGGGTAAAGGGGAGTCCAGGAAGGTCAAGTCACCAGGTGCGGTATTGGACTGGACTCAAGATTGTCAGAAAGCGTTTGTTAGATTGAAGAGAGCTTTCACTGAGAGCCCTTTATTGCTACATCCAGATGTGAATCAACCTTTTGTAGTTCAATGTGATGCATCTGCTTGGGCTTATGGTGGTGCACTGCTGCAGGAGGATGGTCAAGGCAAATTGCGACCTTGTGCTTATTTTTCAAAAAAGTTTGGGGAGCATGAACGTAAATGGCCTGTGTGGGAGAAGGAGGCATTTGCAGTGAAGACCGCGTTGGTGACCTGGCGTCAGTTTTTGGAAGGGGCAGCGTTCCCATTTGTGGTTATGACGGATCATCAGAATTTAGGGTATTTACGCAACCCTCAGAAGTTGTCCCCAAAGCTAGTAAGGTGGTCGCAATTTTTCAATAGATTCAATTTCAAGTTGCAGCATATCAAAGGGAAGGAAAACATAGTGGCAGATGCTTTATCTAGATATCCAAGTGTAGGAACAGGTGGGCTGCACAAAGAAGGAGAGGTTTTTTCCAAAGAGCAGTGGGGTTGTGCAGTGCAGACCCGGTCTCAGAAGGGATTGGAAGTAAAAAAAGAAGAGGAAGTAGTAGATGAGTGGAGTTTAGAACTACAAGAAGGATGTGCAGGGGACTTGTGGTTGATGGAACATGAGAAAGAGTGTGTGAAATTGAGGGGATTGTGGATGGTAGGAGGTAAGGTATATGTGCCTCAGAAGTTGAGGAGAAAGGTGTTGGAGATGCATCATGATTATAAGACTGCTGGACATTGGGGGGTCACCAAGACCATGTTGGCTATCAAGAAGAGGTACTGGTGGCCAGGTATGAAGGTGGAAATCCGGCACCATGTAGCAAGTTGTGAAGTGTGTGCTAGGAATAAGGTTCCCGCTGCCCGGCCGCAGGGGTTGATACAAGTGGTTGCTGATCCAGTAAGGCCGTGGACACATGTTAGTACCGATTTCGTTGGGGAGTTGCCGTCAAGCAGAGGATATCGGTATATTTGGACTGTTATAGATATGTTTTCTAAACAGGCTCATTTTATTCCGTTGAGAGGGTTGCCATCGGCGGAGCGATTGGCTAGGTTGTATGTACAGCATGTTTATAGGTTGCATGGTTGCCCAGAACAGGTGTTGAGTGATAGAGGTGTCCAGTTTACGGCTCGGTTTTGGGGCAGGTTTTTGGAGGAGCTAGGGGCTCAAAGGAAACTGACGTCTGGTTATCATCCCTGCTGTAATGGGACTGCGGAGAGAGTGCAGAAATCTTTGGGAACCTATTTAAGGATTTTCAGTAATCAGGAACAAAATAATTGGTCCGATCTCCTTCCTTATGCTGAGGTAGCTTACAACAGTTCTATCCATTCTTCTACCGGGAAATCGCCCTTTGAGATTGTTTATGGGCAAGAAGTGGCCCCTTTGCCGCAGCTGGTGGAGATAGAAGGGGGAGAGAGCAAGGGAGAATGGAGAGTGCGAGCTGAAGGAATGTGGAAAGAAGTTACAGAGGCGTTGAGAAAGGCGCAGCGCTCCTATAAGCTGTTTGGAGATCACAAGCGGCAAGAAGGAGGGGAGTATGCAGAGGGGATTTGGTGTGGCTGTCCACAGAGAATTTAAAGCTAGGGTACAAGTCAAAGAAATTAAGTCCAAAATTCATAGGGCCTTTTAAGGTTGACAGAGTTGTGAATAAGGTATCATATACCCTCCTGTTGCCCAAGAGTTTAGGGAAAGTGCACCCAACTTTTCATTGCAGTTTTCTAAAGAAATATGTGAGCCCATTTCCTCCACGGGATTGAATGATGTTTTGTTTCTCTCAGGGGGAGGGGGACGAGGTGGAGGAGACCATTATGTCAGGTATGGGGAACCTGAGCTTTGAGGGAGATCATGTTCCCAACCTGTCATGAGACTGCAGCGACCTTTGGCCCAGTTCCTGGAGTGACCTTGGCCATGTGTGCTTGGAATTGCTGAATCAGCCTGGGAGTGGAGTAACTTCCAGGTGCCAGAGAGGGAAGTGAGGTAACTCCTCCTGGCATGGACATTGGACATTTGGACTCATGACGTCACTCATGTGACCCTGGGGTCATGCCCCTATGGACTACTGGGATTGCTGATTCATCGGAGCATGATGACACCCTGCTTGGACATTGCATTGTGTAGGGGAGGGGCTACCGGGGTATATAAGGTGTGTTTGGGTGGCGGGCCGGCGCTTTAGCTTTACAGGTGGTGTACCTTCAATAAAATCGTGTTGGACCAGAACGACGTCTAAGTGTGATCCCTACCGAGAATTGAGGAGTCATTACACGCTCCTAGCCCTAGACCAGTCTTTTTCAACCGCTGTGACGCAGCACACCAGTGTGCCATGCGAGATCATCTGGTGTGCCGCGAAAACGTCTCCTCCCCCTGCCTTTCTTCCCCCTCCTGCTGCTGCTGCTTGGGGGAGGAGGAGGAGGCCAAGCGGACGGAGGTGGATCCGGGCCTAGTGGGTGAGGCGGGCTCTGAGGCCTTGGGTGTGTGTGTGTGTGAGGAGAGGGTTGGAGGAGAGGGAGGGCGCCGGGCTGAGGTAGGCTTTTCGCCCGGCTCTCACGTCCCTCCGGTCAGAAGAATGCGATAACCGGGCGAAAAGCTTCCCCCACGAGCCATCAAGGCCTGAGGGAGGCTTTTCGCCCAGCTCTCGTGTCCCTCCGGTCAGAAGAATGCAAGAGCCGGGCGAAAAGCTTCCCCCGCGAGCCATCGAGGCCTGGGGGAGGCTTTTCCGCCTGTCCTCCGCGCACTTCCGAAATCGGACGCACAAGAGAGCCAGGCGGAGAGCTTCCCCCAGGCAGTGAGGCCTCGCTGCCTCGGGGAGGCTTTTCCGCCGGTCCCCCGCACGCTTCTGAAATCAGACGCGCGAGAGAGCCAGGCGGAGAGCTTCCCCCAGGCAGTGAGGCTTCGCTGCCTCAGGGAGGCATTTCCGCCTGTACCCCAGTTCTTCCCTCCCCCACTCCTTCCCTCTTTCCTCCCTCGTGTGTGTGTGTGTGTGTTGCAAATGGTCACCTTGATTAGCATTGAATGACCTTGCAGCTTCAAAGTCTGGCTGCTTTCTGCTTGGAGGTCCTTTATTTGGAGGTGTTAACTGGCCCTGATTGATTCTTGTATGGAATTTCCCTGCTTTTTGAGTGTTGCTCTTTATTTAATGCCCTGATTATATAGTTTTCAGGGCCAACTAACATCTCCCAACAAAGGATTCCCCCAGACAGCAACTTTGAAGTTGCAAGGCCATTAAATGCTAATCAACGTGGCCATTTGCAACATTCGCACTTGCCTAAAGCAGGCAAGAGTTCTTTCTTCCACCCTGGACATTCCACAGATATATACAGGTCCTTCTCAAAAAATTAGCATATAGTGCTAAAGTTCATTATTTTCCATAATGTAATGATAAAAAATAAACTTTCATATATTTTAGATTCATTGCACACCAACTGAAATATCTCAGGTCTTTTTTTGTTTTAATACTGATGATTGTGGCATACAGCTCCTGAAAACCCAAAAATCCTACCTCAAAAAATTAGCATATTTCATCCGACCAATAAAATAAAAGTGTTTTTCAGAAAAAAGTCAACCTTCAAATAATTATGTTCAGTTATGCAATCAATACTTGATCGGGAATCCTTTTGCAGAAATGACTCCTTCAATGCGGCGTGGCATGGAGGCAATCAGCCTGTGGCAGCGCTGAGGTGTTATGGAGGCCCAGGATGCTTCGATAGCGGCCTTAAGCTCATCCAGAGTGTTGGGTCTTGCGTCTCTCAAGTTTCTCTTCACAATATCCCACAGATTCTCTATGGGGTTCAGGTCAGGAGAGTTGGCAGGCCAATTGAGCACAGTAATACCATGGTCAGTAAACCATTGACCAGTGGTTTTGGCACTCTGAGCAGGTGCCAGGTCGTGCTGAAAAATGAAATCTTTATCTCCATAAAGCTTTTCAGCCGATGGAAGCATGAAGTGCTCCAAAATCTCCTGATAGCTAGCTGCATTGACCCTGCCCTTGATAAAACACAGTGGGCCAACACCAGCAGCTCACATGGCACCCCACACCATCACTGACTGTGGGTACTTGACACTGGACTTCAGGCATTTTGGCATTTCCTTCTCCCCAGTCTTCCTCCAGATTCTGGCACTTTGATTTCCGAACGACATGCAAAATTTGCTTTCATCAGAAAAAAGGACTTAGGCCCACTTAGCAACAGTCCAGTGCTGCTTCTCTGTTGCCCAGGTCAGGCGCTTCTGCCGCTGTTTCTGGTTCAGAAGTGGCTTGACCTGGGGAATGTGGCACCTGTAGCCCATTTCCTGCACACGCCTGTGCACGGTGGCTCTTGGATGTTTCTACTCCAGACTCAGTCCACTGCTTCCGCAGGTCCCCCAAGGTCTGGAATCGGTCCTTCTCCACAATTTTCCTCAGGGTCCGGTCACCTCTTCTCGTTGTGCAGCGTTTTCTGCCACATTTTTTCCTTCCCACAGACTTCCCATTGAGGTGCCTTGATACAGCACTCTGGGAACAGCCTCTTTGTTCAGAAATGTCTTTCTGGGTCTTACCCTCTTGCTTGAGGGTGTCAGTGATGGCCTTCTGGACAGCAGTCAGGTCGGCAGTCTTACCCATGATGGCGGTTTGGGATAATGAACCAGGCTGGGAGTTTTTAAAAGCCTCAGGAATCTTTTGCAGGTGTTTAGAGTTAATTAGTTGATTCAGATGATTAGGTTAATAGCTCGTTTAAAGGACTTTTTCCTGATATGCTAATTTTTTGAGATAGGATTTTTGGGTTTTCAGGAGCTGTATGCCACAATCATCAGTATTAAACCAAAAAAAGACCTGAAATATTTCAGTTGGTGTGCAATGAATCTAAAATATATGAAGGTTTAATTTTTATCATTACATTATGGAAAATAATAAACTTTAGCACTATATGCTAATTTTTTGAGAAGGACCTGTACACCTCACTTGCCTAGTTTCTAACAGAGCTCACAACCGCTGAGGATGCCCGTCATAGATGTGACTGAAACGTCAGGAGAGAATGCTTCTGGAACATGGCCATACAGCCTGAAAACCTCACAGCAACCCGGTGATTCCGGCCGTGAAAGCCTTCAGCAAAAGCTCTTTGATTTCTGCCAGGATATCTATGTTTTGTTCATCGAAACAGGTCCAGGTTTCACACTGAATACATTTAAAAACATATTAACTATACGTATTACTGTGTTAGAGTGTCATTTGGTGTCATTTTGGTTGTTGGTGTGCCCCCAGATTTTTTTAATGTTAAAAGTGTGCCGCGGCTCTAAAAAGGTTGAGAAACACTGCCCTAGACGACCCCATGTTACGTTTTTCTCAGGGTTGCCATAACTTGGAAATGACTTGAAGGCACACAATAGTAATAATAATAGAACACCAGCAAGAGTATCCTGATGTTTATTAGCCTCTATCAATGCTCGTCAGCAATTCCTAGCCCTTGCCCCATTGTGCATTGGTCACTTCACTGGCTTCCTTATGTAGTAATGACATTAGCAGAAGTCACAGAGACTAATTCCATCACCACTGCCACCATCATTGGATGCATAGTCTATCAGGTGTTATCAACTGGAGGTCTAGACTATAGAATCATGTTATATTCAAGAATTTGATTAATACTAGATAATATGGCTCATTTGAAGTACTGTCACATCATCATGATTATTACCATTATTGCTGTCATCATTATTATCATTATTGCTTTTGCAGTCTACAAGGTATTGCCACCTGGAGTTTCTGACCATCAATGAATCATATTATATCGGAAAATTGTGAATTAACAACCCCAGGTTCCAAGCAGTGTTGCATCAGCATCACTATTGTTGTTATTGTGGTTACGGAAGTATTTATTAATTGGTCATCTACCCACCAGAGCTTTTGTAGCCAGAGGGAAGGATTCAAATCCTGTATCGCCAGTGTCATAGACCGATGCTTAAACCACTATTTCATGTTAAATGCTGTGCATTTAGCTCCAGTTTACCAAATGACAACCTCTAGAATTCCATAACATACAACTATGGTAATTAAAGCAGAATCCTAGTGTTTTAATTATGTAGTGTCAAAGGGCGCCTGCAGGTTATTTGCACTATTTTGGGGGGAAGGAAGGTTGTAGCGGAAAGGGGGGAAATCCTGATTTCACCAGTACTGGATAATGAAGTATGTCATTGGGCCTTGGCAAAGAGCAGGAACATGTTCCATTTTTGGTTTCTAAAAAACTACACCTGTGTGCACATGCTTTGCTATATCTTTTCAAGCTCACCTTGTGCTCACTACTCTTCTACAGTAAGTATCCTGCACTGGGCAACAAGGTGGGTCTGGATCAATTTTCTGCTCCCCAACCAGCCCTTCAAAGTTGTGCAGACCACTAAAAACACCAAACAAACAAACAAGCAAGCAAATCCAGTTTTGAAAATATGATTAAAAATTAAACTGTGCAGAGGACAGAGGATTATTATAAAGCTGAATTGCCACTCCTGGGGCTCATTCATACCAAACAATTGTAACACTATAATTCCACTTTAACTGCAGTCATTCTATCCTATGCAGTTCTGAAGTTTGATGAGGCACTAGAGCTCGTTGGCTAAGAATTCTAAATCCCCATCCCAAAAATGTGAATTTCAGGGTTCCATGTGATGGGACCATAGCAGTTAAAGTGGAATAAAAGCAATGTAATTTTGTAGTATGAATAGATCCATGGAAACCTTCAGCAAGTCACAAACACCTTTTTTTGTTAATTTGGGGAATCAGGAGAAACCAAAGGCTGTGAAACCTTCAGAGGGTCTCACTTTGCCCTGTCTATTTATTCCAGAAGAGGAATTAGATCGGACACTGTTTTCAAGCAATTCTAGCATCCCAGGTCTGCAGATTCAACCCAATGCACACTGAAGCAGTTGCAGTTTTTTTGGGTGTTCAGTTGGCAAGTCAAGTCTCCTTTGCAGAGAGCTGCTGAAAGCTAGCTGAGCTGCAGTCTGAGCATGCAGTGAAGTTTACTATATGGATGCCAAAAGCTGCAGGCATCTGATCACCTTGCATACCTGTGTCCCTGATCCAACAATGGAGACTATCCTAGAATAAGAAGAAACTGCTTGTGTGCTGGGATGGTGACACTGTCCAGACAGGGCAAGAAGAGAGAATCACCGAGAGTTGGTCTGCAACAGAGAAATATGGAAAAACTCTTCCTGGACTTTATCAGTTCTTCTCTCCGATGTACACACAAAGGATGTGAATGCATCACATGCTTGAATGCTTCCTGAAAGCGTGCGTTCTGAATCATTGCACCTATAAAACTAGTACATCAACCAGGGGGATGGTTGCTTCCATGTCAGTGGAATGATGAATGTAGCCTCAGCCTGACTTCTTGCCTGAACTTTAGAGAAGTTATCAGTGATGTTGAACCCTACTATCCACACGTTTAATTGCTTCTTTTAAATTCAGACTAAAATCCAGAATTGGTGCATTGTCCTAGGAAGTCACCAAATGCTACGGAGCAGAAAGTAGTATTAGCTTTTTGTTGAAATAGATCTAAGTTGCATTGATGGTTGTAGAGGCTTCTCACTTCACTTTTATTAAAATGACAGGCTGGACTAGTAGCTCCCAACTTTTGTTCCTCCAACCTTTTTTTAGGACTTTAACTTGCAGAAGCCCCATTAAAATTGGCTAATAGTCAGGAATTCTGGGAGCTGAAACCAGAAATACATTCTAAGGGTAAAGCTACACAAACATACCTCTGCTACTCTCAATGGACTGTCATGGAAAAGCAAGACATCCTTCAACTGTGATGAAAAGGGAAGGGCTAGCAGGTAACATTTCTGTATTTTATTTAGTGCATATCTGAAAGATCAGAACAGAGCATGTATGAATATGATCTTTGTGTTATTCTTTCAGTATTTGATAAAGGGTT
The DNA here is from genome assembly GCA_030556195.1 of Anolis apletophallus. Taxonomy (NCBI): domain Eukaryota; kingdom Metazoa; phylum Chordata; class Lepidosauria; order Squamata; family Anolidae; genus Anolis; species Anolis apletophallus. Next base: position 94,066,110 of record JARBWK010000012.1, on the reverse strand, counting down.
GATCCAGCATGTCTGGGGATTGTTTTTATTGATTGTTTTTTTCAAAATGATCTTAAATGGAAGATTTGTGCAGCTGATTGAACTTCTCTACTTCCAAAACTAATAAGAAATTTGTTTTATTCCTTCAAACCCCTCAATCGATTTGATGTGTTCACTTTGTTTAGCCAGTCCAGTCATGTCCTCTCTGCTGACTCTATCTTTTCTATTTCTTGAAGCAGAGCTTTCTTTTCTTTGTTTTTCCGACTTAATTCATTAGTTTTCAAAATTATCTATGATTTTTTTATACGAAGAATGGTATGTGGCTTCTCACTATTGCCCCCTAATAGCACATTTTGTTATAGATTCTTCATCTATGTTCTTTTTGCCATTCTCAACCTTCCCACAAAATTAGATCAAGAAATTGAACTAGATATTCTATTTTTAAAAATAATTAATTTCTGATGGCCAATGAATTAGCTTGTTAAACCTTGTTGGAGGATGAGAATGCCAAATGGATAGCGGTAGTCGGCATACATTCCAGTGGGGGCAGTAGGGTGGCTAGTGGTTTTAATTCAAACTGGAAAAAGTAGATCAGCTTTGGTATCCTGAGAGAAAAGCAGAGCGATGACAACAACAACAACAACAACAATGAAGATGCTGTAGCATTCCCCATTTCAAGAAAAAGTTCAAAACTGTGGATTGTTCATTTAAAATTCAGACTAAAATCCACAGTGGATTATGGACTCCACTGATATGGAAAGCCACACAACTACTTGGATTTGACTAGGTATCTTCAAATGTTGTTAGTCCTCATGTACATCCCGAGAGGCTTGCATTTGCATTTAAAGAAAGAAGCAAGAGAGAATTTTCAGTGATGGTGGCAAGTGGGCAGCTCAAGGGGTAGAGGACTAATGGAGGGGCATTAGCAGTAAAATAATGTCCACTCCCCAGTACATCTTTTTTACTATGACACTTTAACTTTATACAGATTGCAGACAATGGGCTGCTCAAAAAGCCAAATGAAAAAGTGGTACCTTATTTTAATAAGGTTTCTCAGTTCTGAGTGTGAGCCGTCACAATGTAGAAGCTCTCTTTGTTCCTATCCTCCCCTTTATCCTGACTTCCCCTGAAAAAACCCTACAAAAAGGTCTATCTATTATCCTAGCAACCATGTGAGGTCAGTACGTGTGAGAAGACAGCAGCCTGACTAACGTCACTCAAAAGGTAGCCTCATAGCTGAGCAGAGATTTGATTCTCCCATTCACATCCCCAACAACATTGCAACCCGTTGCCTCTGTTGAGATCTTCATATGACTCACTCAGGCTTCTGTGTGCTTTGACTACCTGCTTTCCAGGCTGGTCTGAACACCGACAAACTTAAGAGGATAATCAAATATCTATTTCGCATGTGGCAAAAATAAATAAGCATGTCAGGGGAGGCACGGGTTGCCAAGAGGAGCTGAAATTTGAGCAGCATATTCTTATTCTGCATGCAAACAAATCTTCTCCCTTCTGTTCCTCCCTTCTATTCCACCCATCATTAAATCAAGGACTGAAACCATCAACATCCTCTGTGAAGATAAATGACGGGTGCCACGAGACCCCAGTTCAGCTTTTTTCATAGGCTGTTGCCTTGTTTTCCTACCACCTGTACTGAGGCAGCGTTTTTATGCCATGACAGTAGTGTTGCTATGGCAATAACTCTTTCCTACTAGATGGCAAACACACAGACACACACCAACAAACCTAAACATACTGCAGCAAAATGACAAAAAGGGCATAATCCGCCAGGAACATCTCTAGCACAAAGCTCTCAGTAGGTGAACTTCCAGCTGCACTATGATCGGATGGGTTTGTTTAGCCATATAAAGCCGCCCATCCCAAAATGGGACACTGTTATTCTTTACTGATCAATAAATCTCAATTTCTTCTCTTCCATTTGCTACAGCTCCTTCATTTTTCACTTAAGCTCCATGAAGACGGGATTTTGAAACACGTCTATCATATAAATATCATGAAGTCAATAAAGTCACTGCTAATTGCCTTTTCTGGGCACACACAGATCGCTTTGCGTTGCTTAGGTTTGTTTATAGACAAGTCAACCCCTGGAAACAGGAAGAGAAAACTCAACCTATTTGCTTAAAGATAACCAAGCAAAACTTTGCACTCAATTACATCCTCGCCCTGCCCTTCCCTGCCCATGTTTTGAGCCAAACCTTTTCCTCCACTTATTCTCCTGCAGTTTCCTACATTAGATTGTTTTGGAGGTGCACAAAGGTTCAGAGTCACCAAGGCAAGGGAAAACGTGCTCTGCATGAAAGTTTGTTGTCATTTTTGTAGGATTCAGTACATCAGATGGAAATGAGAGATGAATCCTCCGAACTAGAAATATACACCCATAGTAAGGCTGGGCTCATGCACAGCTAAAAAGCTTGACTCACTCTGTGTAAGAGCACAGCTGTCAGTTAAAATCTCTGCCTTGTTTCATGCCTACACACATCTTCTTATGAATGGGAAAAGCAGAACGTTTGGTATGTATTGTAAACATCAGCTAGTTGCACGCAGGCCTGGATTTAGTTCTCTTTACTGCATAACAACAGCAGGGTTAAAAGGAAAGAAGATCTACTTCACAGGTCTCGGACTATTAACAACAACAATTGCTTGCAATATCCTTTCCAACGAAGGGTAGAATAAGATATTCTTGCAAGATATAGCCTAAGCAGCAAAGTTAAAGGGAGTGAAGATCAAGTCTCTCGAATAAGCATTATTAATAACAACAACAGCAACACAACACAGCAATATTTATTCATAGCACCATTTCCAACAGAAGGCTAAACTAGGCATTCATGCAAAATATAGCCTAAGCTGCAGAGGTAAAGGAAGTGAAGATCTACAAACAATAACAACAACAACAATTATTTATAATGACATTTCCAACAAAGAGCAGAACAAGACATTCATGCAAGATATAGCCTAAGTAGCAGAGTTAAAGGGAGCAAAGATCTCCTTCAAGGCTCTGGAACGACCATTAATAACAACACAGGGTTATTGTGAGTTTTCCAGGCTGTATAGCCATGTTCCAGAAGCATTCTCTCCTGACGTTTCACCTGTGTTAGAGGATGCCTGCCACAGATGCAGGTGAAATGTCAGGACAGAATGCTTCTGGAACGTGGCCATACAGCCCGGAAAACTCACAACAACCCAGTGATTCTGGCCATGAAAGCCTTTGACAATACAATAGTAACACAACATTTATTAACAACCCTCTTTCCAACAAAGGGTCGAACAAGGCAGCTATGTAAACTATAGGCTGGACCTACACTGTCATGTAATGCAGTCTGGAATTTCATTATATGGTCAGTGTAAACCCCTACAATGCAGTTCAAACTGCATTATATTGGTCTACAATGGCAATGAAGATCCAGCCATAGCCTACAGAGCAGAGCTAAAAGGAGTAAAGATATAATATTTCCAAATCTCTGGAATGACTATTATTAAGACCAACACAACAACAACAACAACAACAAAATATAATGCCATTTCCAAACTAAGGTAGAACAAGACAAAATATAAGTTAAGTAGCAGGAGCTGGACTGGGTTGCTGTGAGTTTTCCAGGCTGTATGGCCATGTTCCAGAAGCATTCTCTCCAGGAGCTGGGCTACTTGATCCTGACCTTGCATCTGAGAAAAGTTCTCTCCTGTGCTTTATTTTCTGAATACATTACTCAGCCACCCAAGTTGTACACATGTCTTGCGTCTGGGAATGAATCCAATGTCTTTTATTGGTCTGGCTTCCCTGTGATAGGTAGTGTCCTCTAATACCTTTCAAGGGAGAAATGACAACCCTAAAGACATCACAGCTTTGGAAAGAAACGGTATGAAAGCCAAAGCACTCATGACTTGGACTAAAGATGTACCTGTTTGTTCCACTGAGAAGCAGATGCACATCAGACCAGTTTCAAAAGGACTGAAGAAGAGTTCCCTAAATCCCTCGTTGTACGTATATTAGCCTCCATCCTTCTTTCTCAGCCCATCCAACAAACTAATGTGGACAACAATCCTTGCCTTGAGTCTCTCCCTATTAACAAAGTGTCCGACACCACCCATGCAAAGATGACTGAACTTCTTTGCATAGTTATTTCTGCTTGAATCAGTTTTCCTTTCTCGGATGGTTTGACACATTTAAAGAGAGTGAGGAAAGACAGGATTTTACTAGGAAGGAACCGGTTGTACTGGATTGCTGTAAGTTTTTTGAGCTGTATGGCCATGTTCCAGAAGCATTCTCTCCTGACATTTCACCTGTGTCTATGGCAGGCATCCTCAGAGGTTGTGGGGTCTGTTGGAAACTAGGAAAATTGGGTTTATATATCTGTGGAATGTCCAGGGTGGGAGAAAGAACTCTGGTCTGCTTGAGCTAAGTGTGAATGTTGCAACTGGCCACCTTGATTAGCATTTAATAGCCTTGCAGTTTAAACGTCTGGCTGCTTTCTGCCCGGGGGAATCCTTTGTCGGGAGGTGCAACTGGCCACCTTGATGCAGGCAAAACGTCAGGAGAGAATGCTTCTGGAATGCTTCTGGGACATGGCCATACAGCCCAGAAAACGCACAGCAACCAAGTGATTCCGACCATGAAAGCCTTCGACGATATGTTTTCAAAGGTGGAAAGGTTTCCTTTAAAAATAAAGTGCGCTTCTCATACACTCCTGTGTTCTTGTTCGAGCCTTTGCCCTGGGCAGCAAGCTAGAGAATGCATTTACACTGTAGAATTCATGCAGTTTGATGCCACTTTAACTGTTATGACTCAATGCTATGGAATCACAGAAGTTGTAATTTCACAATGTCTTTAGCCTTCTCTGTCCAACAGTGCTCGTGCTGCATCAAACAACAACTCTGAGGATTCCACAGCATTGAGACATGCTCAATGGTGTCAAACTGCATTAATCCTACAGTGTGGCTGCACCTAGAGTTGCCCCGGATCGTTGTCCCCAACAGGAGGGATATAGATATATATAATATATCTAGAGAGAGAGAGGGGGGGGGGTTGGTTCTGCAATGCAATGGGATTGAATATATACAGAACTCCATGGGACTGAACTCCATGGGACTGAATATACAGAGGAGTGTGTGTGTGTGTGTGTGTGTGTGTGTATTTTGAGCCCTTATCAGAGAGATTCTGATTGAATTCCATGGGACTAAATATATAGGTGTGTGTGTATTTTGAGCTCTAACCCAAGAGATTCTGCAGTACATGGGATTGAATGTATACTGAACTTGATGGGATTGAACTCCATGGGACTGAATATATAGGTGTGTGTGTGTGTATTTTGAGCCCTAACCGGAGATATTCTGCAGTGCATGGGATTAAATGTATACTGAACTCGATGGGATTGAATTCCATGGGACTGATATATAGGTGTAGGTGTGTGTGTTCTGATCCCTAACCAGAGATCCTGCAATGAAGGGATTGAATATACTGTATACTAAACTCGATGGGATTGAAATATAGGTGTGTGAGAGTGTGTGTATTTTGAGTCCTAACCAGAGAGATCCTGCAGTACATGGGATTGAATGTATACTGAACTCGATGGGATTGAACTCCATGGGTCTGAATATATAGGTGTGTGTGTGTGTGTGTGTGTTTGTATTCTGAGCCCTAACCGGAGATATTGTGCAGTGCAAGGAATTAGATATATATATAGAACTCGATGGGATCCAACTCAATGAGACTCTGTGCGAGTTACATAGTTATTGTCAGCTCTAACTAGCCACGTAGTGCATGCGGCTGAATATATATATTAAAATGGATGGGGCAGAAAAGTCTACCTACCGTCCTACCTACCGTGAGCCCTAACGAAGCAAGCGGGTGAGCTCTCCCGGCCGCCCAGGTAGCCCTTACCTTTCAGCAGCGAGCCAGCAGCAGCCCGGGCCAAAGGAGAACAAGGATGACCTTGCAGCGAAATGCCTCCTCGGAGCAGGAAAGGCGGCTTCTTCCGTGCACCGAATCTTCCACGATCCCGCGAAGGAAGGAGGCCGCCCTTATTAAACACAAGCACACACAAGCCAACCAGCGAACACACACCGCTGGCAAAACCTCCGAGAAGGCGCTACAAGTCGGAAGCGCCGGAGAAGCAGGAAGGAGGAGGCGACGGAAGCGAGAGGTAGTGCTGCTGCTGCTGCTGCGAGTGCTGCTGCTCTTGGAGGCGGCGCAGGTACCTCCCCAGGAGGAGGAGGAGGGGGGAGGAGGAAGGCGGAGGGGAGGTTCTTCAGCTGCCCGGGCAAGGAGGGGATGATTCCGCTTAGAGAGCCGCCGGAGGGGTGCCCACTCTCCCCGCCTGGCCCGGTGGCGTCACCAGCAGGGCATCTACCTACCTACCTACCTCTATTTATTATCTAGCTATCTAGCTATCTAACTAGCTAAGTAGCTATCTATCTATCCTTCTATCATCTGTCTATCTATCTAATCTATCTATCTGATCTATCCATCAGTTCTTCTATCCATCAATCCTTCTATCCATCCATCCATCTATCTATCGATCCTTCTATCTATCTATCTATCTATCTATCTATCTATCTATCATCCATCCATCCATCCATCCATTCATCCACCCATCCTATCTATCTATCTATCTATCTATCTATCTATCTATCTTTCTATCTTTCTTTCTATCTATCTATCTATCTATCTATCATTCTATCTATCTATCCATCTATCCATCTACTCATCCACCCACCCATCCTTCTATCTATCTATCCATTTATCTATCCTTCTATCTATCTATCCATCCATCTATCTATTTACAGTATTTCTATTCCGGCTTTCTCAGCCCGAAGGTGACTCAAGGCGGTTTACAAATTTGCAGCAGTTTGATGCCACAACAGTCATAAATACCATTACAACATTTAGCATTATCTATCTATTTATATAAATAAAAAAATATAATTTTCGTTCGTGGGATTAACATAGCTCAAAAACCACTGGACGACTTGACACAAAATTTGGACACAAGGCACCTATCAGGCCAACAAGTGACCATCACTCAAAAAGAATTGATTTTGTCATTTGGGAGTTGTAGTTGCTGGGATTTATAGTTCACCTAAAATCACAGACCATACTGAACTCCACCAATGATGGAATTGAACCAAACTGGGTACTCAGAACTCCCGTGACCAACACTAGAAGGGTTTGGTGGGCATTGACCTATAATTTTGGAGTTGTAGTTCACCAACTTCCAGAGAGCACTGTGGACTCAAAACAATGAAAGATCTAGACCAGGGCTGTCCAACTTCTACTGGACCTGTGACCGGAATTCCGGTTACTGATGACCTGGGGGGTCGAAGGGTCTGCCTCCGCCCCCGGCTCCGCCCCCTCCCCGGCTCCACCCCCCCGCCCCTCCCCCCTCCCCCGCTCCCGGCTCCGCCCCCTCCCTGCCTTGGAGGTGTCTGTGGACGACACCGGGGCTTTGACTTGGAGATAGAGATGAACACCATAATCTCAGTCTCAAGTCCCAGTCCCTGCTTTGAACTGGATTATATTGCAGTGTGGACTCAGGGCCCTTCACACAGCCATATAACCCAGAATATCCAGGCAGGAAACCCCACAAAACCTGCTTTGAACTGGATTATATTGCAGTGTGGACTCAGGGCCCTTCCACACAGCCATATAACCCAGAATACCTGCTTTGAACTGGATTATCGGAGTCCACACTCATATAATCTGGTTTAAAGCAAATAACATGGGATTTTATTCAGATGTGTGGAAAGGAAGTCAAATAAGAAGCCAGGGCCCTTCCACACAGGCCTATAACCCTGAACGATAAGGCATAATATTCATTCTGCTTCTGCTAATAATAATAATAATAACAACAACAACAGGTTCCTGGAATAGGAGACCTCCAAGGGCCATCCAGGGCCATCCAGTCCAATCTCTTTCTGCCATAAGGGGAAAATAAAATCAAAGCATTCCTCACAGATGGCCATTCAGCCTCTGATGATGATGATAATAATAATAATAATAATAATATTAATTATAATGAGTTCCTAGAATAGGAGACCTCCAAGGGCCATCCTGTCCTACCTCCTTCTGCCATAAGGGGAAAACACAATCAAAGCATTCCTCAGCCATGTGGAATCAAACTTGGCAGATTAAACTCTCATGAGAGCAACAGAAAGTACTGAACCTTGAGTTTGGGAGTTGTAGTTCTCCTCCATCCAGAGAGCACTGTGGACTCAAATAATGATGGATCAGGACCAAACTGGGCACGAATCCTCAGAAGAGGAGGAAGCCGGAAAGGGAATGGAGTGCTCCGAACTCGGCCCCGCCACCTTTTCGCTCTGGCCACGCCCCCTCACTCGGTGCACTCTCTCCTTCCCTCTTTAGTTCAGGTGGTGGAAGGGAGAAGGAATGAAAGGGGGAAAGAGAGAGAGAAGGAGGGAGGGAGAGAGAGGGGAGGGAGAGAGAGGGGGGAGGGAGGGAAGTAGGAGGAGGAGGAAGGGAGCCTGCTCCTCCTCCCTGCCCCGCCCCGCCCCTCACTCCCCCCCCCCCACGAAAAAATAAATAAAAAATATTCAAAAAATATTCAAAAAAATAATAATAAATATTTTTTTAATCTTAAAAAGCAGGTATCTTGCAGGAGGGTAGGGGGCCATGGGGAAGGGGCTGGGGGCCATATATGGCCCCCGGGCTGCCAGTTGGACAGCCTTGATCTAGGCCAAACTTGGCACGAATACTCCATATGCCCAAATATGAAAACAGATGGAGTTTGGGGGGAATAGACCTTGCTATTTGGGAGTTGTAGTTACTAGGATTCACCTACAATAAAGGAGCATTCCGAACCCCACCAAGGATCGAATTGGGCCAAACTTCCCACACAGAACCCCCATGACCAACAGAATATATTGTGTTTTCTGGTGGTCTTTGGCGACCCTTCTGATGCCCCATTGCAACTCCCCCCCCCCAGGGGTCCCAACCCCCAGGTTGAGAAATGCTGCCTTAAGGCCATCCAGTCCAACTCCCTTCCCCAGGGCAAGAAAACATAATCAAAGCCCTCCTGACAAAGAGCCATCCAGCCATAGATGTAGATATATATGATTCACACACACCTATATATGTATATGAAAGATATAGTATCCTAGATTTGAAAGGGACACATAAAGAAGGACAATTCTATGTTGCATGTTCCAGAGGAGGCAAGCCAGATAATCTCTACATCAACACTGTGAAAGAAACAACAAGAAATACAGTTTACCCACAAGCAGAAAGAAATTACATATATCACCAGACTGGGCCACAGCAGCGTGTGGCAGGGGATGGCTAGTATTACATAAGAACATAAGAACATAAGAAGAGCCATTGGCACTTGAATGTCCTTTTCAGTAACTACCGATACACTTGGTATCCATGAATCTGTCTAATCCTGCCTTGAAGTTGTTCAGGCTGACAGCTGTCACAACCTCTTCTGGAAGTGAGTTCCATAACCCAATGACCCTCTGGGTGAAGAAATATTTCCCTTTATTAGTCCTAATTTTCCTACCTTGGAGCTTCAGGGAGTGCCGTCTAGTCCTAGTGTTTTGTGACAAAGAAAATATTTTTTCTTTATTCACCTTTTCTATCCCATGCATGATTTTATACACTTCGATCAAGTCACCTCTTAAACGCCGTCTTTCAAGGCTGAAAAGACCAAGGCGTTGCAACCTGGTTTCATAAGGGAGCCGCTCCATCCCTTGGATCATTCTTGTTGCCCTTTTCTGTGCCTTTTCCAGTTCCGTTATATCCTTCTTAAGGTGCGGAGACCAGAATTGTACACAGTACTCCAAATGTGGCCTTACCATCGATTTGTAGAGAGGTAATACAACATTTGCGAACTATTTTCGATTCCCTTTCTGATCAGGCCTCGCATAGAATTTGCTTTTTTCACTGCTGCAGCGCACTGGGTTGAAATCTTCATTGAGCTGTCCACCAAGACCCCAAGATCCCTTTCCTGGTTTGTCTCGGAAAGCTTTGACCCCATCAATTGGTAGGTGTAGTTGGGGTTCTTTGCCCCGATGTGCATGACTTTACACTTGTTTAGGTTAAAATGCATTTGCCACTTTGTTGCCCATTCACTCAATTTCGAGAGATCTTTCTGGAGCTCTTTACAATCAGTTTCATTTTTAACTACCCTGAACAATTTAGTGTCGTCTGCAAACTTTGCTACCTCAGAATTCACTCCTACATCCAGATCATTAATGAATAAATTAAAAAGTAACGGACCCAAAACTGAACCTTGGGGTACGCCACTTCCCACCTCTTTCCACCCAGTATTGAATATTCATGCCAAGTTTGGTCCAGATCCTTGTTTGAGTCCACAGTGCTCTCTGGACATATGTGAACTACAACTCCCAAGAGTCAAAGTCAGTGCCCACCAAACCCTTCCAGTATTTTCTGTTGGTCATGATACGTAGTTCTGTGTGCCAAGTTTGGTTCAATTCCATCGCTGGTGGAGTTCAGAATGCTCTTTGATTGTAGGTTAACTAGAAATCCCTCCCCAGCCCCACAAGTATTAAAAATTGGGCATTTTGGGTATTTGTGCCAAATTTGGTTCAGTGAATGAAAATACATCATGCATATCAGATATTTATATTACGATTCATAACAGTAGCAAAATTACAGTTGTAAGTAGCAATGAAAATAATTTTAAGGTTAGGGGTAACTAACTACAACATGTGGAACTGTATTAAGGGGTCGCAGAATTAGGAAGGCTGAGAAACACTGCTGTAAACGGATATGACATTGCAAGAAACAGGTGCAGTGGGTGCACTAATTTTAAATGCATTAATGCACTCCTAGCTACAGTGAAACCTGAGCATTGAGGCTCAAGTCCAAGCCTGAAAAGGACATGCAGGCTGCCAGCCTGAGGTTAAATCCTTATTCCTTGATCTGCCCTTGGGACCAGGGCCGGACTAAGGTAATTTAAAATGGTAAGTGAACCTTATTGTGGCGCCTTGTGGAGGGTGCGCGTGTGCGCTGGTGTGGATGTGCGAAGCCAGCTAGTTTCGCGCATGCATCATTGCTGCGGGGCAGGCCCAGCTGCCCGGGGTCGGTGGTCGCCCTACGCGGGGGTGAGGGGGAGGAGCGTTGGGTGACCAGAGGCGGGGCGCCCCTGGCTGTGGGGTGCTCCACCTTTTCGACCTCGTGGTGGGGGGCGGTTGGCGGCTCTGGGAGGCTGGGCTCATCCTGCGGCGATAGCACATGTGCAAAACTTCCACGCGTGCGCCATTGCCGCAGGGCAAGCCCGGCTGCCCGGAGCCGCTGATTGCCCTGCACTGCAGGGCCGGGTGGGAGGAGCGTTTTGCAGCCGGAGGCACTCCGCCTCTGGCCACCTCCTTTTTGGCCTCGTGGTGTGGGGTGATGGGGACAATGTCAAATGCGCCCTTGAATATTGGCAAGCGATAAGCAAATGCTTACTTTGCGGAGTGCAAGATCCGGCTCTGCTTGGGACCAATGAGGGGTGCATCTACACTATAGAATGAATGCAGTTTGACACCACTTTATCTGCTATGGCTCAAGGTAATGGAATGCTGGGAGGGGTAGTTTTACAAGGCCTTCTTTACCAAAGAGGGCTGGTTCATCGGCAAACGACAGTTCCCAGGAATCCATATCATTGAGCTATAGCAGTTAAAGTCTTCTCTAACTGCATTGATTTAATAGTGCAGACAGAACACTCAGAATGACTATTTTTAAAATTTACATTGTAGTTGTTAATAGCCATGTTGTTGACTTCCCCTCATGATAACTCCAAGGCTGCATCTACACTGTGGAATTGATGCCATCCACTTTAACTGCCATGGCACAACGTGGAATCCTTGGATTTGTAGTTTGGTGAGACACCAGCACTCTTTGGCAGAGAATACTGCCCCCAGGGAAAACTTCCCCCAGCAACAACATGGTAATATATAATACTAATATTGTGCTGTGCTAATATTATAATATATTGTATACTGTACAAATATAATATTGAAAATAATATAAAATAATGTAATACAGTATAATACTAATAATGATACAATCTATAATTATATATTTTATATCACATGTAATATTCCTAATAATTAGTAATAGTGATATAGTACAATCTATATCAGTGGTTCCCAAACTTTTTTGGCCTACCGCCCCCTTTTCCGGAAAAAATTTACTCACCGCCCCCTTAGAATTTTTTAAAAATGTAATGGCAATTAAACAGAAAGATATATGTATTAATGCAGTAGTTCTCAACCTTTCTAATGCTGGGAGCCCTAAATAAGGTTCCTCATGTTGTGGTGACCCCACCCATATTTTCGTTGGTACTTCATAAATAATTTTGCTCCTCTTATAAATTCTAATGCAAATATCTAATATGCAGGATGTATTTTCATTGTTACAAATTGAACATAATTAAAGCATAGTGATTAATCACAAAAACAATATGTTTGGGGGAGTATGGACAACAGATGATGGGATTTGCAGTACCTTCAACCAATTCAGCACTGACTTCCACAGCCGAGACCCCATGAATGACAGACCTGGACCAAACTTGGCACACAGAACCCCCATGACCAAGAGAAAATACTGGAGTGGTTTGGGAGGAATTGACAGGGATTTAGGGGAGATGTAGTGCACCTACATTTGGAGAGCACTCTGAACCCAAACAACCCTGGATCTGGACCAAATTTGGCACAAATACTCAATATGCCCAAATTTGAATACTAGTGGGGTTGGTGGGATTGATTTTGTCATTTGGGAGTTGTAACTGCTGGGACTTATAGTTCACCTACAATCAAAGAGCATTCTGAACTCCCAACAGCAATGGAATTGAATTAAACTTGAGCAATAGAGAATACTGGACCTTGGAAATTGGGAGCTGCATGCCACGGTCATCTCCCAGGAGGCGCCTGCAAACGCCGCAGTGACTTGGGGACGTTTGCAGATGCAGAGGCTTTCCTTCTCCGCTGGACCAACTCGCAGACACACACTCGCAAGCATGCGACTGTCTCAGCCTGCTAGTTGGAATCCCTGGGCAGGCGTTGCCTGGAAACCGCAAAGCCCCCCTCAACTCTGCCCACAGCGCAGTCCCTTATCGCCCCTTCCTTCCAAGGGACCCGTTGGATTAGAAGGGGCAATACAGGACTGCACAATGGGTGGAGTTGAGGAGAGGAAGGGGCCGCGCGCTGCGGTTTCCAGGCAGCGCCTGCACGGGGTTTCCAACTGGCAGACACACACTCGCGCGCTTGCGAGTTGGAATCCCGCCACCGCCCCCTTACAGGGCTTCAGTGCCCCCCAAATTCTCCTGAGCCTCCCACCGCCCCCTTGGATCACCTCACCGCCCACTAGGGGGCAGTACCGCCCACTTTGGGAACCATAGATCTATATAAATAAAAATGTAATATTCTTTTGTGGGATTAACATAACTCAAAAACCACTGGACGAATTGACACCAAATTTGGACACAATACACTTATCAGGCCAATGAGTGACCATCACTCATAAAAACACCGAAAAACAAAGTGAAAGAGACTTAAAAAGCCAATAAATAAAAAAACACATTACAACGCATGCACAAATCCACATATGTACACACATATCTGACCAATGAGTGACCATCACTCATAAAAACACTGAAAAACACAGCAGAAGAGTCTTTTTTTAAGAGAGAGAGATAATATGCTTTTTAAAAATGGTATAAGCATAAATCAACAAGCCATAGTCCAAGTGTTACATTTTTCCCACCCTCCCTCCTCAACCACACTATATTTCTGCTACTCTTGCAGATCCACCTGGATGGTAAGATCTGTTTGACAGTGGAACACGCTGCCTTGGCATATGATGTAGCTTCCTGTGGAGGTTTTAAAAGAGAGTTATGTTAATCCCACAAACGAACATTAAATTTTTATTTATATACGAGTCGTCTCCTGCCAGGCTTTGCTGTGGCCCAGTCTGTGTATATGTGTATATAAAGAGAGTCTGGGTGGCCACCCCTCAGGAGTGCTTTGACTGTGGATTCCTGCATTGCAAGTGGTTGGATTGAATGACTCTTTGGGTCTCTTCCAACTACATCAGTGGTTCTCAACCTGTGGGTCCCCAGATGTTTTGGCTTTCAACTCCTAGAAACTGGCTGGGATTTCTGGGAGTTGTAGGCCAAAACAGCTGGGGACCCACAGGTTGAGAACTACTGAACGAGACCATTCTAAAATGAGGATACAGATTAAGTGGTGTAACGAATTAGTTAATTTTATAGGAGTTTTATAAGTGTTTTATTGAGTGATATATAGCGGGCCAATTTTAAATGTAGCTGTTTGTCGGCTGCATTGCCATAGCGATGTAGGCCTCCAGGCAGAAGAAAAAAGGGGCAGGGCTAACTGCCAAGGAAAGAGTGGGCATTTTAAAGAGGCTTCAGTCTTTAGCCAGTGAGCTAAAAGGAAAGACGCATCTTAGCTATGTAAGGGCAGGACTCAGGGGTTATTATAACCAGGTTAATTAATCTTCAGCCTTGGTATTTTAAGAGTAAAAGTAATTAACTTTGAAGTATAATCTAGCCGGGGTGCTAGAAAAAAGAGATTCCTGATAGTTTTATTATTTATTCACACTTATTATTCACACTTGTTAGTCCCACTCCCGGTGTGGCTCGGGAGTTTTATTATGACTTCAGTGTCAAGTCTGAAGTAATAAAAGTGGGGAAATAGACCTTGACATTTGGGAGTTACAGTTTCTGGGATTGTAGTTTACACACAATCAAAGAGCACCCTGAACTCTTGCAACAATGGAATTGAACCAAACTTGGCATATTGAACTTTCATCACCAACAGAAAGTACTTAATGGGTTTGCTTGGGAATTGACCTTGAGTTTGGAAGTTGTAGTTCACCTACACCCAGAGAGCACTGTGGACTCAAACAATGTTATGTTATGTTGTTGTTTGTTTTCTATCCAGAATCACAATGTTGGAAGGAGGCTCACCACTTTAAGGTCCCTAAAACAGGCATGGGAAAACTTCAGCCCTCTGGGTGCTTTGAACTTCAATTAATACCATTCCTAATAGCCTGAGGCCATGTCCTGCTTAAATGGATGAGAGGGGGAAAGGAAAAGAGCTTGAGGCTGCCGCCTTTTTGATTCGAGGGGGCAGCGTGAGCGTGTTCAGGAGGGGAGAGGGGAGGGAGGAAGATGTGACCCGTGCGGGCACTACTGCGCAGACCCGCCCCTGAGCAAAGCGAAGCAAAGCGGGCAGAGTGAGGCTGGGAAGAAGGGAGCCCGAGTGGAGAAGAAAAAGTGTTCGGCAGGAGGGGGAAGAAAGGGTATTGGAGGTTCCAATTTCCCACGGCACACCTGATGATCGCTCATGACAATCTAGTGTGCCACGGAACACTGGTTGGGAAACACTGTTCTAGAGGATGAAAATACCAGACACTAAGGTGGCAGAAGATAAGCCATTCTTAAAGTTTAATAGTAACAGTTTCATGTTTTCTTAGGAACAAGGAGTTAACTGTAACAATGACAAGAAAATGCCATGTAACCGTCAAGTTTGAGTGAACCTGAGTAATCTTTAAATAAATATATTTCTGTTCAGTTCAAATACTAAAGACTTGTGTCTAATTATTAAAGAGAAGATTTTCCACAGAAGGAAAGCTGAAGATCCGGTGAAGCTGAATACAGTCTTGTGGTATTTGGTTACACATATTGAACAGACACAAGCAGGTATTTTAAAAGTCAAACCTCTCTCATACAAGCTTCCCATGCAAGTCTACCTCTCTCTAGCCTCACAAATCTTAAATATAATAAAGAGCTCAGTCACAAATTCCCAAATTCCCACTTTTATTACTCCAGACTTGACACTGAAGTCACAATAAAATATGTGAGGCTAGAGAGAGGTAGACTTGCATGGGAAGTTTGAATGAGAGAGGTTTGACTTTTTAAATGCCTGCTTGTGTCTGTTCAATATGTGTAACCCAAAGGGTCATTCAATCTATTCTCCTCATCAGCCCATATTGTTCATCTCATCATTAATGGTGGCAGCATTTTTGTTACAAACAGTGGCAGCGCTACACATTAATTGGCGTGATCCACTTCATATTAAGCGGAGGCAGCAGTGGGATAATAAAATAAAGGTCCCTCCTGCCACGCTAATATTGGCCACGGCCACCTCATATTAATTGGTGAGCATTTCAGGTGGTCACTATATGTCTCACCATATTCCCAAATGCCCATTCCCAAAGACAGTTGGATTTATGAGACATTTGACCTCATCACACTAGAGAAAGAATCCACTCTAAGTCCGGTTGCTACCTCCTGCAGAATTCTTGGGTTTGTAGTTTAGGGAGGAGCCTTTAACAGCCTCACTAAACTTCAAACCCCAGAATTCTGCAGGAGGCAGAAACCAGATTTAAAGTGAATTCATTCTCTAGAGCAGTGTTTCCCAACCAGTGTGCCATGGCACACTAGTGTGCCGTGAGCGATCATCAGGTGTGCTGTGGGAAATTGGAACCTCCAATACCCTTTCTTTCCCCTCCTGCCAAACACTTATCTTCTCCACTCGGGCTCCCTTCTTCCCAGCCTCGCTCTGCTTGCTTTGCCTCGCTTTGCTCACGCTGCTGCTTCTGCAGGAGGGGGGGAGGGAGGAATACGTGACCCATGCGGGCGCTACTGCGCAAACTTGCCCCATGTCTTCCTCCCTCCCCTCCACAGTGCTCTCTGGATATAGGTGAACTTCAACTCCAAAACTCAAGGTCAATGCCCACCAAACTCTTATAGTATTTTCTCTTGGTTATGGTAGTTCTGTGTGGAAGGTTTGATTCCATTCCATCATTGGTGGAGTTCAGAATGCTCTTTGATTGTGGGTGAACTATAACTCCTAGCTGTTGAGCAAGACCTTCGTGTGTGTCTTTCTGCCATTCCTGCCAGGATATCTATGTTGTGTTCATCGAAACAGGTCCAGGTTTCACACTGAGTGTATAAATACATTTAAAAACATATTAACTATATGTATTACTGTGTTAGAGTTTCATTTTGTGTCATTTTGGTTAGTGGTGTGCCCCAGGATTTTGTAAATGTAAAAAATGTGCCGCGGCTCAAAAAAGGTTGAAAAACACTTGTCACGATGCACGGACTTGACCGGCCCCTTAATCACACACACAGAGACAGACTGAAGGCTAACTACTTTATTAAAGATAATAACAGTTCCAAAGAATAATGTCCAATAGAATATAAAGGCAATCCAAAAGGCTTGAAGTACTAATGTCCAAGGTAACGTAGCAAATAGGCAAAAAGCTTGGCAAGGCTCCGCAAGGCTGTGCGGATCAGGAAACAGGGCAAGGCTCCGCAAGGCTATGCGGATCAGGAACAAGGCAAGGCTCCGCAAGGCTATGCGGATCCGGAACAAGGCAAGACAAGGCTTGATGACCACGGGCTAGCTTAGCTTGTGGTCCCACTCCACTTCACGCCTATTCAGATGAGACGTGGCCGGAGCACTGAGGATTCGTTCCCACGGATCCTATACTTAATCCTTCGGCCGAGGTCCCCGACGCTCTAGGCTTCTGCGTCTCCAATCGCTGCTCACGGACCTCGGCCGGTCTATGCTCTTAGACCATTCCCTTCTGCTAGACTCTATGTTCCGTCTCCTATCAAAGGTTCGACCTTGTCTTTCCACAGCTGTGTTTCTATCTCCCTGAGAGCTGTCCTCCCTAGTCGTTTCCAATGCGCCTTTTTCCATAAATTCCCAAGGGGGCCCTGAGAAGATCTCCCCCCCGGATGTTCATAACTCCCTGAATCGCTATCCATCTGCACCTGGTTATCTGAATCTTCACTAGGACCAAAACACATTTCTTCCCAGGCCAAGCTCTCTGTGGGCGAAAGAGGCCCCTGAGGGGAAAGCTGCCCTTCGCCCCAGTCATCTAGCTCATCCTCTGAATCATGTTCTGGCACCGCTAGTTCTAATGCTAATGGGACCCCAGGTCCTATCCCCTGCCCTCCAGGCACAAACGAGAACTGCTGTGCTACAACACTGCTCTAGAGTAATGAAGTAGATTGACTCCATTCAAGAGAAAGAAGGTTATGGGGTCGTATAGGAACCACAGAGCTTTTCAGAAATTAAATCTTGAACTTTCTGAATTGCAAAATAATAATAATGATTAGTACATTTCATAGTTTTGCAGTACTGGCATTCCCTGGGAGAAAGTAAAATAACTGTAATACAAATTGCCATGTAAAAGGCAAAAAACCCCTAGCATGAAATGAGTATTATTCTGTCAAAGTACATTATACTTCAGTGCATGCACATCAGTGCAACCACATAACGCAGTGCCTCGCCCACTTGGGCTCCAGCATCTACAACAACCTTTTCTGGGATTAAATTATACTTCAGTGCAGAAATAAGATACTTAGACTTCATTCAGGGGTGGGAAGTATGCCTTCTTTGGATATTGTTGTAATTACAAATACCAGTATCCCTTATCAATGGCTATACAAGCATAGGCTACTGGGAATTGCAGTCCAGTGACATCTGGAAGGCTGCATGATTACCACCCCTTATTCATAGTCAATAGCAAGAAGGGGAACACAAAGAGCTGTGGAGGAAGAAATTGCATGTGAATGCAGAAGGTTGACTGCAAAATCAATGAAGTTGTGGAATAAATTGGAATTCAATGACAAAACAGGGACAACATAGTTAATTGAGAAAATCCATTTATTCGAATTCTAGGATTAACATTTGTTTTATACTACGCTATCGTAAACTAGAAGCCCCTGGTGGTGCAGCGGTTAAACTGCTGCGCTGCTGAACTTGCTGACTGAAAAGTCAGCGGTTCGAATCCAAGGAGTGGGATGAGCTCCTGCTGTTGGCCCCAGCTTCTGCCATCCTAGCAGTTCGAAAGCATACACATGTGAGTAGATCAATAGGTACCACTTCAGCGGGAAGGTAATGGTGCTACATGCAGTCATGCTGGCCACATGACCTTGGAGGAGTCTATGGACAATGCTGGCTCTACGGTTTTGAAATGAAGATGAACACCACCACCCCAGATTCGGACACAACTAGAATTAATGTCAAGGGGAAACCTTTACCTTTACCTTTATTATAAACTAATAAAATAAGCCCAATGATCAAGGGATGACAATGTTTGCATTATTTATTTGTTTTTTTTACAAAGTCCCCAACTACACTGTTGTATAATGCAGTTTGAAACTTCATTATATGAACAATGTAGACTCATATAATGCAGTTCAATGCAGATAAATTGCATTATATGAATTTACACTGATCATATGATATAGTTTGAAGCTGTATCGTATGGCAGTGTCAATGGACCCAAAAGTATAGTTGCCTTGAAATTTTTGAAAACTCACTTTTCATGCAGCCTCTCAGATTTGTAAAACTGAAGTCACAAGGATACAGTCACAACTTTGAGACTGAGAAGAAATAATTCCAATCTTACACTTTCAGGAACTGAGAGGAAGTTGTCATGTAAGCCCCTGCCAAATTGTCCAAAAGTGTTAATGGATTCCTGGAGACATTTTTATCGTAAAAGACATTAATAAACCTATCTACTTGAGTACTACTTCAAGTAGTAAAGGCATCTTAGAAGACAATAGTCTTCTTATGTCCAGATGGTTTTCCTGTGGTTCATACTGTAATATAGAGGCTCTTCATTTGTCCTCAGAAATGCAAACTGCAATATTTTGCAAAATAATTTCATTTTGAAAAGCAGTATTTGTTTTCAATAAGACTTGGGTCTGCTTCTGAGTTTTTTTTCTTGAACTTTCAATTTTTTTTACTGTCTCTGAATTGTGAAAATGGAAAACCTATTAAACAGTTTGCCATCAGAAGTCTATTTATAGCTCCCCAACATCCATAAACATCAGCTTCTGTTTATGTAGTAGAGTCTATTCTAGGGTTTGGTTTTAACAGGGAGGAATTTAACAAAGTAATATCCACGGCAATAACTACCCTTAGTTTATTAAAATATATGCCAGCGGCCGAAATGCTACAAGTTAAACATTATTCATTTTGGCAGTTCATTTTTAAATGCAGAGCGAAATGAAGCAATCAGTCCTGAGCCTGATGTAAACAAACAACCAGTTAACTGAGGCTATAGCTTTGTGTAGAAGAATTGTGGAAAGAGAGGAAACTTTTTCTCTTCAGCCATTTTTCCTTCTCAAAATGGCCTACTCTCCTTCTTTTCCAGACAAAGGAGGAAAGGTGTTCTCATACAGTTGAGCATCACTTATCTAGAATTCCAAAATCCAAAATATGCCAAAATCATGGGTGGCTGACACATTGACACTTTTCCTTTATGATTATTCAGTGTACACCACCAACTTTCTTTCATGCAC
Organism: Anolis apletophallus; assembly: GCA_030556195.1. Lineage (NCBI taxonomy): Eukaryota > Metazoa > Chordata > Lepidosauria > Squamata > Anolidae > Anolis > Anolis apletophallus. The sequence continues at coordinate 94,045,801 of JARBWK010000012.1, read as the reverse complement.
ACAATAATTTTTAAAAAGGTTGTATGAAAAATACATTCAGGTTATGTGTGTAAGGTACTGCACTGGTTGCCCATTGAATTCCGGATCTCCTTCAAGGTGTTAGTTCTGACTTTCAAGGCCTTATATGGTTTGGGAGTCAAAAGAGACGGGTATATAAGGTATATTTCAATGGTTTATTCTTCAAATAGTCTTCATATGATAAAGTAAATGTTCATTCAAAAGTCAACTGAGAAGTGGAATGCAAATAGTTGTTGGTCACTATGTGTGCACTCTCTGGCCATGAAAAGTCCCAAAGGAAAGCATAGATAAATGTCACATCAATAATACATTCTTCATGGGACGGTCAGAGAGGGAAATGGGTCAACGGTCTGAGAAAGGCCTCGCCGTTTCGCCTATAATTAGGCTTCTTCAGAACCCAGGTGTGTGAAAACAAATAATGTGACCATTCCACTGATCCGGGTATCCTAGGATATATAATAATACATATTTTAAGTAACTAGAGCATTTCTAAGTGAATAGCACAGTACAACAGTAAAATCCACCTTAAAATCTTCAAAGTGGTGTGTGTTTTTGAAGTGGCTGTATAGGGCTGAAGATTCATTTCGCGTTCTAAATCTAGAGCAATGTTCTTGTACTCTCACTCTTAATTCACGTCCAGATTCACCTATATAGTATCTAGAACACGTACAGATTAGACAGTACACGACATTTTTTGAGTGACAGGAGGACCCTGACCTGAGGGTGAAAGTATGTTTGTTGCGCAAGTCAGTAATCGTGGTTTGAGTCGATATATGCTTGCATATGGAGCAGTGTGTACAAGGTACCGTGTGTTGTTTAGTGAAGGGTCCTGGGGTCTCCTGGCGAGGGCGTGTGTGAACTAGAAGTTGGCGAAAATTTGTAGTCCTTTTAAAGGCAATCATAGGAATTTTTAGTCTAGCGCCATCTGTGGCCAACCTGTATGTTAATGACCTAGAACAACAATTTTTATTTCCCGATTTTGAAATTACCCTACCCATTAGGCATTACTACAGGTACATTGATGATATTTTTTTCCTTTTGGGCAGACCAGGTGACCTTGATTGCATCAGTGATTATTTTAATACATGGGCAGAACGAATTAAATTTACTTTCACTGCTGATGCCCACAGTGTCACCTTCTTAGATCTCACGGTCTATAAAAACGATGGCATTTTGAATGTAAAGAATTTTGTTAAACCTACCCATAAAAACTCTTACCTTCATTACCACTCTTATCATACGCCCTCCCTTAAAAACAGCCTCCCATTTTCCCAATTTACCAGACTTAAACGAAACTCTTCCACTGACCAGGATTTTGAATCCTCTGCATCTGACCTGGCCGCCCAATTGTTGGCCAGGGGCTACCCCCGGTCTGTTCTTGACTCTGCATTTTGGAAAGTCCATAATACTCCCAGATCTTCATTATTTTCCTCTCGCTCCAAACCCCCGCCCGACCGCATAGTATGGCCTCTTACCCACTCGCCTCACGCCACACAGATTCGCCGCATAGTGACTACACACTGGCCCATTGTTGATTCCATCCCGGGCCTTGAAAAAATTCCTATGATTGCCTTTAAATTGCGCAACAAAGAGAGAGCGGTATAGCAAATCGAATTTAATAAATAAATAAATAAATAATAAAATCATATTTCTTGCTTGAAGTCCTCTTATTATTCTTAAACTTTTGGGAAAGGGGGTGCCGTGGATCAACGACAAAACTGGATGCATCAGAATAACTTTTTCTTAGGATCTTTCTGTTAGATATTCCTATCTACTCAGTTTTTTAAAAGCTCTTTATGCACCAGATAGATACACCAATGCATATACTTAATCAAGTATGACCAAGAAATAACTATGTCTGGTCAAGATGGCAAAGGTTATCAACAAGTTAGTGGAGGCTATAGCAGTTTGCTTTTGCCGAAGTCTGCAGGAAAGGCAAAACTTTCACCCCTCTCCTTTTTCTTCTTCTTTCTGTTGCTTTATTTCAGTAGTTTGAAGAAAAAGGGGGAAAGTGGGAGGAGAACAGAGAAACTTGTAAATGTTAAAAGGAGCTTTAAAGGTGAGATCAGATCAATCATATTGCAGATCAATCATATTGCATATTAAGGAACTCAAGTGTGAAATTGCTGAAATTCTAGCCAAAATATATAACCTTTCACTAAGATCAGGCACTGTACCCGAGGACTGGAGGGAGGCAAATGTAACTCCGATCTTCAAGAAAGGATCCAGGGGTGATCCAGGAAATTATAGGCCAGTTAGTCTAACCTCAGTTCCAGGCAAAGTGATGGAAACCATTATTAAAGAAAAAATTACTAAGCACATAGAAGAACAGGCATTGCTGAAGGAAAATCAACATGGTTTCTGCAAAGGCAAATCATGTCTTACTAACTTGATAGAATTCTTTGAGGGTGTAAATAAACACATAGATAAAGGGGACCCAATTGATATTGTTTACCTTGACTTTCAAAAGGCTTTTGACAAAGTCCCTCACCAAAGGCTCCTAAATAAGCTCTTCAGCCATGGAATCAGGGGACAGGTCTTGTCCTGGATTGGAACCTGGCTAAACTGTAGGAAACAAAGGGTGGTAATAAACGGACATTTCTCTGGGTGGAAAGAGGTGAGAAGTGGCGTACCCCAAGGTTCAGTTTTGGGTCCGTTACTTTTTAATTTATTCATTAATGATCTGGATGTAGGAGTGAATTCTGAGGTAGCAAAGTTTGCAGACGACACTAAATTGTTCAGGGTAGTTAAAAATGAAACTGATTGTAAAGAGCTCCAGAAAGATCTCTTGAAATTGAGTGAATGGGCAACAAAGTGGCAAATGCATTTTAACCTAAACAAGTGTAAAGTCATGCACATCGGGGCAAAGAACCCCAACTACACCTACCAATTGATGGGGTCAAAGCTTTCCGAGACAAACCAGGAAAGGGATCTTGGGGTCTTGGTGGACAGCTCAATGAAGATGTCAACCCAGTGCGCAGCAGCAGTGAAAAAAGCAAATTCTATGCTAGGCATGATCAGAAAGGGAATCGAAAATAGGTCAGCAAATGTTGTATTACCTCTCTACAAATCGATGGTAAGGCCACATTTGGAGTACTGTGTACAATTCTGGTCTCCGCACCTTAAGAAGGATATAACGGAACTGGAAAAGGTACAGAAAAGGGCAACAAGAATGATCCAAGGGATGGAGCGGCTCCCTTATGAAACCAGGTTGCAACGCCTTGGTCTTTTCAGCCTTGAAAGACGGCGTTTAAGAGGTGACTTGATCGAAGTGTATAAAATCATGCATGGGATAGAAAAGGTGAATAAAGAAAAACTGTTTTCTTTGTCACACAACACTAGGACTAGAGGGCACTCCCTGAAGCTCCAAGGTAGGAAAATTAGGACTAATAAAGGGAAATATTTCTTCACCCAGAGGGTCATTGGGTTATGGAACTCACTTCCAGAAGAGGTTGTGACAGCTGTCAGCCTGAACAACTTCAAGGCAGGATTAGACAGATTCATGGATACCAAGTGTATCGGTAGTTACTGAAAAGGACATTCAAGTGCCACCTCGGAGTTGGTTGAGGTAGGCAGGATTTCCCTGGGTACTGGTTGTGGGGGGTTGGGAACAGGTCAGGGTTTTGCCCTCCCTTCTGCCCCCCGAGTACAACTGGTGGGCCACTGTGTGATACAGAATGCTGGACTAGATGGGCTGAGGTCCGATTCAGCATGGCTCTTCTTATGTTCTTATGTTCTTATGTAGAATTATAGCAATTTGATATCATTTTCACTGCAATAGCTGGAACCTGTGGAATCTTGGGATATGTAGTTTGCTCTAGCACCAGAGCTCTCTGACATAGAAGGGGAAATACCCCACAAAACTACAAATGTCAGAATTCCATGGCACATAAGGTCATGTCCAGCTGCTATAATTCTGCAAAGGAGAAATAGCCAAAGTCAGGCATCCCCTGGCCAACATTGCAGACAGCCAATTCTCTCACACAAAAAGAAACTTGCAGTTTCTCAAGTCACTCCTAACATGGAAAAAAAAAGGGGGGGACGACGACGACGACTATCCCTGACAAATTGGGATCATTGGAGGGTATGGCAATGAGGAAGGGGCATACAAAAAGTTGAAAGATAATATTCTTTATTGTAGTTTTCTCTGATGACCACACTGGAGAGATATTCAAGTATTTTCCCCCAGTCTGTTTTGTATTTCCAGGATGACTAGATATTCCTCTACTTCGCTTCAAAGTGAAATTCTCTTAACAGTTCTACATTTTCATCCAAAAAGTTCCAAAAAGAACACTGCATACATTCAATTGGGCAATCCTTTTATTAAGACTGACCAAATTGCCACAAAAACACTGCCATTTGTTGCATATTCAGACAAAAACAATCCTAGTTCTCAGAATGAAATGAGATATTTACACTTAATTTCATAACACATTTCCACATCCACTTTTACTCTCATTTCAAGTATTTTCCTTTTCTTTTATCTCTGCTTCTGTTTTCCAATAATCTCTGGGAAAATGTCCCTTCTTTCCTGGAACATCTATTATAGAGACATTCCTCTTTTTCTTCAACTTAAAACCTACCTCATTCCTGAACTGATTTTCTCTAGCTTATGATCTTCAATGATACAATGTTGGCTGTTCCACTTTTGTTTCATGCTCGACATAATATTTCCCTTACTTTGTCTTATGGTTTGGTTTCTGTGCATAGAATGATCCTGTGGAAGGGGCCAACTAGTCCAACTCCTGCTATGCAGAAATACACAACTTTGTAAAGATGGCAATCCAACTTCTGTTTTAAAACTCTCAAAGATGGAGATTCCACTACCCATTTCACTGTCAAATCATTTTTGTAGTGAATTGTCTTCCTAAAATGTAGTTGGATTCTCTTTTCTTATAATTTGGACCCATTAGTTTATGTTCTAGCCTCTAGAGCAGTGTTTCCCAACCAGTGTGCCGTGGCACACTAGTGTGCCGTGAGCAATCATCAGGTGTGCCGTGGGAAATTGGAACCCCCAATACCCTTCCCCCCCCTCCTGCCGAACACTTTTTCTTCTCCACTCGGGCTCCCTTCTTCCCAGCCTCGCTCTGCTCGCTTTGCCTCGCTTTGCTCTGGGACGAGTCTGTGCAGTGGCACCTGCACGGGTCACGTCTTCCTCCCTCCCCCTCCCCTCCTGAACACGCTCACGCTGCCCCCTCGGATGAAAATGGCGGCAGAAGCGGCAGCATAGAAGAAAAAGTAAGTGTTCGGCAGGAGGGGGAAGAAAAGGCGCGAAGGGGAAGGGGAGGAAGAGGTTTCTGTCGAAAGCTGGCATGGGCAAACTTGGACCTTCCAGGTGTTTTGGGCTCCAGTTCCCACCATTCCTAGCAGACTCAGGCCCTTTTCCTCCCCCCCCCCCAGCCATTTAAGCAGGAAAGGGCCTAGGGCTGTTAGGAATGGTGGGAGTGGAAGTCCAAAGCACCCAGAGGGCCAAAGTTTTCCCATGCCTGTTTTAGGGACCTTAAAGTGGTGAGCCTCCTTCCAATGTTGTGATTCTGGACAGAAAACAAACAACAACATAACATAACATTGTTTGAGTCCACAGTGCTCTCTGGGTGTAGGTGAAATACAACTTCCAAACTCCCAAGCAAACCCTTTCAGTACTTTCTGTTGGTAATGAGAGTTCAATATGCCAAGTTTGGTTCAATTCCATTGTTGCAAGAGTTCAGGATGCTCTTTGATTGTGTGTTAACTATAATCCCAGAAACTGTAACTCCCAAACGTCAAGGTCTATTTTCCTCCAAACTCCATCTGTGTTCACATTTGGGCATATTGAGTATTCATGCCAAGTTTGGTCCTGATCCAACATTGTTTGAGTCCACAGTGCTCTCTGGATATAGGTCAACTACAACTCCAAAACCCAAGGTCAATGCCCACCAAACTCTTATAGCATTTTCTCTTAGTTATGGGAGTTCTGTGTGGGAAGTTTGTGTCTTTCTGCCATTCCTGCCAGGATATCTATGTTGTTTTCATCGAAACAGGTCCAGGTTTCACACTGAGTGTATAAATACATTTAAAAACATATTAACTATATGTATTACTATGTTAGAGTGTCATTTTGTGTCGTTTTGGTTGGTGGTGTGCCCCAGGATTTTGTAAATGTAAAAAATGTGCCATGGCTCAAAAAAGGTTGGAAAACACTGCTCTAGAGCAGGGGTGCTCACATTTTTTCAGCATGCGAGCTACTTATAAAACAACCAAGTCAACATGATCTACCTACCCACTACAAAATGTGAAGCATATAACACAATATCTGCTTTGAACTGGGTTTTCTGAGTCCACACTGCCATATAATCTGATTCAAAGTGGATAACATGGGATTTTATTCAACTATGTGGAAAGGACATCAGATAACCCAGGGCACTTCCACACATCCTATTTTACAGCTGACACACACAAACTGATTTCTTACTACTGGACGAATTGCTGCCAAAATTGGCCACAAGACACTTACAAGAAGTGACCATCATTAAAAAAAAATGATTTTGTCATTTGGGAGTTGTAGTTGCTGGGATTTATAGTTCACCTACAATCAAAGAGCATTTTGAAACCCACCAACAACAGAATTGGGGCAAACTTCCCACACAGAACCCTCACAACCAACAGAAAATGTTCACGGCAGAGAGGAAGGAAAAGAAGGAAGGAATGAGGGAGGGAGGGAGGAAACAGGAAGGAAAGAAGGCAATGCAAGAAGGGAAAGGAAGAAAGGAAGGAAAGGAAGAAAAGAGATGAGGAAGGAATGAAGGAAGGGAGAGAGAGAGGAAAGAAGAACAGAAGGGAGGGAGGAAAAGAAGGGAAGGAAGAAAGGATGGGGTAGGGAAGAAAGGAAAGAGGGAAGGAAGGGAAGAGAGAAGGAAGGAAGGAAGAGAAAGGAGGGAGAGAGAGAGGAAGAAAGGAAGAACAGAAGGGAGGGAGGGAAAGAAGGGAAAGGATGGGAAGGAGGGGAAGTAAGGGAAGGGAAGGAAGAAAGTGAAGAAGGAAGGAAGGAAGGAAAGAGAGCGAGGGGGAGGAACAGGGAGGGAGAAAAGAGGAAGCCCCTCCACTGGCTTACCAACAGATCCGAGTCCCAGTCCATGCTGCAGCAGCCGCAGTTGGAGCCGCCTCTGGCCGCGCCCCTCCCCCATGCCCTTCTTCTGGCGAGACCATGAAATGGTAGGGAAAACGGCGCGCATGACGTCATGGCAGCGGCGGAAATGGCATGGGAGCCATAGCGACGTCAGTCATGCCGCCGCCACACTGACTGGCTGGCAGCACCTGGGCAGCGTCGGGAGCCTCCAGGGCGGGACTGAGCCTTCCTCCCGCCCTGCCTGCGAACTACCAGGACGCCCTATGCGATCTACCAGTAGATCGCAATCTATCAGTAGATCGCGATCTACCTAATGAGCACCCTTGCTCTAGAGTAGTAAAAGTCAAGCTTGCATCATCTACTGCATGAAACTAAGGAATATGGTACAACTACTGGTGACTTCTTTGTAGTCAAGTGAAACCAAGTAATTTTAGGGTGAGGTGGACTTACTTTTAGAGGTGAAAGGCGTGGGGATGGTTCCTTTGAACAACAGCAGCAGCAGCAAAACACTAATGGAGTCAAGGGACAGCTTGACTCCCCAAATCTTCCTACCTTAGTTGCTAGCTGGGTTTTATTTCTGAGACGGTGGGTGTAGGATAGTGCTACTAGCCTTTGTCATTTTACCTACCTACATACCTATCTAAATTTTAGGGCAGAACTGTATTCCTTCTACAAAAATGAGGCACAGCTGGCTGGGAGTCAGCTGCATAAAATCTCTACTGAATAGAAGGTCATGAGTTCAAGGCCTGCCCAGGCTGGGGTGAGCTCTCGACCAATTGTGTAGCTCATTGCCTGTCTATATATGTTGTATGTCTATGGCATTGAATGTTTGCCTCTATATGTGCATTGTCATCCGCCCTGAGTCCCCTGCGGGGTGAGAAAGGCAGAATATAAATGATGCAAATAAATAATAAATAAATATCCCACTGTACATTATACATGTATACAAGCACAGGCAATTTCAAAATAGTGGTTTAATACGTATTATTCATAGTCTTTTCCTCTGGCTCCGGATAAAGGGAAAAATAAACAACAGATGAGCCACCTCATTTTTCTTTGCCCTCAGAGAATGACGGAGTCTCTCTCAGAGGTCACTGCTCTCTCGGAAGATGTGGTTAATTGTAAAGCAAGCTGCGTGTGTGCAAGTGTGTGTGTGTGTGGTGTGTGAATGCATTTCCCCCTTGATCACGCCTTCTCTTCATGTTACTTGAGAACTGTAAATATTCATTCCACATGCTGCATTGCATCTCCTAGTGCCCTTTGCTTTCCACATACGGAATAGAGTGTTTCAGGAAGCTCACAAATGGATGCACAATTCAGCCTAAATAATGCCATCTTTATGTCACCCTGATCTTGAAAGTGTCCCCCCTGTCTTGAAATCCAGTCATTAATGTTAATTAATTGATCCATTAATTGATTGATATTTTCATCTGTTAAACAACCACAGAATCTGGAACATCGTTTCACTTTGTTCTTTTTAAGCAACAATGATTCATGTTCTAAAGACCCCAAAATGAGGAAAATAATGAGAGTCTAGCTATGAAATACCTATAGTAGCAATGGGCAATGTGCTACTATAGGTATTTAGACCCCAGATTTTGTAGGACTGCCACTTCTATTTTCTGTCCACCAGTAATAATACTGGGTTCAACTGATAGGAACTGCAGTCCAACAGAATCTGGAAAAATTCTACTTTGCCATGTGTTAAAAAGATTCCAATGCATCTTATAGACATAATTAAAGCAACAGATTAAACCGCTTTAAACAGTCAAGAATAATTTAAATACAGTTTTACTCTTGCATCTGCCGAACTAAAATATGTGGTTTCTCTTACCCAAGCTTGAAAAAACTATGTTCTTACTAGGCATTTCTAGATGCACTAGAGGTTTTTCTTTATTTTAATAATGTTTGCTATTATCTACAGTTTTGTGTATCAATGTGACGTACAGGATCATAGTCCCCATGGATACAAAAGTTGTAAGATAAAGGTAAAGGTTTCCCCTTACATTAAGTCTAATCGTGTCTGACTCTGGGGGGTGCTGCTCATATCCATTTCTAAGCCGAAGAGCCAGAGTTGTCCATAGACATCTTCATGGTCATGTGGCCAGCATGACTGCATTGAGTTCTGTTACCTTCCCGCAGAAGCAGTACCTATTGATCTACTCACATTTTCATGTTTTCTAACTGCTAAGTTGGCAGAAGCTAGATCCTACAGCGGGAGTTCACTCTGCTCCCCAGATTCGAACCACCAACCTTTTGGTCAGCAAGTTCAGCAGCTCAGTGATTTAACCCGCTGTACAACCAGGGTTGTATGTAAGCTAAAAACATATTGACCATAATAAAGAGTTAAAACAGATTTTTTTTTACAAAACTATGCACATCAGTATTAAATGAATGTTAGCACCAATTGGAACTTCAAGTGGAAGGCATTTCACAATTGGGGTGCCATAGTTGAGAAGCCCCTCTTCCATATCTCCACATAGTGCATTGAGCCCACATTTGGGAAAATATTTATTTGTTACCATTTGTTAACATTATTTGTTTACTTCTCAGCCCACTGCGATTACAAAGATGATTCCAAACTTTAAAGAAAGACAGGCTTAAACACACACGATTAAAACCATTAAGGCCATTATGGCATACAAAATAATGCAGTTTGAGCTGTCTGCTGTAATTTCAGTGGGGATGGAACTGCCTGATCCCTTTTGGGAATAGGGATGTGAATCCTCAAATGTTTCATTTTTGCATGTGGGGGCAAATACTTATGCTAGTGTTTTTCCCTGCTGTGAAAGAAAACGAACAGGGCTTTGTGGTGTTCTATCTGTACCTGGATGTCCTGAATGTTTGCAGAGTAATTCTTGTGTGTCAAAAAACAGATGTCTGTTTTGTGTGTTTGGCAAAAAACAAAACAAAAAAAATCTGTTTTTATGCAGTAAAGAAAATATATAATGCAGGAAGTTTTTGTTGTTGTTACAGGATATTTTTTCTCCACAGAAAACAGTCTTTGTGCAAAAACATGTTTTATTTTGTAGAATAATTCTTCTAACAAACTTTTGGATATTTGAATACAGCAGAATTTGTGCAAGACTCTCACTGCTCTGTTATCCTTCCCAGCAAGGTTTTCTGTCTGTTAGGGAACCTCTGTTTTGAATAATTATGAATATTCTTCTCATTCCTACCTGGGAATGAGTCGGAGAACTAAGGTACCACTACCAACAAAGTCCTGTCATCAACTCACACATTTCTACATGCCTCCAGGCATATTATTTACACATACACAAAACCGGGGTGTGACAGTTCACAAATCCTTCTGTTTACTTACTTACTTACTTAGGCGATCCCTCGTTGTCTGAGTAGGATTGTCCTCCAAGATAGGTGTACTGGCGGTGGGTCTGTAGGTGACTGTGGAGCCCTATTCTTGATCTGCATCTTCTCCCGCAGTGAGTGTATTGATTTCCAGGTGGAAGGCGGTCCTGGTCGGGGTTGGCTTGATGCGCTTTCCTCTTGGGACATTTCTCTCTTCTACCCTCCATTCATGCCTCTTCAAATTCTACAGCACTGCTGGTCACCAGCTGGAGCACTCAAGGGCTAGGGCTTCCCAGTTCTCAGTGTCTATGCCAGAGATTTTAAGGCTGGCTTTGAGCCCATCTTTAAATCTCTTTTTCTGACTGGCAACATTGCGTTTTTCGTTCTTGAGTTTGGAGTAGAGCAACTGTTTTGGGAGACGGTGGTCGGGCATCCAGACAACATGACCTATCCAGCAGAGTTGATGGCGGAGGACCATCGCTTTAATGCTAGTGATCCTTCTGCAAGTAGCAGCTTGTCAAATAGAAGGGTTATTTATGCTATTTATGCTTATATTCATTGCATTGCTATCCCACCTTTCCTTGACAGAAAGATAGATGGTAGATGGAGTGTATGTGTTAGTCAAGGCAGCTAATAAATTTAAATAAGAACAGATTGTAACCATTAAGGTAATTGCAACTGTTAAAGCAATCTGTGGGCCATACAAAAACTTTTTTTGTCCTTGCTAAATGCAACTGAAGGAGAAACTGGTAAGAATTCTTCAAATGAGTTCTCCAGGGTGCTGAACTCTACTGTAAATGCTTAGCACCTGAGCTAGCTCCTTTGAAGTTTATGTTCAATTTTGGAGTCAATTTGTCTCCCCGCTGATATGGAAGGCATCTATGGCCACTGCAGAACAGCTTCTGAAGAACAGGCCATCTCTGACCCAGATCCCGAGCTGGTTAGGTGTTAAAGATTAAAATCAACACATTGGGCCTTGATTTGTAGGTATTGCATCTGGCAACCAGATCACATCCTTAATTACTGGTATAATATAATATTGAACACCCAAGTAGCAACAGTAAGAACTGACCATGGAACAATAGACTGGTTCAAGATTGGGAAAGGCGTACGGCAGGGTTGCATAGTCTCACCCAACCTATTCAACTTGTATGCAGAACACATGCAATGTGCGGGGCTTGACAAATCCAAGGCTGGAGTTAAAATTGCTGGAAGAAACATTCACAACCTTAGATATGTGGGTGATGCCACTTTGATGGCCGAAAGCGAGGAGGAGCTGAGGAGCCTTCTAAGCAAGGTGAAAGAAGGAAGTGCAAAAGCTGGCTTGCAGGTAAACATAAAAAACCAAAATGATGGCAACAAGAATGATTGATAACTGGCAAATAGAGGGAGAAAATGTGGAGGCAGTGACAGACTTTGTATTTCTAGGCACAAAGATGGCTGCAGATGTAGACTGCATCCAGGAAATTAGAAGACGTTTACTTTTTGGGAGGAAAGCAATGACCAATCTTGATAAAATAGTGAAGCGTAGAGACATCACACTGGCAACGAAGATCTGCATAGTAAAAGTAATTGTATTCCCTGTAGTAACCTATGGATGTGAGAGCTGGACAATAAGGAAGGCTGAGCAAAGAAAGATAGATGCTTTTGAACTGTGGTGCTCAAGAAAATTTTTGAGAGTGTCTTGGACTGCAAAAAGATCCAACCAGTCCATACTTCAGAAAATAAAGCCCGACTGCTCACTAGAGGGAAGGATATTAGAGGCAAAGATGAAGTACTTTGGCCACATCATGAGAAGACAAGAAAGCTTAGATGTAGCAACCCAGTTCCCTTTCGTGCCGGGGGGCAGGGGGCAGCCCCGGGGGTCCCACTTGCATTAGGGCCAATTGCAGCTGATGAGGACATGGAGGAAGGGGATGATGAGGCAGCGGGGACTTCCTCTCCTACAGAAAGCTTAGCATGGGATGATGGCTGGCCGGATGGCTATGATAGCTGGGAAAGTCAGGCCGACACTGAAAGTGCTGATTCAGATAATCTGTATGAGAAACCAGGTGGTTTCGGGTCACAGGAAAGGGTCAGGGAGATAGCGGAGGATGAGTCCATGGAAGCTGAAAGGGAGTCTGGCTCTCATGAAGATAGCGACCCAGGTGCTGGGAGGCAAGGACGGAGCTTTGATAGGAGACAGAGCATTGAGTCCAGCAGGAGGGAATGGCACCGGAGCCTAGAGCGCCAGAGGAGCGGTAGATCCCGTAGCACAGATTGGCGCCGTAGCCTAGAGCGTCAGGGGTCTCACCAGGGGAATTAAGTATAGGATCCGTGGGAACGGATCCTCAGTAGCTCAGCCACTTCTGATCTGAAGGGAGTGAAGCGAGCGAAGATCCACGGAGCCAGGTTGTCGGCTCGTGCCTTGCCAAGAAGTTTCTTGGGTCTTGTAATGAACTTTGCCTTGTTCCTTTGCCACGGACCAAGTCCTTGATCCGCAGTGTTTTGCGGAGCCTTTGCCAAGTTTTGCCTTTGGATTCACTTACAGACTCTTTACCTTTTTGATTGAACTTTTTGATACTTTTATGGACAATTATCCTTTTCACCTGTTTTTTATTATTCAATAAATAGTTAGCTGATTACCGTCTCTGTGTGTGTGATTAAGGGGCTGGGCAATGATGCTTGAGAAAATGGAAGGAAAAAAGAAGAGGGGCCGACCAAGGGCAAGATGGATGGATGGCATCCTTGAAGTGACTGGCTTGACCTTGAAGGAGCTGGGGGTGGTGACAGCCGACAGGGAGCTCTGGCGTGGGCTGATCCATGAGATCACGAGGAGTCTGAAGTGACTGAATGAATAAACAACAACAAATATGACATTGATACAAAACAGAAGTGTTTGGATGGTCAGACCAGCACCATCTGGTTCTCTGAGATGTCAGTGTCAAAATCAAAACCAGATGGAAAGTCCTTATATTGCCACAGGGAGTGAAGACAAGGATTCTGTGGCATGGGGGAAATAATTGGGGCCAGGTAATTTTTGGAAATGAGCCTGGGAGGAAGAAGCCCCTTGCTGTCATGCTGTCATTCTCCTTCTTGCCTAGCTTCAGATGGAACAATGGGCCAAAATATATGCACCCATTAGATCTTTCAACAAGCCCCTCCCTCCCAGCCTGGCTTTTTGACACATTGCTGTTAAATAAAGCACTCATAACAACACCTAAAAAGCTGAGCCATTGAAACCTAGCATCGGCTAAATGAGTGGAGATGGCTATTCAGATTTAAAAGTCACCACATAGACACAACATCAGAATTTTACCATCTCCAGCAACACTCAACTTGGGATTTGTCTCCCAGGTTAGAGACCATGTGACTTCAGTAAATGCCTTGAAACACATGCATGCTGGAATGCTACAGAAATATGCATTGAGCTGGTTCCAAAGCAGGGTAATGAAAATGTAATAAAGTGATTGTCCATCATGCATTCAGTTAACATAAATTATGGATGGGAGTCATGTAGGCTTTCACATGAACTGTTACTCCTGTCATTTTTCTCCATTGGATATGCTGCCAAGGACTGCTGACCTTTGAGTCCAACAATATTTGGAGTGCTGCATGATTTCAACCCACTACCTAAACTACTTGTGAGGCTGCTGCTGGTAGATGGTTGGGTAAGCATAATGTATTTCTACTGAAACACATTTGTAATCTTATTACCTTGTTTATTGAGATGGATCACTATCATTGAATTGCATAGTTATTTAATTTTCCATAAATTTTATAGACATTTCGTATTGCAATCTTGTTTTGGTATGAATCATTTGGTACTGCTGTTGAATTATGTCCCATTCATTGTTCAACATATGTTTTTATTATAATTTGCTGCTATTTTGTCATTGTTATATTGTTTCATTCAATTTGACATTACATTAGCCTTCTTTTGAAAAAGAAAGAAATCAAGAGAAAACTGCCTGGTCATTTTGATCTACAAAGGACAAACTTCAGACAGGGGAAGCAGTTCAGTCAATGCTATGGCCTTGATTCAATCTAGACTAGAAAAATCATATTTTTGGACTGTGGTTCCTAAGATTTTGGTGGCTAGACAGGTTAGGAGATTCTGGGAAGTAATCCAAAAGATAAGGTTTTCCAAGCTCTGATGTAGTTTATTGGTGTGACCACTACTATTTTTAATATTTTACTTCAACAAAAATATGTAACTCTTTGAAGTATATCACTCAGCTTGGGCCACCTTATATACCCTGTATGGTGTAGTGGTTTGAGCATTGGACGATGACTCTGGAGACTAGGGTTCAATTCCACACTCAGCAATTCCATGAACACCCACTGGATGACCTTGGGTGAGCCATACACTCTCAGCCCAAGAAAACCATGTAATGACTTTAGGCTCGCCATAAGCTTTCCAAGAACACAAAAAATATTTAGGGAAGAAAAATACTTCCAAATGAGAAATTAAAACAATAAGTTTGCTTTCTGTCTCTCTCTCTCCCCCCCCCCCCCTCTTTCTTTGTATGATGCTCTGTGGTGTATAAGAGTACTGTCCAACTTCTACTGGACCTAGGGCCGGACTTCCAGTCACTGATGACCTGGGGGCCACTCCGCCCCACTCTGCCCCGCCCCCAGCTCCACCCCTGGCCTTGCCCCCGGCCACGCCCCTGGCCCCTCCTCCTAAAGTGTCACGCCAGCCTCAGAAGCGGCGATTTCGCTTCTGAGGCTGGCATGACCCTTTAGGAGGAGGGCAAAGCCAAGGGAGCCCTCCATGGCTTTGCCCTCCCTCCTAAAGTGTCACGCCAGCCTCCTCCTCTGTTCTGCCTCTCCCACCGGCGCACCGATCAGGGCGCCGGTGGGAGAGGCAGAACGGAGAAGGCGTGCCTAAAGAGGAGGAAGGGAAGCGCTTGCCTTCCTCCTCTTTAGGCACGCCTCGTCCTCTGTTCTGCCTCTCCCACCGGCGCACCGATCAGGGCGCCGGTGGGAGAGCAAAACAGAACAGAGGACGAGGCGTGCCTAAAGAGGAGGTAGGCAAGCGCTTCCCTTCTTCCTCTTTAGGCACGCCTCCTCCCTCCCCCCCGGCATTCCCGATTGGTGTGCAGGGGGAGAGGCGGGACGGAGGAGGAAGGGGGCCTTCCTTCCTCCTCTTTAGGCCCGCCTTTAGGCCCCTGGCATTCCCGATTGGTGCGCCAGGGGAGAGGCTGGACGGAGGAGGAGGAAGTGAGCCTCCCTTCCTCCTCTTTAGGCCCGCCTTTAGGCCCCGGCGTTCCTGATTGGTGTGCCGGGGGAGAGGCGGATGGAGGAGGAGGAAGGGAGCGGGCGGGGCTGGGTGACATCAGGCTTGGCGCCGGCGCCACGCCTGACATCACCAGCCCCGCCCGGAGATCAGCCCCGCCCCGGATTTTGGTTTTTTTAAAAAATGCAGGGTAAAAATATTGAGGGGCCGTATATGGCCCCGGGGCCACCAGTTGGACAGCCCTGGTGTATAATATTTGAACATAAGAACATAAGAACATAAGAAGAGCCATGCTGAATCGGGCCTCAGCCCATCTAGTCCAGCATTCTGTGTCACACAGTGGCCCACTAGTTGTACACAGGGATCTCTAGCAGAAAGGAGGGCAAAACCCTCACCTGCTTTGAATGAATTTGAATGAATTTAAATCTGTACAACTATCTGCCTCTGCAAAGTGTATGAAATAAGGCATGCATGAAAAAAATATGGATGGCTGAAGCTCTATACTGACACCTTTTGTATATTGCTTCTAACAATAAATCTGTTCAGGCCTTTTAAAAGCATATAAGATCTATACAAAAGTTCCTTCCTAATTCTGGTTATGATTGTAGTAAAGAAAAGTAGGCATAGGAAAGTCTAACTCATCCAGACCATTTGGGGAAAAGGTAAGGTATAAATAAAGATCACCACCTGCAGGCATTTCATGAAGTGACCTTTAGGCAGTTGCATCTCTCGACTAGCTTACCTTACCTGGTTGTTGCAAAGAAGAAACTGGAGAGACATATATGTGTCTCTGAGCTTCTTAGAAGGAAAATGAGCTGAGAAAATGAATACTACAGTTAAGTCCATTTTGAATGTATGAAGAAAGGATTTGAGCATCTATCATTGAGTTAATTATAGCTAACTCTCACTTGTTTGTTTCAGAGCTGGAGCTTGGAAAAGTATCCTTTTTAAGGACTTGGCTATGCAGAATATTATGATCTGATGCCTTTAAGATATATTTACACCCCCCCCCCCCCAAGCACGGTGTATAACCCACGTACAAATAATAAAAAGAAAGACAAAAGTTCGAACAACAAACTTTACCTAGACACAGTCAAAATTCTTTGCTAGAGTTCCATGACCTATGTAGATTATGAAGATTTTGATCTGATTGACAAAAGTTTCTTTTGCATAATAAAAGCACCATACCATGCTGATTACAATATGACAATCTTCAAGATTTATTGAAGAGAGGTTGCCATTGCCTTCCTCTCAAGTTGTGTGACTTACCCAAAGGGATTCGAACCCTCGTCTCCATGATACTAGTTTAATGCTTAAACCATGACACCACACTGGCTTTCAAGGTTAAGTTGTATCTTTCTGAAACTCCACCAGGGTTCACATTTAGGCATATTGAGTATTTGTGCCAAGTTTGGTCCAGATCCACCATTCTGTGAGTCCACAGTGCTCTCTAGATGTAGGTGAACTACAACGCCAAAACTCAAGGTCAGTGCCCACCAAACTCTTCCAGTATTTTCTGTTGGTCATGGGAGTTCTGTGTGCCAAGTTTGGTTCAAACCCATCGTTGATGGCGTTCAGTTATGACATAGCAACAAAATAATTTTATGGTTGGGGGTCACCAAAACATGAGGAAATGTATTAAGGGCATTAGGAAGGTTGGGAGCCACTGACCTAGAAACATACGTGCATCTTGGCCTCTTTGTCTGGTCAGGCTAATGATTTCTATTAGCTATTTGGCTGACAGACACTGCTGAATTATGAATTCTTCATGCACATCTTTTAAAAAGGGAAATCAATAATAGAAAAAAGAGAGAGAAATCCTGCAAAAGCTTAGTGACTTTGCAAACCAATAACATCATGAAGTCAATTCAAAGAACTAGGCTAACAGTTTCAGAGTGAAGGGATTATCAGCCTTAAAAATTAAAATCTCATTAAATGTGCACAAAGAATCCAGTTATCTGTTTTGGTGTGGAGGCAAACTCATGACTCTGTTCATCTTGGCAAACGTGACAATGAGATCCCAGGACTCTCTTCTGCGCGAGGTCAAATGACAGCATCAGCTGTTTGTATTCAAGATAACATTAGAGCTCCTCAAAATATCATTACTGAAATCTCCCTTTGTTCCAGTGATTCACCTTGAATCTTTCACTGTAAAAAAGGACAGACCAAAGAAGAATCTTGAAACTGCACACAGCAAAGAATGGATGCAATTCATTAGCTTTCACATGATATTTAGATTAGAGGATTAAAAAGTGACATAAGACTTGCCTACAGAGATGGAAAAAAATCTGTTTGGCATTGCATTTCCCCATTCTTCATTGGCCCTGCAGTGACCGTGGCCCCACCTACACTGGCATATAATGCTGTTTGAAACTGCATTATATAGTCAATGTAGACTCAGATAATGAAGTTTATCTGCATTTAACTGGATTATATGAGTCTGCACTGATCATATAATGAAGTTTCAAATTGCATTATTTGGCAGTTTCAATGGAGCCCTGTTAATGCCCGAAATATCATACGCACCGTAAACGACCACATATTTCGCCCACCAAACAAACCTTGCTGTAAGGGGGCAATCCACATTTCCAATCCATAGTATTATGCTTGGCCACACAGCTGTGTCCACTCTACTTTTCTTTTTATCATTCACGTGAATATACATTTTTTGTTAAGCAGAGATTTCTTTTTTAGAGTCCAAGGAATACAAAATAACATAATAAAATATGTGTGGGGGGTGGGGGATGTTCAAGGTACACATCAGCAATGAATGGAAAAAGCCAGTGGTCTGAGTCTTGGATTACAACTCTGGAGATCAGGGTTCGAATCCCTGCTTAGTCATGAAATCTATTGGGTGACCTTTGGTAAGTAAGAACATAAGAACATAAGAAGAGCCATGCTGAATCGGACCTCAGCCCATCTAGTCCAGCATCCTGTATCACACAGTGGCCCACCAGTTGTACACGGGGATCTCTAGCAGAAAGGAGGGCAAAACCCTCACCTGCTCCCGACCCCCCACAACCAGTACCCAGGGAAATCCTGCCTACCTCAACCAACTCCGAGGCGGCACTTGAATGTCCTTTTCAGTAACTACCGATACACTTGGTATCCATGAATCTGTCTAATCCTGCCTTGAAGTTGTTCAGGCTGACAGCTGTCACAACCTCTTCTGGAAGTGAGTTCCATAACCCAATGACCCTCTGGGTGAAGAAATATTTCCCTTGTTAGTCCTAACTTTCCGACCAGGGAGCTTCAGGGAGTGCCCCCTAGTCCTAGTGTTTTGTGACAAAGAAAACAAAGTCTCTCTCATCCTCAAAGAAAGGCAATGGAAAATTCTTCTGAACAGACCTTGCCAAAAACCCCCAGTGATAATGTATTGTCAAAGGCTTTCATGGCCAAAATCACTGGATTGTTTTGTGTTTTCTGGACTGTATGGCCATATTCCAGAAGCATTCTCTCCTGATGTTTCACCTGCATCTATGGCAGGCATCCTCAGAGGTTGTGAGGACCTCACAATCTCTGAGGATGCCTGCCACAGACGCAGGTGAAACTTCAGGAGAGAATGCTTCTGGAACATCCTGAAAAACACTCAACAACCCAACCTAGTGATAGGTTCACCCTACAGTCACAATAGATTGAAAACAGCTTGAGGGTACACACTAACAAGACATGGATAGAACTCTGCTTGTGTTGAAAGAGAAAGTGTTTTCTGTGGGATTCTGGGAGCTGTAATCCAACAGAATAATTTTTGCAAGCTCTGCGTTATCTTGGTATTTTCCAGTGATTGGCAATCTCTCATAGGTTTGAATGGGATTGTTTCAGAAGAAAACACAAGCTTTTCTCAAGAAAATACAAGAGTCAAGACCACCAAGAAAAACAGGAAATAATAGGATTTATTTTTGAGTTAATAGAATTTCATTTGAAGTTTTTCAACCCCCTAATTACAGAAATGTCAACATACCGTTCTTACCCTATTCCTACTCCTATAGCCAGAGCCTGGAAAAATCACATATTTAGGCTACATCTACCAATAATTCTTCAGTCAGCATGGTCTTGGTCCATGCTAGCTGAGGGAATCTGAGAACTGTGTCTCAACAAAGTACTAAATATCCACACAACTTTTCCAACCTCTGGAAATCTGAAAGATGACTCCATCAAACAATCTATATCTGTCCTCTGTGCCACGTTTAGTAGCTGTGATATTCCTGTTAGGTAGAAAAAAGGAGTTATTTTATAAACTAAATTGATTCAGGTCTGTTTGTGCTCTGACAAGGAGGTGGGAGGAAATATATATTTGGCCTAGTTATATAATGTGGAACCATTCGTATGACGGGGGTTTACAGAAGAACGCATTTGAATGAATGTGTTTTCACATGTTTAAGTGATGCCTTTAGAGAGAAATGAATGACTCGGGAGGACAATGGTGCATTATTTTCTCAGATCATAGGACATCAGGCTGATGTTATGAATGGTCATGATGAGATACTGGTCCTTATTTGGAGCTATGTGCTTTCCCTTAAAAATAATTATATAACAATTCTTATACAGCAGTTACTATTGTAATTGCCATTTAGGAACTCCCCTCCCCACATACTTGACATTTAGGTTTAAAAAAAAACTGAAATAGTGATTTTGAGTTCTTTAAAATTGCATATACCAGAATGCTACAAGTCACTGCCATGTTGCAAAATGTCAACTCTCTTCTCATCTGCTTTTGATACAACACATGGCACCACACATGGCAACACTTAGTGAGGTCCCCATAACTAAAAGGGCAACTAAGGCTTACAATTATGCCACAAAAGGTATTTTATTGAGAAACTGCAAGTCGCTTCTGGTGTGAGAGAATTGGCTGTCTGCAAGGACATTGCCCAGGGAATACCTGGATGTTTTGATGTTTTACCATCCTTGTGGGAGGCTTCTCTCATGTCCCTGCATGGGCTGCTGGAGCTGACAGAGGGAGCTCATCCGTGCTCTCCCCAGATTTGAACCTCCGACCTGTCAGTCTTCAGTCCCAATGGCATAATGGTTTAACCCACTGTGCCACAAAAGGTATGAAATGACCGTAAAGTAGTGTACTCATAATTATCACAGTAATGCAGGTATGAAAACCAGTGCGATCTAGTGGTTTGGGTGCTAGCCTTTAGTTCAGAAGACCAGAGTTCAAATCCGTACTTGGCCTCGGAAGACCGACTGGACATCACACTATCTCAGCCTCAGAGGGAGGTAAAGTCAAACAAATCTTGTTAAGAAAATCACATGATAGGTTCTTTTTATGGACAAAGCTCCATGTGCTGATAAATGGTCACTTGCTTTATCTGTTTTCAAAAGCTGAACATGTTTTGGTCACTATTAGAGCTCGATTTCCTATGGAGTTACACTAAAAAAACCAAATACCATTCCATTTAATATTTATTTATTTATTTATTTATTTATTTGTTCAATCTTATATTCCACCCCTCCCGGCTGGCTCAGGGCGGTTCACACACATATCAAAATGCACAATAAAACAGCAATACATCATAAAACAGCAAGAAGTAAAAGTTGCAAATAATGCAACGACAGTAACAGTAGACAATTAGAGTATCCGGGGGCTTGGCAATGAAAGATTAAATTGGTTATATTCTCCAATAAGATCACATTATAGGCAGTCCCCAAGTTAGGCACAAGATAGGTTCCGTAGGATTGCTCTTAAGCTGAATTTGTATGTAAGTCAGAATAGGTACATTTTTAAAGTGAAACTTCTGATTGGTGATAAAGCTTTGGTAAAGACATATTTTCCCAATGATAATTCTGTTAGGAGTGAATTTATTTATTTATTTGCTTACTTACTTCATTTCTACCCCGCTTTTCTCACCCAAAGGGAGTCTAGGAGGCTTACAATTCCGGCAAAAATTCAATGCTGGTAAAACCCAGTACTAACATTAAAAATAAAACCGTTAAAAATTATTTACATTAAGTAATAATAAACATACATAAGGATACAAAAGTATATAAACAGCATAGTTCCATTCATCCATAATCCTGCTCATAATCCTTAATCTAGACCGTGTCGAAACTATAGAAACTTATTCTTTAAATGCTTGCACGCAGAGCCAAGTCTTCATCTTTTTCCTAAAACCCAGAAGGGATGGGGCCCACCTGATGTCACTGGGGACGGAGTTCCACAGCCGAGAGGCCACCAAGGAGAAGGCCCTGTCTCTCGTCCCCACCAGTTGTGCTTGCGAAGAAGGTGGGACTGAGAACAGGGCCTCCCCAGAAGATCTAATAGGCTCATAAGAGGAGATGCGTTCCAAGTTCAAACAGATAAGTTGGACCAGAATCAATTTCCCTTCCTGTGGTAGATTTCTCCCACTTCCTGTTGTCTCAGCCCTGTTCTTAACTTTGAATTGTTCGTAAGTTGGATGTTTGTAACTTAGGGACTGCCTGTATCAGGGCTGTAGCCAGGATTTTGATTCAGGGAGGGCTGAGTTTGATTCGGGAGGGGCTGCGTCTGAGTTAGAGAGGGACTACCCTACCAAACCTTTTGTATTGTTATCCCAATAACCCCATGAATATGGGATATAATGAGCATGGTGATCAGATCATGATATGAATAAACATAACAGTTTAAATAATGTACCAGTAAGGCCTTCTTGCAGACCACCCTGAGAATTGGGGGGGGGCTGAAGCCCCCTAAGCCCCCTCTGACTACATGCCTGGCCTGTATTCTACATTGCATATACCTACCCTTACACAGAGCTGTGTAATATACTCTCCAAAGAAATAGATCATTAAGCAAAGAGAACTGGGCACTATCATCTCTGGATTCAGATAATCAGGAGAGAGACAAAAGAACCTGCTGTTTCTCTGAAATAACAAATAAAACAAGCCAGGAATGTGTACAAAGAGTAATATACTCATAGATTCTTTCATATATACGTTATATCATTTATCTCTACACATAGCAAAACATGCGGTATCAGAGAGGGAACTCCTTTCCGCTGAATTCCAGTACTCACGCTACTTGTTGGCGTGCCATATATAGTCCGATATAAGCAGTCATCGAATGTCCAGGTTAGGTCACCACAATTTAACAATAATCGTATCCCATATAATGAAAAATAAGGGTGTCCTAACGCTCCTCAAATGAGGCACTTGTACGATCCGGCATAAGTGCACAATGGAAGGTTCCAAATTCAGTCGAGTAGTGCGGTTAAGGTATCCAATGTCCATACCACAAAGCTCAAAATATTGGTTTCTCTGAAATAAGTCACAAGGGTGTCTTAAAAGCAATTATAGTGGTATTTTTTTAGTAAACCTCTGAAGAATGCCATTTTTTTAAAAAACAAAACAAAACAAACAAACCATGTGATCACTTACCAATATGTGGAGCACTGTTTCCTCATTTGCTTTGACTTTTCATACGGGGTCATCAGTTCTCTTCTTACGGTCACCATAAAATGGACATGACTTGAAGGCACACAATAGCAACAAGAGAGTTGCATGCCTTTGTGACTGGGAAAATTAAACTTATTATCAATACGTAGTTTTCATCCACATGTTGATGTCAATAAAGGATTTGATTTAAAGAGGTTGCATTAAAAGGATCACATTTGTATATCCACACTGCACATTCGATTCCACTTTAACTGCCATGACTCCATGCTACTGAATCATTGAATCATAGAGTTGGAAGATACCTCATGGACCATCCAGTTCAACCTTCTGCCAAGAAGCAGGACAATCACATTCAAATCACCCTGACAGATAGCCATCCAGCCTCTCTTTAAAAGCCTCTAAAGAAGGAGCCTCCATCACACTCTAAGGCAGGGAGTTCCACTGCTGAACAGCTCTCACAGTTGGGAAGTTCTTCCTTATGTTCAGGTGGAATCTCCTTTCCTGTAGTTTGAAGCCATTGTTCCACGTCCTAGTCTCCAGGCCAGGGCAGCAGAAAACAAGCCTGCTCCCTCCTTTCTATGACCTCCCCTCACATATTTGTACATGGCCATCATGTCTCCTCTCAGCTTTCTCTTCTGCAGGCTAAACATGCCCAGCTCTTTAAGCCGCTCCTCACAGGGTTTGTTCCCTAGACTCTTGATCATTTTAGTTGCCCTCCTCTGGGCATATTCCAGCTTGTCAGCATCTCCCTTCAATTGTGGTGCCCAGAATTGGATACAGTATTCGAGGTTTGGTCTTATTATGGCATAATAGAGGGCTAGCATGACTTCCTTGGATCTAAACACTATACAGTGTTCCCTCACTTATCACGGGTGTTATGTTCCAGAACCACCCGCGATAAGTGAAAATCCACAATGTAGGGAAGCCCAGGCCAAATGAGAAGAAGAGCAAAGGAGAAGGAGAAGAGCGCCCCTGAGCACTTGCAGCAGGCGGCGACTCCCTCCTTCTCTGCCTCTTCCTCCTCCTCTTCCTCGGAGGAAGAGGTGGAGCAGGAGGGAGTTGCTGCTGCTGAACTGTTGCCACCTGCAAGTGCTTGGGGGTGCTCTTCTTCTCCTTCGCTTTTCTTATCCGGCCTGGGCAGCAACTCCCTCCTCCTCTGCCTCTTCCTCCTCCTCCTCGGAGGCCCCTTGGGAAGCCCAGGCTGGATTAGAAGAGTGAAGGAGAAGAAGAGCGCCCCTGAGCACTTACAGCGCAGCAGCAAGGAAGAGGAGGAGGAGGAAGAAGAGAAGGAGGGAGTTGCTGCTGCTGCGTTGTCACTGCCTGTTGCAAGTGCTCTAGGGCGCTCTTCTTCTCCTTTGCTCTTCTCATCAGGGGGGCCACAAAATAGTGAATCTGCAATAAGCAAACCGCGAAGTAGTGGGGGAACACTGTACTCCTATTTATGCAGGCCATACATATCTCTGAATGGTCTTTGTCTAAGAAAACCTTTTGAAATACATGGGGTCTGCATAGGTCAACAGGGGACCTTGAATGCACATAACATAAAGTTCAGAGTAAATCCCAGAGTAGATTCACTCCACCACTGGTACAATCCTTCAGACAAGGTAGAAAGTTCACGGAAATAGTTACTCCTCCCCCAGATATATGCACTTTCCCCATTGTCCCTTATGGTAGGGTTGGATCTGCTACCCCAGGTGTGGCTATTATAGTTTCAGGCCAGTGGTGGGAGCACAGCTTGAGTATCTAAAGTAAGACCAACTGACTTCATTGACGAGCTCAGAGCTAATAATACACCAGCTACAGTCTCTGAATAGAGCCTGCTGGCTGCTACAGCGTCTGCTTCCGGAGAGGCCCGTGTCTGTGCTGAGAAGCTGCTGTGACACGAGGCTGGAAACATGTGAATGGATTCATGAGGGGCTGTATTGGACGCCTCAATTGCATCATGGCTCCATCACTGCAGGGAAATTTGGTTTTTGAAGCTCAGCTCCCACGTCTGTCCTAGCTCCAGTTTTGTTGCTTAATTTAGAAACACCAGCAGGGCCTCTGGATTGGCCATCTCCCCAATCGAAGCAGCCCAGGGATTGGACGGGCTCTCACATTCTCTCGTGTAAGTCACACTCTTAAGAGCGTGAACGTGTGTAGTGTGCTGCATACAAATTGAATGGGAGAAAAAGCAAGAAGTCTTTCCAGGCTACTGCCTGCCTGAATAGTGAAGAAAAGTCATGAGCTGAAGTGGAAAGCTGCTTCCTGTTCACAGTTTTTCATACTTGCCTGTTCATTGACAAAATTATACCCGTTCTGCAATTACAATAACCATGGTGTTTCCTTCAGGGCATGATATAAACAATATACAGGCAGTCCCCGAGTTACAAACATCTGACTTACAAATGACTCATAGTTGCAAACGGTTGAGACAACAGAAAGTGAGAGCAATCAACCCCTAAGAAGGGAAATTCACTCCTGGAAGAGTTATCATGGGGAAGAGGGGTCACTACTGAAGCTTTATCACCAACCCTAGTTTCCACAACAAGCTAAATCTTTCAAAATCCAATTATCTCAGGGAGAGAAAGGGAGGTGCAATCTCCTGAACAGAGGCACAGGCAGCAAAGCCAACACTGTGGGGGTATTAACCATTCCCTATGTTATTCAAATTGGGTGTGTGTGTAAGGTAAAGGTTTCCCCTGACATTAAGTCTAGTTGTGTCCATTTCTAAGCCGAAGAGCCGGCATTGCCCATAGACACCTCCAGGGTCATGTGGCCTGCATGACTGCATGGAGTGCCGTTACCTTCTCTCAGAAGCGGTACCTATTGATCTACTCACATTTGCATGTTGTCAAACTGCTAGGCTGGCAGAAGTGGGAGTTCAGCCCACTCCTGAGATTTGAACAGCTGATATTTTAGTTAGCAAGTTCAGCAGCTCTGCGGTTTAACTCACTTCACCACCAGGTTGTGTGTGTGTGTGTGTGTGTGTGTGTACACACACACACACACACACACATATACACATACACACACACACTTGGGGGCTGCCTGTAGTTATCTATAATGAGTTACTTGGGATAAGGTGTGGGTATAAAGTCACTTCATTTCTAGCTACTTTCAATGTAAGTTGAAAAGTATAAAAGTTTTTAAAGTAGCATTTTAACAGACTGACTGCCATCCTGTTTGGCAATTACGGTCATTAGCTAGTCTTGCAGCTACATAACTGTTTCTTTTTCACATATTTGATTCTGGCACCATTGCCATAACCCCAAATGGTCCAATTATATAGATTCTCACACTATGCTGGGTCTAGACTTACCTAATCCAATAGCTCTCAGTGAATCATGAATCCATTTTTACAAGCATTCAGAAGATCAGCCATGGTCTTGGTTATTGTTGTTGCTGTTTTTGTTACATGTCATTGAATCAATTCCAACTCGTAGCAATGTTATCATAGAGTTTTCTTGGTGAGTTTTATTCTAGTGGTTCTTAACCTGTGGGTCCTCAGATGTTTTGGCCTTCAACTCCCAGAAACCCTAAGAGTTGGTAAACTAGCTGCAATCTCTGGGAATTGTAGGCCAAAACACATGGGGACCCACAGGTTGAGAACCACTGATGTATTCAGAGAAAGTTTCCTTCACCGTCCCCTGAGCTAGAGAACAATATGCCCAAAGGATTTGAACTCTTGTATCTTAAGATCCTAGTCCAACATTCCAACCACTTTGGCTCCAATTTCATTTTTCAGACACTTAATATCTTATGTAGGTCTTGTGTCTAAAATATTGCTGATGATCCATTTGAATTCCAGATAGGGAAGAGAGGACTGACAAATTCTACAATAGCTCTTTCAAAATATCTGATGGGCTGTCATGTAGGAGATGGAACAGCCTTGCTTTCTGTTGCTCCAGAGACAGGTATATATACCAATGAATTCAAGTTGAAAGAAATAATTTTCCAACCAGACATTAGGAATAGAGCTAAATCACTGGCTAGTGGTGATGGATTTTAAAAAAAATGGATGGCCATTTCCTCAGAGAAGTTTTTGTTGTAGATTTCCTGTATCTGAAAGCAACTGGACTAGATAACCTACTCAACATTTTGATTCTGTGTTTCTGCCAAATCTCCTATCAATTTTCCACTATACCTAATGGTAAGAGACTGTAAGAGTTATAGGTCAAAATATTTGGAAGGCCAGATTTTTCCATCCCTGTACTATGAGATGGTTTGTATCTGTAGTAGAAGAAAGCAGTGCACCATTATAGACTGCAAGGGGCCAGGAGGACACATTTTAGTTGTTCTCCTGTTTTAGAAAAGCAAACAAAAGTTCTTCTGTCAAACACAAAACTAGACCTAGACCAACAAGGAGAAAACTGAACAACAACCTTTTCCCCTTGGTAAGCAAGTTTTCTCCTGCTAGGGAAATGTTTGTTTTCACATGAAAAGCATTCAACTGTGCTGTCCTTCTACACCAGTGGTTCTCAACCTGTGGGTCACCAGATGTTTGGGTCTTCAACTCCCAGAAACCCTAACAGCTGGTAAACTGGCTGGGATTTCTGGGAGTTGTAGGCCAAAACTCCTGGGGACCCACAGGTTGAGAACCACTATACACGAATCTAACTTGCTACAGGCCATTCACTTGCTACAGACCACTTTTCCTCATTCAAAGACATTGGTTGGAAAGAAGGATGGATGTCAGAGCAGTGACTTAAGTTGAAACAGAACAGAGAACTTCAACTCTAGGTAGATACATTTGGAGGAGACCTCCATTAAAAATTATGGCAAACAGTACATTTTTATAATTTTATAGAAACAAACTTAGAATAGACAATAGTTTGCACTACCACACCATGCCCCATCCTACGGACAGAATGACAAGGCTTTGATTGTGTGATGCAGATTAAGACACTTTTTCCCTTTAAAATTGTTTTCTTCTATTCCACCCCATGCTCCTGAGTGACCTTCAGTGTTTCTAAAGGCAAAGTCATTCTGTGATTATAAAAAGCAAAACAAGAGAAGGGAATATTATTAAACTGAAGTGCTAATGAAGGACACTCTTGCCAGGGGCCATGAAAACAGTGTCTGTCAACCACAACTAATGAGAGTCTCTCCAGACATGGATGTCTTGCCAGGGTAGACCTTCAGGGAAGGTGTCACAACTCATGCTCTGGAATCTGATACAGAGGTGGTGAATTGCTATGGGTGTCTGGCTCCAACAGACAGAACCCTCTTTGAATTTGAGGAGCTGGTGGCCAAAGAAGCTGGAGGGGTCTATAGCTCATCAGCAGAACTGGGTGGATGTCTTTGGAATTCAGGAGTTAGTGTCTATTAAACAAGTAATTTTGAGTAATCAAGCACATGGTGTCCAGAGTCAGACACCTCTAAATCTCTCCACAGTTGTTGAAACTCCTTGTTGTTGGCAACTGTTCAATCTACCCAACTGCAGTGCTCTCTGTGCATATGTGGCCACATTTACATTGACATTTAGTGGGTAGGTGGCAGATTATCATGAGATGTCCAAACGATGCCTTGTGATAATCAGGACTAATCTGGAAAAAAACGGCACCCCCAAATATCTGGACCTTTCAGTGAGGTCTGGATCTTTTGAGGTGTGGGATCTGTAGAAGCTGTTCTTGGGAGCAAAATGCACTATCCCTGGGCCATCTTTCCCTCCCTGGTTCCTGTTTAAAATGTAAAGCTACCTTCCTTACCGAGGTTGTAGGCTTTTGAGGGCTCCATTTTGTGTCAAAAATTATGCAACAGAGTTCTGAAGGGACTCCCCCCTACTCCTTTTTGCAGAACTCTGACATGTCATATAGACACAGAAGTCTCTAGCATATGTAAAAAAAAAAAGCTTCATGTACATGTTAAATGAGGAAATGGGGTCCAGGGAGGTTGGAGACCAGGTGGCCATGCTGGTTCAGCATCGGCAGGTGTCTGACTATCTCCTTGTCAAAAAGGTGGTGGTTTGGCCCTCCAAATTTCACTCAAATTTGGGCCAGTGTAGAAGGGCCTTCCATTTCTTGGGATTCTTGGCCTTTGGACTGATACACCTATTTTAACCTGATTTTAAAGATATTTGGGGAATTTCATATTTTTATCATTTATGCAATTTCATTTTTTGCATTTCTTTCTAAGATAATAGTAAGTCTTCTGTCTTCCAGGCCAAAAAGGGCTTTAAAAGGGATGGACATGCAAGCTCGGGCCCTGGAGACAGAGAATAAGGCCTTCCCACGTGCAGGAGACCTGGAAATAGCTTTATGCAATGAGTTCAGGACTCAGAAGAGGGTGAACTCAAACAATGTTTTATTGGCTTACAATCAGTGAAGACTGATGGTCCAAAAGCTTGAAGTAGGTTGCAAGAAAAGTCCTTAAACAAAGGGTTTCATCCACTTGCCTGTGCAAAGCAAAGGTTCCTCTCTTAAAAGTTTCCAGGTGTCCTGTTGCTCCGAGGCTTTGTAGACTTACAAAGTTCTGTATAAGCCACCAAATCCACAGCCTATATTGAGAACGGATTCTCCTCTGTACTGCAGTTCTGGTTGGAAGCGAAGGTAGGTCTAGTAGGTGAATTTAGTTGCTTTTTCACAGCAAGCAATAAATTCCAGCCTTGCTATGCCCATGGAATCTCTAGAATGGAGGCGGAGGGGACGTCCAGCCCCTGAAATAAACTCTGGAAAAGGGTGGAGTTGAGGGTGGAGACACCAGGTTTGGAGCCAAGACACAACTCCGCCCCTGAGTGACTGCATGGCAGAACAAAGGGGCCATAGAACAAAGACTTTGCGGGTAAGGACACCAAAATACAAAGTGCAAGCATAATATCAGCCCCATGGGGCCGTCACAGTAAGCATGTTTTACTTTTGCAGACTGCACTGAATCCACTGTGACAGAGTGGAGGAAAAA
Organism: Anolis apletophallus; assembly: GCA_030556195.1. NCBI lineage: Eukaryota > Metazoa > Chordata > Lepidosauria > Squamata > Anolidae > Anolis > Anolis apletophallus. The sequence goes on along the minus strand of JARBWK010000012.1, from coordinate 94,015,892 downwards.
CTAAACCTGAAGTTCACACATTGTGGCTCCTGGGCCACTGATAATCTGTGGAAAGGTTGCAGAATAATCAAGAATATTTGGCCTTGCTCTGGATTAATTTTTTATGTATGGATCTCCAAAGCAACTTACAGAATTAACACAATTACAAAGCAGGGTTTGGATGGGAGATTGCCCAGGGAACCTTGCGAATGTTACTATGATGGAAGAAATGTCAGCTATTAATGCAAGTGTAATAGAAAAGAATTGGGACACTAAAACGATGAGTATTAAAGTAGCAATAACTTGGACAAATAGGAATGGGGAAACAGGTTGATAGCTGCTGGTGTTTTCCTTTTTCCAGATCAGAGTAGGGAATCATGTAGCCCTTTAAGAATTGTTGGAAGACAAATCCCAGCAGCTGATATATTGGAGCTGGACCCCAACAACAGGGGAGTGTTTTATGGCTCCCATTCCTCAGGGAGCATATGATGGGCAAGATAACTTAAGGTCCTAGAAGTTATCAATGCAATGAGCTGTGATTTACAAGAGAATTCATTGGGAGACTCCCCTTCTCATCTTTCATAATGAAATAATACAGTGTGTTCTAGGGCCCCTTCCACACAGCTGAATAAATCACACACTATCTGCTTTGAACTGTGTAATGATCTCGGTCACCTAAATTGACTTATTTGACACTCCCGGTAGTCTGCCACCAACCTAATGGGTCATTAGGATTTACTTCTAATTAAACTCGAATTAAATGAAGTGTCTGTAGCGTTTGGCCTTAACAACAACCCACCACCAAGAATGTAAACTGAGGAGACCGAAAGATGACTGAGGCTTCTTTAAAAGTTAATAATAAAAGTATTTATTAACTACAAACGAGGCTATCAAATAGGCACAGATCGTATTGGTTTTACTGAGAGGCAACTGGCGTACGGTTACAACAATGATAGGCTTAGAACAGCGTGATGGTTGCTAGATCAATATATATGTGCTAGAGCGTAGAGGTTACTGACTAAAAAGGCTATTAAATCTTCTTCTAGATGGTACGTTCAGTTCCACAGACAGTACTAGGACTTGTCTCCCAACTCCCACCTAATAGTTCCACTAGATGGTTGTTGTTCTAAACTTCTGGAACATCTAATCACCTAGATCGTTCCCTGAGTCTGGCTACTACTGGGTTACTCGTAACCCACACAGTCTAAGAGTCCAACTACCTGTCACTCTATCTCCAGAGATGACCAGGTATCCCAACTGCCTATCACAAGAACAGTTCTAAATGGCACTCTTCCACAAGCGTCCCCACTAGAAGGACTACTGGCCCTAAGGGCGGTCAGAACTGAGTCGTGACTCCCACTAGTCCAGCCCATTCCTACGTGGTGAATTGCTTAGGACAGACTGTCAGTCTCTGTTGCCAAGGCTCTGGTGATACTCTCCCAGAAACCTTGCTCAAGACTGCCTCAGGCGTAGATGCTGAATCTACAGCCTGACTCTAAACAGCAGAGGCTGGAGATGTGCGTCTGCACAGCCTCACTCTAGACTCCCAACTCCCAGACTGAAACATTCTCTGACAGGACTTTCTACTCTGTCAGCTCCAACTCCTCCCCCTCTATACTCTAGCCAATCACAGCCTCTTCACTGTAACTAGGCACAAGCCTGCAAGGCCACGCCCCCTTGCTCTGGCTTCCCTTCCCTTAATGGTTGCTGGCTGCAGCCGCCTCTCCAAGATGGATGCCAGTACAACCAAAACAGGATTGCTAACCCTGTTCTAAGCAGGCCTCGGCCCTGCCTAAGGCAGATGAGTCCTTACAAACTGCAATATATGGAAGTGTGGACTCAGATATTCCAGTTCAAAACAGATATTGTGGGTAATTCTGCCTTGATATTCTGAATTATATGATTGTGTGGAAGGGTCCTAAGTTGAAACTGGTTGTAGTTGGGGGCCCCACCAAGTCTTCAGTTGGCACTGAAAGCTGAGAAGTACCCCCTTTAATTGATTAGATCCAAAATTTCTCATAGCTAATAGTAGCATTTGGTCCCTAAGTGTCTCAGTCTACCTTGATTACCCATAGCAGACATTCCTGTTCCCTGTGGCTAGTTGAGTGGTGTCCCTGGGCGTGGGTGTATTCCCACTCCCTTGGGTGAGGTTCATGGCTGATGGGTTCCAATTATACAGTGCAGAAACAAAGAAAAGTGAAACAAACAACCCCTTCAAATAACTATGAGAATGGTACATATAGTAACAGGGGAAAATTGACTCCCTCTTTAGTTCTTTGCTTCCCATCCTTTCCAAGCCTCAAAGTGCCACCTTAAACAAAAGACATCTGACAAAGACTACTAAGTACACATTAACTCTGTACTACCAGGCAGATATTAACCTTTGGCCACATTGATATCAAGGATGCTACAGCTATACAACTGGTTCTTCTTTTTGAAATGCTGTAATTTAAGGCAGTGTTTCCCAACCTTTTTTGAGCTGCGGCACACTTTTTACATTTACAAAATCCTGGAGCACACCACCAACCAAAATGACACTCTAACACAGTAATACATATAGTTAATATGTTTTTAAATTATTTTATTATTCAACATTTATATGTGCCCCCTGGCCCAGCTGGCCCGCGACTTTGGTCTGGAGACTCAGGTCTCCGTGGTCAGCAAGACGGCATTCTTCCACCTACGACAGGCTAGGCGACTGGCACCCTACCTGTCCAGGCACGATCTGGCCACGGTGATCCAAGCGACGGTCATCTCGAGGCTGGACTACTGTAACACCCTCTACTTAGGTCTTCCCTTGGCGACAATCTGGAAGCTCAAGCTAGTGCAGAATGCCGCTGCTCGCTTGCTAGCGGGAACGCCGGCAAGGGAGCACATTACGCCCACTCTCCGGCAACTGCACTGGCTTCCTATGGAGCACCGAATTGTTTTCAAGGTGTTGGTGTTAACCTTTAAGGCCCTGTACGGCCTAGGGCCTGCGTACCTGAGGGACCGCCTTGCCCCATACATTCCCGAGATCACTACGTTCAGAGGAACAAAATCTTATGTTGGTGCCAACAATCCTCTCCTGCCATCTGTACACTACAAGGCAGAGAGCCATTTCCGTAGCAGCACCGGAGTGATGGAACTCCCTGCACAGTGATATCCGGACCATACAAGATCTAATCCCTTTCGGAGGGCGGTTAAGACCATGCTGTTCAAATTAGCCTTTGACTAGATCACTGGACAGGGTGACTGTCTTCACAGCTGCCTAATATACTGGCGTCTCGGGTTTCAGGAAATGTATGCGTTTCTTAATACCTCGCGATGTGACTCGTATTGTTTTAATGTTTTAATATTTTACTGTTTTATTGTACGGCTGCATGGCCACCACATGCCGCCGGTTTTATATGTTGTGACCCGCCCCGAGCCTGCAGGGAGGAGCGGAATACAAAACCAAATAATAAATAAAATAAATAAATAAAATAAATACATGTATTTATACACTTAGTGTGAAACCTGGGCCTGTTTCGATGAACAGAACATAGATATCCTGGCAGGAATGGCAGAAAGACATACACGAAGGTCTTGCTCAACAGCTGGGAGTTATAGTTCACCTGCAATCAAAGAGCATTCTGAACTCCACCAATGATGGAATGGAATCAAACTTCCCACACAGAACTACCATAACCAGGAAAAAATACTATAAGAGTTTGGTGGGGATTGACCTTGAGTTTTGGAGTTGTAGTTCACCTATATCCAGAGAGCACTGTGGAGGGGAGGGAAGAAGATGTGAGGCGAGTCTGCGCAGTAGCGCCCGCACGGGTCACGTCTTCCTCCCTCCTCCCTCCCGCAGAAGCGGCAGCGAGAGCAAAGCGAGCAGAGTGAGGCTGGGAAGAAGGGAGCCCGAGTGGAGAAGAAAAAGTGTTTGGCAGGAGGGGGAAGAAAGGGTATTGGAGATTCCAATTTTCCACGGCACACCTGATGATCGTTCACGGCACACTAGTGTGCCATGGCACACTGGTTGGGAAACACTGATTTAAGGGGTAAATACAAGCAAACATTAGGAAAAGTGTTTAATGAAACAGTATAATGCAAGAGCCAAAGCATTTGCTCCTATGTCAGATTTGGGGGGAGGGTGGAGTGGGTAGGACATTGGCAACCTGCAGTTTGAATTCTGAATTACTAGAGTTCTGAACTCTAACAAAAAGGAACCACTGGGCATTGTCAAGAGGTCCACCTGTTTCACACCATCATCCATGGCTGGAAGTGACAGAGGTTTGGCGAGAAAGAGGAACAAGGTAGCTGTGTTTCTTCCCTTTAAGATTCAAGCTGCACTTTCCACCCCAGTTAATATCTAAACTACAGAACCATAAATTATCCTACTTTTCTCCTCAAAGATTAGATTATATTCATCACACAAGATCGCCTTCTCCTGTCTCTAGCTCTACTATGCATAGAGGAGGCAGAAGACACTGATTTTTTTAAAGGCAGACATCCCTTCTCTGGACTCCTCTCCTCCTAATCTTCTTATTCTCAAGGAGACAGAAGGCATTGTTCTTAAGGCAGACCTCCTGAGAGTTAGGAGATTACCTTACTCTCAGTCATGGAAGTCTGAAACCTATTATGCACTAGAACATACTGTAGTTGGTTCAATAAAAAGGAAAACAAATTTTAAAAGCTGGCAGTAGCACAATTTCAAAAGCCAAGATTACTATGAAGGAGAAATGACTGGGAAAAAAGTGGTGATATCTTGAAATTGCGATATTGCTAATTATTACATTAATAAAAACTACCATGTCAGGCTCATGAAGCAGGATTTGAGAGAGACATGTCCATGCTCAGCAGCAAGTGATCGCCCATAAGAACACCTATTACTTCATGTCACTGAAGTGATTCAACAAAGGCAAATTTGACAGATACCATTCCTCATACCCCCGCCCCACTGCATTCTCCCATTTCCACATGAATCATGAGCTCAGAACATGAATTCTCCCTGTCTCTTGTCCCCCCCCTTTCAAAACACTTCTAAAGCATTTCCGTGATGAAGCATCCCAGAGACAGACAGAAGTTCATTTGTGTCATTTGATGGTCTTCATGATGCTTCGTCAGGGAACTGTTTTAGAAGTGTTTAGAAACAAAGTGGGGTGGGGTTGATTTGGCATTAAGGATCAAGACTGCAAACTAACACTTCTGAGTATCTATTCCAGGCTGCTTAAGATGATATAAGGGATTAGGTTTCAATTCTGTCTTGAGTGATACCAAGGATAATGCTTGACAGGAAGAGAGGTTATTATAACACTTTGGAAGTGTAGCTTCATCTCTGATGACCTCATCACACGGGGCTAAGATCAAAGGCATACACTGATCTGGCCCCGGTCACCCATGAAGCTGGTTGGCTCCCATCAGGTAATGCTGAGCCCGCTCGATAAAGGGTAAAGGAGGGTGGAAGCGGCGTGCTGTCGTAACAACATGGGAGGCTTCCTATGTTGCCATTGACTTTAATGGAGGAAAGCTGTGTGATCCACATGTGCCCTATGCTTTCCCCCCATGGGATCAGCTGATGGAGGAGCCCGATGATACAGGGTGTGGGGCAGCAGCATCCCCATGCCCTGCAATGAAGCAGAGCAATGTGGGACACTTTCAGAGGCCGTGTGATGAGGCTTTGTGAGTTCCAGATATTTGGAGTTTATATCTTAGTGGCTTGCTGGCATTTTCAGAAAAAGCCAGTCATACTGATCAAACTACCTCAAGAGTGCCAGTGTAGCCAGCCAGAGCTTTTCAACAATCCCCAGTTCTGCAGCAGTCAGACATATTTGAACTTTTCCTTCCCTTGGCACCTGCTTTTTATGGGGATTTTGTGCAAGTCAGATGGAAAATGTTCACCTGCCAAATTTTTGATGGTGGTGGAGAGAGAGCTCCTTGAGAAAAACCTGATGGGCCGTGAATGTGTATCTGGCCTATTCCCCCTTTCCCTTCACTATGTATATCCTTGGAGAGGGGAAGAATCAACATCCAAAAAACTCCCAAAGGTTACAAGGATTTTGGATAAGGGAGATGCAACCTGTATTATCTACTAACATCAAGTAGATTATGATTAAATTATTGAAATACTGAATAGCTCCAGGCAAGGTTCTTTTTTCTCTCGGCATGACATCTTGCATTTGGCAAACAATGCCTTACAAACAGGAAATGGCACTGATAAGAAATATTATTCCAAGACATAACTGTTATTAGTCTGTTGCAATATAATAAAATATGTAAAGGAATCCTGTAGCATCTTTGAGATGGATGAAAAAAAGAAATTTCTGCAATAAGGGACTATAGTCCACTTCATTAAACAAGAATGACAGTCCAATTCCCTGTCTGAAGAATTTTTTTTATTTCATCCAATGAGTAAAAGATGCTCAAATGATCATAAGAAAACCCAAGACTTTAGCACAGTGTGATGAGGCATCCTCATGATGGCACAGAAAGAAAAAATAACTACAACGTTCTTATGCTCTTCTAAAATTTGGTTCTGTTTTATTTGGGGAAAATTATGTACATTTGTTTGTATTCTAGTTTTTAAATATTTATTTTTAGCAAAATGCACTGCACTGTCCAATTGCCTATGCAAATTTATTTATCTATGCATCCATAGAATCACATTGCAAGGTGATTACACACTCTTTTGTCTTACCAGTGTTTTCCAACCTTCCATAATGCCGGAACCCCTTAATACAGTTCCTAATGTTATGGTGACCCCCAACCATAACATTATTTTTGTTGATTTTGTCATTTGGGAGTTGTAGTTGTTGGGGATTTTAGTTAACTTACAACCAAAGAGCATTCTGAACTCCACCAATGATGGAATTGAACCAAACTTGGCATACAGAACTCCCATGACCAGCAGAAAATACTGGAAGGGTCTGGTGGGCATTGACCTTGAGTTTGGGAATTGTATTTCATCTACATCCAGATGAATTCAAACAATAATGGATCTGGACTAAACTTGGCACAAATATTGAATATGCTTAAATGTGAAAACTGGTGGAGTTTGGGGAAAATAGACCTTGACATTTGGGAGTTGTAGTTGCTGGGATTTATAGTTCACCTACAATCAAATAGCATTCTGAACCCCACCGAGATAATTGGGCTAAACTTCCCACACAGAAACTTCATGACCAACAGAAAAGACTGTGTTTTGTGATGGTCTTTGGCAACCTCTCTGACACCCCTTCATGACCCACCCAGGGGTTCTGACCCCCAGGTTGAGAAACATTGCACTAGAGCATGGATCGACTTTAAATCCAGTTGCTGCTTCTTGCAGCATTCTTGGGTTTGCAGCTTAGTGTGGTCCAGGACCTGCCTGGCTGAGCATTTTAAAGGCTCCTCCCCTATACTACAAGCCCCAGAATGTTGCAGGAGTCAGCAACTGGATTTAAAGTGGAGCCATGCTCTAGTAGTGTGGTGAGGTTAACAGTCTGCTTTATAACCTCCACATACGGAAGAGCAGAATATAGTCGTCCCTTGACATTCACTGGAGTTTGCATTCAGGATCCACCCTGGATACCAAATTCCATGGATTCACATTATATACAATGGCATTACATATAATGACATAGTAAAATGGTGTCAGTTCAAGGTTTAAATCAAGGTTTAGATAGAGGTAGGTAAGTAGGTAGGCAGATAGCCTTCAACTCATTTTCGACTTACGGCAACCCTATCACTGGGTTTTCTTGGTCAGATTTCTTCAGAGAAGGGTCACCTTTATCTTTCTCTGAGGCTGAGAAAGGCAATCCATTGGATTTTCATCACTAAACCATGCTTTGAACAATAGTGTCCCAGAATTCTAATCCAATACCCAATGCTGCTTTCAGTATGGCAATTCTATCAAGATGTGTTCAGAGATAATTGATCTTTGCTTTCCTTTTAGCTGTGAGAGTGTGACATGTCCAAGACCACCCAGTAAGTTTGCAAAACCAAGCAGGGATTTGAATCCTGGTTCCCCTGTTACAGTCTCATACACTAACAGGCTAGTTCTTATGGTGCAGGTGTAGATATAAACCCATCTTGACTATCTCCAGCTACTTCCCTTTATGTTTTCTCCACTCTAAAATATATTGAAATTTGGCGTAAGTCCCCATAATTCTTGTAAGAGTAAAGAGTTTGGGCCAGAGGTTGTCTAAGCTTCCTACTGCAAAGGTAAAAACCCAGTGAGTTTATATGGCATTTCCCCAGTAATTGCATTCTGAAGATAGAGGCAGCTAACTTTACAGAAACTGACAAAATATACACCAAAGTGGGAGAGACTTTGGAGATAACAATATTTTCATGTAATAATTGACGTACTCTGTGATGATGTTGAGGTCCTTCAATGCAGTAGAGCTGCAGCTGGGACAAGCAAAATCTCAGCAAAATTTTCAATTGAGCTATAAAAGAGCATTTGTTTTCTCAGAACCATATATTTTAAGCATATTCATTATTTCTTTCTTTGCTGCATAGCTTCTGGCTGTTTAAGAACAGCTGTGTGTCTGGAAAATGTGGCTTCATTCATTTCTCAGTGGACTCCTTTCAAAGTGATTATATGCTAGACTGTGCCTACACAACCCATTTGCATTGCCTTCACTAATTTTTGTGCTGACATGGGATGTCTAGCTACTGGACCATGCACAGGTCCTTGCCAACACTAATATCCCATGAGTCTATTTCTTTTGAATTCTTTAAACAAAGGTTTGAAGGGGGGGGGGCTTTAAAAAGTGCTTTCGTAATGTATTCTTATGATCCCTTCCAACTCTCGGATTCTTTGGGTGAACTTACCAGTAGATGTCACACTAGGGGTTCAAAAGAAAGCCTCCCCATCCACAGACACACATAATAACAGAATAAAAGAATTGGAAGGAAGTAATGCATTACTTAGGCCACATCTACACTGACTATTTAATGCAGTTTCAAACTGTTAATGAAGAAAGTGCGTAATTACTATCAAAATGACCTGGTCTGTCATTGCGGATTTCATGGTTTATAGTGATAATAATATTTTGTAATGTTTTAACATATTTAATGTTGATGTTTAATTTTAATTTAAATGCATTTTAATTGCATACTGTGGTTAAGGCATTGAATTTTTGCCTATCTGTAAGCCGTCTTGAGTCCCCTTCGAGGTAGAGAAAGGCGGGATATAAATATTGTAAATAATAATAAATAAAGTGGTTTTGCTGTGCAGATGATTACATAGGAAATGCTGGGACCAGTTTGAGACCTGGATGGTGATGACACAGAACACGCATGCTTATTTAGGTTTTTCTTTCGCATGTGTCTCTGGAAGTCTGTTGTCTTGACACTCCCAGAATCCAGAAATACAAGGAGAATCTACATGGCATTTAAAGTATGGCATTCTGCATTGCTTCATGGCACTTTCATCTGTTTTGTTATACACTTCCCCTGCAGACTATTCACAGGCTATTTTCCTGGGGCATTCCACTTCCTCCACTATGAGTCATTGGTACTTTCCTAATTTTTTTTGATGCCGGTGAATATATTCTGCCTCATCCCTCACCTCCAGAGCAGACACACATCCTCACAGTAATACTGGCAATGGGCTTTTTGATCATCCTCATTCTGCATGTGTATGTGTCCTGCTTTGCTAGTACAAGCCAATAAAACAACTTTGTCAAGCTTCATCTGCTAGCATCTTTGAACATTCAGCAACTTGGAAGGATTTTTGTGGTTTTATTTTTCTCAGGTGTGCCCATGCAATTAGGATTGGCATAGGAATCTTGGAAGTGGTAGTCTGATAAAGTATTTTGCCAAACTAGATGTGATGTTGGGAGATAACATCCCAAGTATAGCTTTTTCAAGCTAGATCTTTTTGAACTAAATCATTACTGAGTCTAGCCAGTTTCCTTAGATGTGCACAAGATACACAATGTCAACATATTTCTTTAGGGCTATTGCACTGTGTGGTAATGTATTGCTGAATGCTAGAATATTCTATACCATATTATATAGGGTTGTGAGAGTGAAAACTGGCAAGAGCTTTTGTGTAGCAAAGGGAGTTTCAGCAGGTGTTGTTTATGGTTGCATTACACCTGCTGAAATTTCTTGTTCTACATGACTATTAAAGTTACAGGAGCTGTCTCCAAACTTTCACTCTGGCAACCCTAATTATATTTTTTTATTTATTTATTTATTTATTTCACTCGGTTTCTATGCCGCCACTCCTGGTGGGCTCGGGGCGGCTCACAACACGAGAAAGAACATAGTAAAACAGTGACAGAATAAAAACACACCATAAAACATCGTAAAATAACAATACAATATTATTAAAATGCACACAATAGAAACAACAGCCCGGAGAGAGACTCTAACGGGGTGCATAGTACATAGACCTACACTTGAAAGGCGAGCTGGAACAAGTATGTCTTGCACGCCCGCCTGAAGGAGAGCAGATCATGAATGGCACGCGTGTCTGCCGGAAGGGCATTCCAAAGCATCGGAGCAATTACCGAGAATGCCCTTCGGCGAGTGGAAGTAAGCTTAGCAGCCTTTACAGAGGGGACAGCAAGAAAATTGGCATCCTCGGAATGAAGTGATCTCAAGGGGCAGTATGGGGAGAGACGGTCCCTCAGGTACGCTGGCCCCAGGCCGTGTAAGGCCTTAAAGGTAAGAATCAACACCTTGAAGGTGATCCGGTGCTCAATTGGTAGCCAGTGCAGATCCTGCAAAACAGGTGTTATATGGCAGCCTGCTGGAGTGCCAGACAGGAGCTGGGCGGCAGTGTTCTGCACCAGCTTGAGCTTCCGGGTCACTGACAGGGGAAGGCCAACGTAAAGCGCGTTACAGTAATCCAGTCTCGAGATGACTCTGAATAAGAACATATATATTTCATTCCTTGAAATATCACAATCTGGTCTCCAGGTAGTGGTGACATTTCATGAGATGAATCACATCCTAGAACATAGACTACACCCTTTTTTCCTTCCTTTGCAAACTTATCTAGGAATCCATTTTGAGGAAATGGAATTTCAAAATTCAACAAGGTGTTCTAGAAGCTACAAAGCCAGGAATCATTAAAATGGATAGTTTGTGTTAGAAATACAAGATAACAATGAGATAAAGCAATACACAGGCACAATAAAATAAAATATAAATTGTTATCACATAGAAATATCAACTTTCAACAACATATAAAGACTGTTTTATCAGTACAGTGCGACTCCGAAATTCATAAGGGATATTTTCTAGGACTGTGCAAAACTGGGGGAAACAGTGAACCTTATTGAACAAATGACTTCTGGCAGAAACACACCATAGAGTCATGCTGGAGGACCTAGGCCCTTCTTTTCTAAGCATACCTAAGTCCTGATACGATAAATAATACTGTAGTAGGCTCTATGCACATTTTAGAGTAATTGTCCCTGGATATATACTCTTTTCATATTTCACAAATGCAGACTGATTTGTTTTCAACTGTTGTCCTTAACAGTTACTATATCGTTCCAGAAACAGGATTGTGCTTTTGATGAATGATAGTTTATGGACTCTGTGTTAATGTATGTCTCGAAGGGGAACCAGATTTCTAAGAATGATAATCCCTTTAATCAATCAGTTATGTGAAAACAGATTCCTCTTAAAGCAGACTTATCTGGCATTTGATAAAATTATACTTTTACATCCTGTACGAAGTCAAGACATTCCCACTCAATGGCTTGGAAGCATACTGTGTGATTGATAGCTACATAGTGCTAAACCATTGCTTGTTGTTTATGGTGATTATGAGGTGTCATTTATTTCACTGTATTACGTCTGCAATGATGTAGATTTTCTATTTAAAGATAATATTTATTTATCATGCCAGGAGCAGCCCACGTCTGGAAAGGTTTATATCGTAAAGCAAACACAAAGCACCGGCAAACAGTGTAAGTGAAACAGTGTTTACGTTACATATTGAACTCTTAATTTCACTTCTCTATTTTGTAAGGGGAAAAACCAATACCAGATTTACAGTAAAGGGAGATTGGGAAATCCAGAACACTTTGTGCTTTATATAGCCTTTATGAATAATATTCACATATATCTTCCTTAGTTTTGGCAACAACTAAGTCCTCCTAGATGAGGAGTATCACTGATAACAGCAAAGCCCATAAACAAGATTTAAAGCAGGAATGGGGAAAGTGTATTCACTCCATGGCTGTAGGCTCTCAAGGGGCTCCAGAAGCATCCTCCCAATTTTGGGGGCATTTTGGGGGAATTTCTTTCACTCCCTCCTCCTTTTTTACCTCTCAAAAATGCCCTACCTCATTCCCTAAGGGCCATGGGGAGCAATCGGCAATGAGAGGCAGAAAATTGTCAGTGAAAGGCACTGGTCAATGGGAACAAGCCTTTAAAAGCAAAGTTTGGAAACTTTTATTTTACTTGGAAAAGTTACTTTTGTTGGATTACAACTCCCATATGTTAAAACCAGTGCAAGCTAAAGTATTAAGGGCAAATGTCCCCCAGCTCTGTTTCCCCTCACTTTAAAGCTTTCTTAGCACACAAAATAAAATGGCTGTTAGAACTTCAGTCTTTCTGTTCAATGAGTCAAGGTTTAATGCAACAACTAAAGATTAACTGCCCACTGCTATGATGGGAAATGTTCAGTCAGGTCATCACCAAAGCTATAGTGCTAGAGGATATTATCAGAGGGTAGGCACATTACTTTCTTCATTCAGTATCAGTTGGAGCCCCGGTGGTGCAATGGGTTCAACCCTTGTGCTGGCAGGACTGATGACAGACAGGTCAGAGGTTCGAACCCGGGGAGAGCACGGGTGAGCTCCCTCTGTCAGCTTCAGCTCCCCAAGTGGGGACATGAGAGAAGCCTCCCACAAGTATGGTAAAACATCAAAACATCTGGGTGTCCCCTGAGCAACGTCCTTGCAGATGTCCAATTCTTTCACACCAGAAGCAACTTGCAGTTTCTCAAGTCGCTCCTGACACAGAAAAAAAAGTCAATCACACATAAGTATGAAGATTCTTACAAGCACAGTGTGTATGTGTACAGTATAGCTTATCTTCGGGAAAGTGTGCAAATGATAGACTGCACCATTTGGTATTCCTGGGAGGGCTCAACTATAGAGAGTTGGTGCTGCAATATTGCCTGACCATCAGGAGAGTTCAGAATAGTCTTGTGGGTTTCTAGTCATCACCCACCCCATCCCTGTTCTAAAGTCCATAGATAAAAGAATCCACTAGCACAGGCATGGGCAAACTTTGGCTCTGCAGGTGTTTTGGACTTCAGCTCCCACAATCCCTAACAGCTAGTAAACTGAATGGGATTTCTGGGAGTTGAAGTTCAAAACACTTGAAGGGCCAAAGTTTGCTCATACCTGCACTAGCACCTCTTTAGAGGTCCAGAAAGGTGAAAGCATAATTGGTTACTGTAAGACAGCCAGATAAATGATGATTTCACAGTAACATCAGGCGCATCTTCACTGGCCATAAATGTTGCTGATCCTGAGTGGGATACTCCAAATTAATATTACTGGAGTCCACATTGCATGCCTCCCCAACTAAATCTGGAGCAGGATGGTGTCCGTACTGTATGGCCCTGAGCCAGCATCTGGTGGTTGGATGATGAGCAAGTGGCTGAGTAGTGACAGAAACCAGTTTTTTTCCTTTTTTTCCTTTTCTTTTTGTGTGTGTCAGTCGCAACTTGAGAAACTGCAAGTTGCTTCTGGTGTTGGCCGCCTACAAGGGGACGTTGCCCAGGGGATGCCTGGAGTTTTTTTTAAAAAAAATGTTTTGGTGCTGCATGACAGCGACTCTTCCCTTGTCCTCATCGCTTTGTAGAGCCCACCAATTACAAAAATTGTGCTGGTAATCACTCAGTGCCTGTAATGGTGAAACCCAGAGCGACAAATCAATGCAAGAGAGGGGAAGGGGGAAAGCAGTAATCACACTTTCCATTCTCCAATTGCCTCATCACTCTGTGTATCACCATTACAGGCAAAGCCCAGAACAAAAGGGTAAGGTAGGTGCCATCCCCTATCTCAAGGCTGCCTGAACCCCAGGAAAGCAGGTGGGCAATGTAAACAGTCCTAGCCACTTCTTGAATAGATACAGCTGTTTATTCACTAGTCTGAAGTCATAGTTTGCTCCCGATTCTTGAAGACAATTTGGAGCAACCCTGTGGTGTCCCATCCAGGGCCCAAAAAAATGGGGCTTTAAGAAATGGAGAAGCTTCTATGGGCCTTGGGGGTAGCGTTTTAGCTTTCCCATAAAGAGAACCTGGAGAGTCTTTGAGCAAGGAGTTCAGGACTCAGAAGAGGTGAACTCAAACAAGGTTTATTTGCTTACAATCAGTAAAAACTGATGGTCCAAAAGCTTGAGGTTGGTTACTAGAAAAGTCCTTTAAACAAAGGGACAGCGTCCACTTGCCTTATGCAGAGTAAAGGTTCCTCTCTTGGATTCCAGGGTTCCTTTGTTGCTCCAAATGGTCCTCCGACACACGAAGTTCTGAGGTCCCCAGAGATTACAGTCTTTGGGTGAAGGGCTGCCTTTCCTATTACTGCAATTCTGGCTTGAGAGCATTGGGAGAAAGCTATACGTGGACAAAGATGCGTTGTCTAAGCGACCTTCAGATTTCTGCTTGCTTCGTCAATGTGCTCTTCCTTGGAATGGAGGCAGAAAGGAAGTGGGGAGGAGTGGTGCTGCCAGGTTTGGGGCCAAGCCCAATTTCTCCCATCACCGTCCACATGGCAGAGAGGTGAAACAAAGGCTCATGCAGGTAAAGGGCAACAAAATGCAAAACAGAGATATAAAACCAGCCCCGTGGGGGCGTCACAAACCTACAACTTTTGTTAATGCATTCAAGGCTGACTTGGTCCATATTAAATCAAATCAGCAACCACTGCAGAACTGACTCTTCCACCCCTTTGGGATTAAGTGTCAATGAAGATGCATGCTGTAATGCATTGGCCTATCCTAAAGGGCTGGTGTGTGTAATGGATTGGCCTGATTCAATGCTATGGAATCTTGCAGATATAGCTTTACAAGGCCCATAGCCATTTCTGTCACTAAGCCACAAATCCCAGGATTCTTCACAAAGCCACAAATCCTAGGATCCATAGTATTGGACCATGGCAGTTAAAGTGTCCCCCCGTCTCCCCCCCCCCCCGGGTGTCAGAAGCTACTTGAGAAACTACACGTTGCTTCTGGTGTGAGAGAATTGGCAGTTGGCAAGGACGTTGCCCAGGGGATGCCCGGGTGTTTTGATACTTTATCATCCTTGTCGAAGGCTTCTCTCATGTTCCCGCAATGGGGAGCTGGAGCTGATAGGGGGAGCCATCTGTGCTCTCCCTGTATTCGAACCTGTGACCTGTTGGTCTTCAGTCCTGCTGGCACAAGGGTTTAACCCATTTGTGCCACTGCGGGCTCCAAAGTGGTATCAAATTGCATCAATTATATTCCAAACAGCTGATAAAATTTCAGGGAGGGGGAAATTCAGGATTCACAAACAATAAATTCAGTTATAAGTCTATCTAGCATTTTTGTCATGGGTTAAGTCAAGAGCTCCTATGTTCGTCTATATGTGTGTACTCTGTATGTGGAAATGGCAGGGATTGTCTGCTAAGTACAGTATGTGTACCTGTAATCTGCTCTGAGTCCCCTTCGGGGTGAGAAGAGCGGAATATAAATAAAGTAAATAAATAATAAATAATAAATAATAAAGCTTCATTTTGGATAATGTCTGATTGCCTAAGAAAACAGTCCCAAAGTAATAAGAGAGAAATACAAGGACATTGTTTTTGGAAAGGAATTTCCTCATCCTTTTCTCCAAAAATAGCTTGGTAAAAGATCTGTGTGATAAAGCTCCAATTAGTTTCCAAAGTGGCTGAGAGGGCTTTCAAAATGCTGATTAGATTGCTAAGAACCGAAGGTATGTTAGCAAATTGGTTTTTCAAAATGAGTTGCAAAGCATTGGGGACATTTCAGCCAAAAGGGAATTAGGCTAAAGTGTTTTGAAAAGAAAAGGAGATAATATTCCAGACATTCACATACCCAGATGCCCATGGAAGATCTGACCTTAAAACAGGGAACTACAGGTAGAATTACACTGTAGAATTAACGGCCAAATCCTGAGACTGTTCGCTTGGGCTGTCACAAAGGGATGGGCACTGATGATACTGCAAGGGTGCTACGGCAAGTAACATCCCATTTTGACATCATTAAAGATGCATACATTATGTACCAACCGCAGCTGCATATATTATGTCATTACAATAAAATGCACAATGTCTAAGTATTGAGGAAAAAGTCTTTTTTTATGGTACCACCCTCACCCTGAGCTTCCAACTCTAGGGCTAAAGGAAAAAAGGCTGGCTCTGAGATTTGGGAACCATATTTCCAGAATTCCAGCTTGTGCTATCTGGGAACTTATCCATCTTGCAAAAAACAAAAGCAAACAAACAAAGAACGTAGGAAGAATCTAGTTCTATCACAGCAAGTAAATCCTCTCTCTTATTTCTGTTATATGCTAAGGTGAACTTGGCACAATATATTTTTTTCCGCATTTCCAGTTTGGCTGGCTGGTGTTAGAATACAGTGCCACTTAGTGGTTCTACAAAAACATGATCCTAATATCCTCTGTAATAGCTAGCATAGTTGCATATAAAGAGGCTTTTATTTATCATATTGGAAGCGAACGGAGCGTACAGTTGTAATATATATAAAAAACCACAAAGTTAAAAAATGTGGTATTATGCTAAATGTCCTTTGACCAGTAGCTTGCCACTTGGGGTGTCTCTGGTGTGGCTATAAGAAGGTCCTCCATTGTGCATGTGGCAGGGCTCAGACTGCATTGTAATAAGTGGTCTATGGTTTGTTCTTCTTCACACTCATATGTCGGGGACTCCATTTTGTGGTCCCATTTCTTAAGGTTAGCTCCTCGTGGTGCCAGAGCGCAGTCTGTTCTGCACCTTCCAAGTTGCCCAGGAGCAGACATGTAGCTGGGGGGTTGAGGGGCTTCAGTCGTTGTCGTCCCCTCAAAAAATTATCAGGGTGGTCCACAAGAAGGCCTTACTGGTACATTATTAAAACTGTTATGTTTATTCATATCATGATCTGATCACCATGCTCAATATATCCCATATGCATGGGGGTATTGGGATAACGATACAAAAGTTTTATAGGGTAGATCCTCTCTCACTCAGACTTAGCCCCCCCCCCCCGAATCAAACTTGGCCCCCCGAATCAAAATCCTGGCTACGGGCCTGTCCAGGAGGGAGTCTCTCATTCAGTATCAGCCATGGGTTAAAGTTCAAGGTTTTAGCCTGCCACTTTTGGATTCTCGCTTGTTGTGGAGAAGCAACCAGAATAAAAAAGGCTAAGAAGGTATGTTATAGCTTAACTATGATTTATTTTCTGTTTTTGCCCTCCCCCCCCCCCTTCATGTCAACCAGAAGTTTTTCAGCTTCACAAAGTTTGCAAGGTCAATTTTGTGGTCGAATGTAAAATAAACCGTGTGTAGTTCACATTGGATCAGCCCACACACTGCCTTGCCAGGTAAAGAAAATATGCCACGCAGGTGAACAATAAAGAATAAGTTGTTGACTCTTCTTAATTCCAGAACAACATATATACAATGTGATCAGTTGCATCAACTCACTAAATATCATTTCAGAGAGATTTAAAATGGTATTTCTTTGTCCATATGAGAGATCTTCTTTTCAGTAGCCAAAAATCAAATCAGTCTGTCTCTCTGCTTCTCTCTTCCAACTCTCTGAACACCTCCACGCTTGAGCCTGAACAAAATTGCAACAATATCTAAAACTTCTAGGCTAAGCCATCACTCCATACATTGCCCGACCAATTGCCTTCATGCACTTTATTTTTGCAGTTGACACACACAGAGACATTGTTTGCATTTTGTACTAAATTTGTCTTTAGCCATGGACATGTAATGATGCAAACTAAATTTTGTCCCAATGTGGTGCCTTCCAGCTGCTTTGTACTTCAATTTCCATGATGCCCCACTGTTGACCATATTAGTTGAGTCTAGTCCAGAATAGAAAAGAATCTAAACTGGCAAAGGCTGCATAACTCAGGGGGGAGGCACACTCAGCTCCAGGACCGGACAAAGGTAATGAAAACTAGTAAGCCAACCTTATTTTGGTGCCCCCTCACTCTCCAGCCTGGTGTAGTGTGCACATGCACCGGAGCAAGCAACCAGTTGGTTTTGCGCTGGAGGAGTGTCCTGGAGGAGGAGCGTTTTGGAGGGAGGAGTGTTTTGGAAGCGGCCAGAGGCGGAGTGCCTCCGGCTGCAAAAGTCTCCTCCACCCCCCCCGGCTCCACGGTGCAGGCTTCCGCGCTGGCTTCCATGTGTGCGTCATTGCCATGGGGTGGGCCTGGCTGCCCGGAGCCACTGGTCGCCCTGCTCTGCCTCTGTCTGCAGAATGCGCCTCCTCACAGCCCCATGCATGGCGGCGAGCCGCATGATGCCACCAGCCTGTGGGGAGCCTCCCAACTCCGGCTGAAAAATGTTCCCCCGTCCTTTTCGGCCTCTTGGGAATGCGTTTAGCAACTCCGTCCACCAGAAGCACTCCGTCCCAATGGCGCCTGCGTGAAAGTTTCACACATGCGCCATTGGGACAGAGTGCTCCTGGTGGACGGAGTTGCTAAACATACTCCCAAGAGGATGAAAAGGACGGGGGAACATTTTGCAGCCGGGGCGGGGCCTCACGCCCGCAGCAATGGCGCGGCATGATTCGCCAAACCTGGCAGCCACGGCCAGATGTGCCCCTGGCCACGTGGCGCCCAGAAGCGGCCGCTTACTTTGCGTACCGTTAGATCCACCACTGCTCAGCTCCACACATGTTTTGGAAACATAAGTCATACTATCTCAATTAGATTTGCAGTCTTTCCACTTTCCCTATCCCTGAGGTGCAGAGTTTGGGGAAAGTGGAGAAACAACAATTCAGAACTAGCCCAACTGTTTATAATCCTAAGTGCAGGGCTGCTTTAGAGTTTTGTGGAACTTCTGTAGCATCCCTTACTTTGACTAACACAGGGCAAAAATGTGTTAAACCAGCGCTGTCCAACTTCTCCTGGCCCAAGGGCCGGAATTGCGGTCACTGATCACCTGGGGGGCCGCAGGTGATCAGTGAGCAGGGGGCGTGGCCTCTCCCGGGGGCATGGCCACTCTCGGGGGCGTGGCCGGCCTCCTGCGCAGCCCGCCCATTTTCGGGAGGGTTTCCCTGTGTGACGTTAGGGTGGGTGACGCCTGACGTCACCCAGCCTAACGTCACCAGGAAACTCTCCCGCAAGCCTGGATGGCTCGCAGGGGGAAGCGGCGCCGGCACTCGCTTCCCCCGCGAGCCATCCAGGCTTGGGGAGGTTTCGCCCAGCACTCGCATCTCTTTGGTCAGAGGGACGCGGGAGCCGGGCGAAAACTCCCCGCAAGCCTGGATGGCTGGCGGGGGAAGCGAGAACCGGCGTTCGCTTCCCCTGCGAGCCTTCCAGGCTTGGGAGAGGGTTTTCGCCCGGCACTTGCGTCCCTCTGGCGTGGGGAAAAAGAGGGACGAAGGAGGAGGCAGCCAGCTGACGGCCTTCTCCTTCGTCCCTCCTCTTTCCCCCCGCCCGCGCCCGAGCGCCGGCGCGGGGAGGGGAAGGAGGAGAGCGAAGGAGGAAGGCAGCCAGCTGACTTCCTCCTCCTTCGCCCCTCCTCCTCCCCGTGGACGCGCCGCAGCTCCGATTGCGAGCCGCGGTGCGGAGAGGGGAAGGAGGAAGGGCGAAGGAGGAGGAGCCAGCTCTCTTCCTCCTCCCTGTATCGCCGCCTTGCCCCTCTCTCGGCGCCGCCGATGCGATGCAGTTTGTAGCGGCGCCGCCGAGAGAGGGAGAAGGGGGCAATACAGGGAGGAGGAAGAGAGCTGGCTCGTCCTCCCTATACCGCCCCCTCTCCCTCTCTCGGCGCCGCCGATGCAAACTGCATAGCATTGGCGGCGCCGAGAGAGGGAGAAGGGGACGGTGCAGGGAGGAGGAGCTAGCTCTCTTCCTCCTCCTTGTACCACCCCTTGTCCCTCTCCCACCGGCGCCGATGCGATCCGGTTTGCATCGGCGGCGCGGAGAGAGGGACGGAGAGGGCGGTGCAGGGAGGAGGAGCTGGCTCACTTCCTCCTCCCTGCTCCCCCTCCCCCCCCGGCCGCCATTTTTTAAAAAAATTAGAATTTTTTATTTTAAAAATTAAAAATGCCGGCCGGGGGGGCATAGTGGGGGCCGTGTCCAACAGGCTGGGGGGCCGTGTACGGCCCCAGGGCCGCCAGTTGGACAGCCCTGTGTTAAACCATCTTATCCTATACTGAGGGCAAGAAGCAACGGTTCATCATGTGGATACCATGAGGCCAATTCTCAGTCCCTTCGCTTTATAATGCCCATGTCAACATGCCCATAGATTACATTTCAATAGCCTAATGAAATTTATGGCATGAACCCCGGTGATCAAATCCACCTTTCCAAAGAAAGGGTACAACTGGTGCATCAATTGACTTTTATGTTGAACAATAGAACACACAAATGTATTGGTTTGGATCATAGAGCCACTAAATGCATGCCTATCGTGTGGAGGACAGAATTAAAAGTTACCTCCAGTGACCTCCTCTTATGTGCCTTTGACTGTTTTCAAACTGGAACACTGCCTTTCTGCAAAATTAAAGTGAAACTTTGCGTACGTGTCCTATATTCCTATGTTATCCACTAGCTAGAACCTTACTTGAAGCCATAGAATAATATTACTTTAAACTCTTGCTTTTAGAGTCTAATGAGCCAGAATCTCTAACGCCATTCTTTGGATATGTTCTTTTCCCAGGAGATATGTTTGTCCATTCCTAGCAAGAGATAAAAAGTGGTGACATTTATTCTGTCTCTCAGCTCTACTTATTTCCCCCACTTTTATGTGGAGGTATACTTGCAGAAAAAGTCTTAATACAGGTAAATATGGGGCAAATCATTTTAAATGGCTCCTTTTCCCACCAAGAGCAAGAGGAATAATTTTCAAAATGGTACCAAGCAAAAGGAAGCCATTCTTTATCATTTCTTCGTGGGAAATATGTTCTCTGGGAAAATGGCACCTGCATAAGAACTATGAGTGATTTTCGACAACACGTTATTTGCAAGAATGGGAAAACAATTTTTCAGTCTTTCTGTTATTGCTCAGAGATGCACTCCAGACATTTTGAGGTCCTTAAGAGCAGTTAAGCTTGGAAGTTTTACTTTGGACTTGCTGCTAGAATATTCTAAAATGGAGAGTAGGTGTATGGAAACATTTTGGTTGAGAAATGAGTTCTAATGCAGTGGAATCTTGATTTGAATTAAGAGTGTGTGCCAGAGGGAACACTAGAGTGAGAGTATAAGACTTTAGGGTTCAAGGGAGCAGCCTCTGTGCCTCATACCTCAAGCTCTTGTTCGCTTTAGGAGATTGCTGTCAGCCTTGCTCTTGTCCACTTTGACAAACTTTGGGTTAGTTGATTTTGTGTGGTTATTTATATAGTGCATTTCCTTATTTAAAAGCATGTAATAAAATGGGGGGTGGGGTGTACCCCTGAAATGGATTAATAGCATTTCAATGGAAAATTCACTTTGAGATGAGAGTGATTTGAGTTAAGAGCTTGATCATGGAACAAAGTAAATTCTTAATTTAAGGTATCACTGTATATGCGTAGAAGACCAAAAAAGAGCTTGTTTAAAGGCACATAATATCACATAACCATCAACTGGCAAAATCTGGCAGGAACAGAACTGATTAGTACTATGCCATCACACATTCCCAGCAACATATAAAATATCCCAAGTTCCCTCCTCCCATTTTTCCATTTTGTCTTCAAATTACAGGAAAGGAGATTCCACCTGAACATTAGGAAGAACTTTCTCACTGTGAGAGCTGTTCAGCAGTGGAACTCTCTGCCCTGGAGTGTGGTGGAGGCTCCTTTTTTGGAGCCTTTTAAACAGAGGCTGGATGGCCATCTGCTGGGGCCAGTTTAAATGTGATTTTCCTGCTTCTTGGCAGGGGTTGGATTGGATGGCCTATGAGGTTTCTTCCAACTCAATGATTTTATGATTCAGCTTCCTGAAATTGTGTTTGAGGCACAGATGCAGTTTGTACTCAAAAGAAAATTAGGATATCTGCGATACTGGATTTACCCTGATTTGGAACTGGTTTTAATTGGCATGTTTAACTTATTGTTTAATGAATTTGTATAATGTGTTCTAATGATTTTTACTGTTTTAAATGTATGTTTTGGATTGTTTATATGCTGGTAGCAGCACTTGGTGCTTGTGTGAGACTGCCCTGAGTCCCCCTTTGGGGGTAGAAGGGTGGGCTAGAAATGCATGAAATAAATAAATAAATAAATAATAAGTCTCTCTTAATTTATCTGTTCCTTTTCATTCATACTTTTTGCCATTTTCACCACAGTCTGTTGTTATTAGGTGCTTTCAAAGATATTATATCCTCTGGAACAGTTAAAATGGCTTTGATCAGTGGTGCATTTTGAAGTGTAGGCTCTCATCATAATCATCCCCATAGCTAGGCCCAAGCAGAGTACAAAAAGGCTGGCTGTGGTTGCTGTGTGTGTGTGTGTGTGTGTGTGTATGTGTATGCAGTTTCAGCAGCTTAGTCTTCATCAGGAGCAAGTGCATTGGTTAGTACCAATATTCTGAGGGGTGGGTGCAAGCAATGTGGAGTACATCAGGTAACACCATTAGAGGGATTGACACCAAAATGGCTGCCTATGAGAGGTAACAAAAATGAATCCATATTTGCCCTCTTGCCAAGGCCAGGCTCTGTGGTTTCCCTTTTGCTCCTGCTATGACTGCATCTACACACCCTCCTCAGTCAGGTCTATTGTGCAAGGATATAGCCACCCAACAATGTCATATCCCTAAGTGATTATCCCCTCAAGCTCTCTGCCCCCCTCCCAAATCATGGAACAAAATGGAGAGGATGAAATCCTTGCCACATGATGAAAGAGATAACATGCTGTGAGTCATGAAAGGAAAGAGCAAGTGAGAAGATGTCAGGTGGCGGAACCTCTATTATGATTGAAAATACATGGGTTCAGAATATCCCCATCCTTCCCTGGGGTACAGTGTGCTGATGCAGTAATTCCCTCACAACCAAGTGATGCAACATTTAGTCACTGAGCTCTCATTCCATGCCATGCAGCTACTTCCGGTGGGGCTCCGTGGCTAAACTGCAGCTGAGACTCACACAGAAACAACAAGTTCAGTGGTATCAAAGATTCATATAATCAATAGTCATACATATCAATATACATTTATCGGTAATTGAACAATATACAAAGAATCATCACCCCGGAGGGTTCCTACCCTTAACGTCACATGTCCATGTTTAGATAAATAAGTCCGATACAGTTCAAACACAGAGGTAGGATTTTAGGGTGGAAGTCCGGGGGGGGGGGGGGGGTTGGTCAGAAACGCCCAAAGTGACAGGGGTGGTAAGGAGAGCGGAGTTAGGTTGGTGAGTCGGTTAAGTTCAAGACGATGCTGAAATGGCGGCAGATCCGAGTAGCCTTAAACCGATCCAAATAAGCAGGCCGACGAGGATAACTCTGTACGATGGTACCAACTCTCGTTTCGACCCGGTAAGAGAAGGGTCTTTATCAAGGCCAGTAGTAACAAATTAACTCCTGCAGTATGGGTAGTAAAGGTATGTTTTCTGTGAAAATAAGTATAGTGGGACTATAATGGTGTGTTCCAAAACAACCCCAAATATACAGCAGAATAGCTAATTACATACAGTATTTGCAATAGCATATAGATATACAATAATCAATGATATTATACGAACAAGGTGTAGTAGTCAAGCAATGTTGCAATAATCATAACATTAACATACATACATACCAGAGCCAATGAGGTAAGATCATACATCCATGGTAAGACCAGCGGCCGAAGCAAGGTAAGGTTTCAACGGGAGAGGCTAAATACCATCACAAACCCTTGGAACAGGTGGGAATCATCTCAATAAATAGGTAATAGTTAGCTTATCGTTTAATCCGATTGGAATTTCAGTTTTTAGAATTTGGATCCAACGGGTTTCAGCCTTAAGGAGGCACTTATCCACATCACTGTGAGGAGGTATTTGATACCACTGAACTTGTTGTTTCTGTGTGAGTCTTGCTGCTCGCAACCCCCCACCCCTTTCTGTTGTTGTAAACTACAGCTGAACCAGTTATTCCGCCACAGCAACATGAGAGGATTCCTGTGTGGCATTGGAAACAATGGAAGGAAGTTGGGCAGTGGACACTTTCCCCCATGGGATGGATTATTTTTAGTAAATTAGGTGATTCGGAGCACTCCGGATTCACCATAACGGGCACCTCTGGATTAGCCGTGATTTATGTTGATTCCAGCAGCCAATGCGATGAGGTCCCTAGAGAAGAGATGACAAATGAAAACTGCTCTAGGCTATATTTTAGAGGGAAGGATAGGGTTTCTTACAGTCTAGTATGGGAGAAATTATATGCTGGTGACACACCACATCATGCCTGTTCTGCGCGAACTGCACTGGCTTCCAATAGAGCACTGGATCACCTTCAAGGTGCTGGTTTTGACCTTCAAGGCCTTGAATGGTCTGGGACCAGAGTACCTAAGGGACCGCCTCTCCCAGTACAATCCCCCATTACCACTGTGATCTGAGCCTCAGAAACTCCTGGTGGTACCTAGTTGTCAATCCATCCATCTGTCTACAACGCGGAGGAGGGCTTTTAGTGCCACTGCGCCGGTCTTGTGGAACGCCCTTCCCTCCACAATCCGAGCACAGACCGACCTGCTAGCCTTCCGTAGGGCTTGTAAAACCCTCCTGTTTGTTCAAGCGGTCGGTCCATAGACATTGCTAGGCCGCTGACTGTAATGCAGTGTATCTGTTTGTTTCAATTTTAATATGTGGACATTGGTCCATTGTTTTACAGTGTTTTTATGGTTTTATGCATATGTAAGTCGCCCCGAGCCTACTGGAAGGGGCGACTAACAAGTTGAAACAATAAATAAATAAATAAGTTATCGCACTGGATGACACCAATCTTATTGATAGCACTGAGCACGTCTTTAGTAAAGCTAATGGGATTTGAGTGCCAATCTAAAATTAAGCTGATACTTTCTCCCTTACAACAGAAGTAGCTAGCATATTTGCGCTGAGGAAATCTAATCATTTCAACTAGTATGAGAAATGCAGCTAACCTTAGGGGAAGAGGGAAGCCTGAAGATGGTGAAAAGTAATGATATTTACTCTGCTAATCTGTACCTCCAACCATGCCATGTTCATGCTTTTTGGAGTCGCTACACTGATCCTGTGATCAGAAGAAACACTGGCTTTTGAATTTCTCTTGGAGACTATGTGAAATGAATGGTTTCATGGTGACACTGAAGTGATCAAGCTAAGTGAGAATGCTTCTATTTATCATCTCTGGATATAAACTAAGATTGTTCACTTTATGAAATAAGTGCCAATGTCAGTATACAAGAACAGTGAGGCTCATGTGAAAAAACAATGCTACTGTCAATTTTCTGCAACGTGACAGGTATAAATACGAATTTTGTAATATTCAGGTTATTAGAATCAGGGTGCAGAAAGAGAAAACCCCACCTGGGCTACTAAAAAGTTAAATTCAATTAAAACTCTATAGTTGCAGGTGTGGGATCTCTGCACACAACTGAAATCAGTAAGGAAAAAATAGATCTATTTATGGCACTTTCTTGGTTGTACTGTAGGTGACACTATTCAATTAAAGATGTGCTACAGCTGGCTTGGTAACCCAGCTATGAAGATTTAACATGACAGACTGGTGGAAAAAAGCAATATTGAGAATGGTTATATAGTGCAAAGCATTCCATTAAAATTCTAAGAAGTGTTACACACATTCTCTTTCATTTTTAAAAATTCAGATGCTGAAGGATATTAGTTGGAGAATATCTTATTTTTTGGAAGGAGCGGTTCGCATTTCCCCCCTTAGGAATTACATATGTGTCTCATGCCATCCAATATTTCAAAGAGAAACATTTGACCAAACAATATCACAGTGTGGTCACAAAAATTATTAATGAAGAAGAGCACACAGGTTATTAGAGGTACAGCAGTTTGTTTTTGCCGAAGTCCATAGAGAAGGCCGAAAGGGCAGATTATTATAAATTATTATTTGATACATAACTAGATTAGTATACAGCAAACAAGATCACTATGCTGGCTTTTGTATTTGATCACACATTGGACATTTCCCAAGTGTCGTAGGACTGGGTGATGTATCAGCGAATAATGCATGCAGATCCAAGAAGGGTGGCCTTTTGCAGCTGACAGATGATAATTTTGTCAGTGCCAATTGTTTTTAAGTGCAGAGCAAAGTCTTTAGGCACTGCACCCAGTATGCCGGTCAACACTGGGACCACCTTTACTGAATTGTGCCAGAGTCTTTGCAATTTTATCTTCAAATCCTCAAATCATGTAAGCTTTTTCAATTGATTCTCATCAATCCTGCTGTTGCCTGGGATTGCAACATCATGGGTTTTTTCCCCTTGATCATGAGGTCAGGAGTATTGTCCTCCAAAAGTCTGCCAGTCTGAATTCGGAAGTCCCAGAGTAGTTTGACGTTTTCATTTTCTATAACCTTTTCAGGCTTGTGATCCCTCTAGTTCTTTGTCACAGGCAGATGGTATTTGTGGCACAAGTACCAATGGATCATCTGAGCAATGGTGTTATACCTCTGCTTGTAGTCCATCTGTGCGATCTTCTTGCAGCAGCTGAGTATGTGATTAATCGTTTTGTCTGCTTCCTTGCAGAGTCTACACTTTGAATCTGTCATTGACTTTTCAATTCTGGCTTTGATGGCATTGGTTCTGATGGCTTGTTCTTGGGCTGCCAGAATCAGGCCCGCCATCTCCTTTTTTCAAAGTTCCATTGGTGAGACACAGCCATGTTTTTTCCTTGTCAATTCTGTTCTTAATTTTTCCTGGGAACTGTCCGTGGAGAGCCTTCTTTTGCCAGTTTTCTCTTCTACTCTGCATTGTATTTTTATGATATTCCCTCTTGCCTTTTGCACTTTGAGTAGTTTTCTACTATTGACTTCCATCGATGTTGGTTCTTGGCTGTCTGCTCGTTTTCTCTGTAAAGCCATGAAACTAAGATCTGATTACATAGATGCAATTGGAATAAATTGTGTTGGAGATGAGGACCTGTGAATTGTTACCACCTCCCTTAGAATCCCTCCTGCTGGGCAAAACAGGGGTTTAATTGATGTAATGGTCTAGAATTCTAGAATTCTCCTCAGATTGTTTTAGAATCATTGCAATGTGTCTGTGTTCTGTGTGTATTTGATATGGCTTCTGGCTAATCAATAAAATTGTTGTTGTTGTTGTTGTTGTTGTTGTTGTTGGTTCTTGGCTGTCTTTCACATAATCTGCCAGTGCATGTGCGGCAGTTTGTTTTTGCCTAAGTCCATAGAGAAGCCCAAAACTTTGAATTTTTACCATTTTTGTTTTTGGAAGCTGCCCTGAGTCCCTTCGGCAAAAGAGGGTGAATTAAAAACAAATTATTATTATTTGATACACAACAAGATGAGTCCACAGCAAACAAGATCACTCTGCTGGCCTTGCATATTGGTATAGTTGGGGGATATGGCATTTTGCTTTTTGTCCAAGGCATATCTTTGGGGAATCCTTTTCCTGTGGCAGAACTGTGAATGTATCTTGCCTTGAAATATACTATCCTCCAGTGAATTTTCAGTAGCAACTGCAGCTGACACCTTACTCTGGCAAGAAGGTCAACTGGGGATTTTATGACTGTATTTCTTAAGCCTTTAAAAGCAAGGATATCCTTCAATCAGTGTGAGCCATTAACTACATAAATGCTGTAATCCGTGAAAATTATAAACTGCATTATGAAGCTAGAAGTTAAACTCTTTAGTTTCCTAGTGGTGTGCACATTCAGGAAGAAATCAGAGTTTGGGGTGGAAGACGAATTTTTAAAAAACAAAAGAAAAAGGCAATATTAAGGGCTTAGATTGATAGGCGGAAGGGTACTTAACTTCCTATATCTCTCCTGTCCCACCTTAAGCACATAATTATCTTTGCTCATAGAATTACGTTTTTCCACTTCCAACATTTCTGGCTACTGGTGCAAGAACTGGTTTACTCATCAGATTCTGGAGTGGGTTGTCTCCAGGGTTGGATGGATTCATATTTTACAGAGTTCCAGCAAAATACCAGCTGTGTCCCCTCAGCCTTGTGAACTTAGTAGTAGTGATCTTGGTGACATCTTGCTTGCAGTAACAGCAGCCCTGTGATCGGTGGCAAATTGATTTAGTTTTCAAATGTCTCAGGATGACCTGATGTGGTTCAAAAAAGTAAATTATCATAGAGTTTTAGCCTTGTAGGCAGGCATGTCGCCAGGGGGGGGGGGACTAAGGGGGCTTCAGCCCCCCCGAAATTCTCAGGGTGGTCCACGAAAAGGCCTTACTGCTACATTATTTAAACTGTTATGTTTATTCATATCATGATCTGATCACCATGCTCATTATATCCCACATTAATGGGGTTATTGGGATAACAATACAACAGGTTTGCTAGGGTAGACCCTCTTCCACCAAGTCGTAGCCCCCCCCCGAACCAAACTCAGCTCCCCCCCCCAAATCAAAATCCTGGCTACGGCCCTGCTTGTAGGTATATAGATACAGTGCATGCATGTTGTTGTTGTTGTGTTGTTGTTTGAAACGCAAAAAGATTAGTACACAGCAAACAAGGTCACTCTGATGGCTGTTGTATTCCCAAGTGTCTATGACTATGTGATGTATCAGTGAATAATGCATGCAAATCCCAGTAGGATGGCCTTTTGCAGCTGGCAGATGGTAATTTTGTCATCACCGATTGTGTTTGAGTGCAGGCCAAGGTCTTTAGGCACTGCACCCAGTGTGCCGATCACTACTGGGACCACCTTTACTGGCTGCTGGTTCTTCTTCTTCGGTATATCCAAGTACAGAGATATGTTCATATATATAAAAAACATTTCTGCTGAAACATTGCACAAAATATTATAGACAAGCCATTTTGGTGTCACTCTCTCTCTCTCTAATGGTGGTTCACATCCATTGTCCTCTGAAGAGATAAAACAGGGCAATACACTAGCAACCAGTCTGTGCAAGCCATAAAGCCTCTCTATGCAGTTGGTCCACTCAGTCTAGCTTCAGGGCTGTGAAGTATGAAAAGAAAGACTTTTCTAGTTAAGATACTGCCTTTAGAAATGTAATATATGGTTTGTGGAGCAAAAAGAAAGACATAGGTGATAAATTTATCACCACTGGTAGAAAGAAAAACCTACACGTAGCACTAGCAAAGTAGATAGTTTAGATGAGGAAGACAAAAATATGGGGGCTGACCTGACCAACTGGTTTGTGTACACATGTGTTGTGGTATGTCGGTGCCTGGAAGAAGAATGTTAACGTGCAGGAAATCTACAGGAAACAGGACAATGCTGTCTGCCTGGTGCTGAAGGCTGTTCCAGAGACAGAAGAAACAATCTGTTCCTATTGGCTCTTTCCAATTCTGAATACAATTCCATCATTCTTCTTGCAGTAATGGAAATGTGTTGTTTTTAATACAGCCCAATGGAAACTGGCCACCTTCTTGACCTCCATCTCCCAAATGCAAGAAAGAAATATGGGAAGGCAGATAAATCATGAACAACTACAACAAAAAATCAATTTCAGACAAAGTATAACCTCTGCTCACAATTATTTTGGTTAATAAGGGATGTCATAGGATGAATCAAAATTGTTAGAGGAAAAGAGTTATTGCAACAAGCTTACCTAGAGAAAATTCCCACGGGGAAGGTGGCCAATGAGCTTCCAATCTGAATGACATTTAAAGGCATAAATGACTTGAGATCTCAATACTTGAGGGAGAATATCTCCCTAAATGTGATTTGAATCTCCTGGAAGGGCCATCCTCTGTGCCCCACCAGTTAGATTTGCACCTGCATGCAGGAGAGAGTGCCTCCTCAGCTGTGTTGCCTCAAATGTAGAATGCCTTTTCCTAGGAGGCCAAATTAGCACCAATGCTGGTTTCATTTAGGTACCAAGTAAACACATCACTATTTATCAAAGCCTTTGTCTCAGAATGCTAGCACTTGTGATTTTAAAATCACTAATATCTTCTTAAATTTAGTTCTTGAGTGTGTTAATTCTGTTTAAGAGATTTGCAGTCTATTTAAAACATTTATTGATTTAAAATTTAAATGGTTCTGTTTGAATTGATTGCACTTGTATGTTGTCCTGAGACCTTTAAATATAGGTCAGGACAGAAATATTTCAAAATCTAAATAATAAAATAAACCCATTAATACAATAGACACCAAGTTTCCACAGTGTACACAAGGGGATCTTGTGGTAGCGTTAATAGTGAGAAAGAAATTTGTAGCACAACCTTTCACAGACTAATGTATACCTACAGTGTAGAGTTAGCAAAGTTTCATGCTACTTTAATTGCCCTGGTTCTATGTTATGGAATCCCGAGATGTGTAATTTGGTGAGACACCAGTGCTCTTTGGCAGAGAAAACTAAAGAGCCTGTAAAGCTACAACACCCATGATTACATACATACCATTGAATCATGGCAGTTAAAGTGGCATCAAATTGCATTAATTACATAGTGCAGGTGCATCCTTAGTCTACTTAATAATATGCATGAGGTGGAATGCCTAGTAGGCATAGGCAATTCATGGTTCTAAATCAGTGGTTCTCAACCTGTGGGTCCCCAGGTGTATTGGCCTACAACTCTCAGAAATCCCAGCCAGTTTACCCGCTGTTGGAATTTCTAGGAGTTGAAGGCCAAAACATCTGGGGATCCACAGGTTGAGAACCACTGTTCTAAATGGTTCTAAAGTACTTTCAAAAGTAGGGGGTGCTGACACTTTGCTTCTAAAGTGTTGCTAAAGTTCTGGTGGTGAAAATTTCAGAACGTAAACAAAACTTTCAAAATTTTCTTATAAATGGCAATTCCTAATTGGTTTTGTCATAAAAATCACCAATAACGAAAAAATAATTAAATTTTGAAAGTTTTGAGAGTTCTGAAATTTTCACCATCAGCACTTTAGCAACACTTTAGAACAGGGGTGGGCAATTACTGGCCCTCTAGGTGTTTTGGACTTCAACTCCCAGAAATCCTAAGAGCTGGTAAACTGGCTAGGATTTCTGGGCGTTGAAGTCCAAAACACCTGGAGGGCTGGTAATTGCCCACCCCTGCTTTAGAAGCAAAGCACCAGCGTCCTCTAGTTTTGCAAGTACTTTAGAACCATGGGTTGCCCAGGCCTAATGCCTAGTATCAGACATTTATAGCAGGTTGTATGTGTGAATAGCAGTAGAAATGCAAAACATGTAGATATGCTGATGATGCAACAAGTTCAATATCATTCCTCCCACTGGGGGATCTTGGTGGGAGGAATGATATTGGGTAAAGTCAATGCTGGAGGGGTCATTCAAATATAATAAGATGCTAGCTGGTTACCAGAAAGGAAATGTGATAAAAAGGGGGAAAGAGCCCTCATGAGATCCTAAAGTGAACTTCCCATAGAATTTTCTTAGCAAAAATTGTTCAGAGGGGATTTACCTTTGCATTCCTCTTAGACTGAGTGAGATCATCCAGAGAGTGTTCATTTAACCCTGATGTCCAATTATAGTCAAGTACCCAAACCACTACACCATGCTAGTTCTGAGGTTGTTAACTTGTGCCATTGTATTTATGTAGAGTAAAGCTATACTGCTATTATTCAACCCTTCTGCTAAATAAGTGATAACCAATTTTGAACATACTTTTAAAATGTTTTTATTTGATTATATACACAGATTCACCATCACATTCTAGAAAAAAAGGGGAAAAGACAAAAAAATCCACATATTTACTCATACAATTGCGGTGTAACCTATATTCTTAGCCTTTCCATTTCTATACTTGTCTATTACTTATATATTTCTTATTATTACTTATACCCGGTGGTGCAATGGACTAAACATTTGTGCCCGCAGGACTGCTGACCGACAGGTCAGTGGTTTGAGTCCAGGGAGAGTGGGTTGAGTTCCCTCTGTCAGCTCCAGCTCCCTATGCTAGACAAGGATACATGCGGAAACCTCCCACAAGGATGGCAAAGCATCAAACATCTGGGCGTCCCCTGGGCAACGTCTTTGCAGACGGCCAATTCTCTCACAGCAGAAGCAACCTGCAGTTTCTCAAGTTACTCCTGACATGAATTTTTTTCTGTTCTTTCTCCCAACTCTCCCTCTTATCCCAGCCCCTTCAGGAATATTTTCCCCTCTCTTTTAAATGTTATTTTATTTGTTAGATCATGGAGATAGTCTGATTTTGTTCCTTGTATTTTCTTTTCCCTTTTACTCTGGTTATCATCTCTTTCCATTTTAAGTCCCAATTCTTCCTAGTATGTCTGTTCATATTATTTAATTCTCCTTTCAGTAATATAGTCCTGCAACATGTAGTCTCCTAAGTATTTGAACCATTTTTTAAATTTCCTATTTTCTGTGCTCCTTACAATCTTGGGCAATCGTTGCTTGTGCAGTTTCTAGAATATATTTTGTAATTTTGGCCCACTTTTTATTCCTGTCTATACCATATATCTTCTGGGTAAATTTTTAATTTTTATTAAATTCTATTTTTATTCCTAATATTTCCTACATCTTACTTTTAATTTTTAAATAATTATTTTGTAAGTTATCACAGTCTCACCACCTATGCATGAAGGTTCCTATTTCACTACATTTATGTCAACATAGTTTGATGTGCTTTTTGTAATGTGGATTAGCTGATGTGGGGATTGATACAATTTTGTTGGAATTTTCTGTTGTGTTTCCTTAATCCTTAGATGTTTAATTTTTTAGTTGTATTTATCCAGTATTCAGTGTCCCTTTCATTACTATGTAATTCCTCTTTCCATACCTCATTCAGTATGTGTTTGATGTTATATTGTTTTCTTACTATTTACTTTGTCCATGCTTGTCTTTTAACTCTTCCCAATCTTTTATTGATCAATCAGAATGTAAGTGGTCACCAATCTTTATTCTTCTTTGTTTCATATTTTTATCATTTTGCCATATATCTAATCAGTTGTGTTATCCAATAATCCTATTTGGAGCACATCTATTTTGTTTATTGGAAGTTTACTTTGGCGTTTTCTCCAACATATTCTCCAATATTGAAATCAGAGCCACACCTTTTCATTTTCTTTATTTATATATTATCTATCGTATCCTTTAAACACAATATACTTGATTTTTTGTAATCCTAGTGGATCTTGTGAGGACACTGACAGGAAGTTACACTGTCTAAGAATGTACAACTATGTTTGCAAGGGGAAACTCTGTCTAACTGTGCTTATGCAACTGTGAACTGAATAAAGATCTTATACCATGGCTAAAAGAGTGCAAATGCATACATACGTAAGAAAAATATGCATCTCTGAAACACCAGGCTATCAGCAATCAAAAGGATTAGGCAATTCAGCTACCCTAAACTGCTTGCACAGTGTTGCTATAAGCAACCTAAACAGGAAAAGCCAATGGTTTCCATTATAATGACCTTGTGGGTATGAAATAAATCCCATGGCTTTCTTGCAGACAGTTCCTGGAATTTAATTACAATTGTTCAGCACTGCTGTCCAAAGGACATAGTCCATTTCCATTTGCAGGAGTAATATAGTTGCTTATTCTGAAACGTAAAGGGAAGGGGAGACAAATATTTTGGTTACTTTTAAATAACTGTTGCAGCTGAATGAATATTTATTTATTTTGCATAGATGTGTTTATTTAACATATAATTGTAATTATATTGAAAGATCAACTTTGGATATGTGTAGGCTGCAAAGAAAAACAAAATTTGTAATCCAGATCATTTAATTATATCTGCCTTGGTTTTCCTTATTTCATGCTGGAAAAAGAAGGTAAACAGTGAAAGTTCTTTGAGATAAGGTTTGTTGTGTATGGTGTGTCTCCTTTTCATTGGACTTCCCACTTTTGGGATTTTGGAATTTTCTGCTGGAGACAATGATATTAATGGAGAGTTCCAAGTATCAGACTGAACTTTTAATAAGTTATCCAAGGTGCTCACCTGAAAAACCATGCAAATTGGGTTGTTGTGAGTTTTCTGGGCTGTATGGCTTTGTTCCAGAAGCATTCTCTCTTGACATTTCACCCACATCTATGGCAGGCATCCTCAAAGGTTGTGAGGTCTGTTGGAAAATAGGCAAGTGAGGTTTATATATCTACAGAATGTCCAGGATGAGAGAAAGAACACTTATCAGCTTGAGGCAAGTGTGAATGTTGCAATTGGCCACTTTGATTGCAATATTCACACTTGCCTGAAACAGACAGGAGTTCCTTCTCCCACACTGGACCTCACAACTTCTGCCATAGATGTGAGCAAAACATCAGGCGAGAATGCTTCTGAAGCATGGCCATGCAACCTGGAAACTCACAGCAACCCAGAGCTTCTGGCCATGAAAGCCTTTGAAAACACAAACCATGCAAATGTTTCCCTGTTGGGGAAAAATAGTACAGGATATTGCTTGTTGTGGCAGTGCATTCTTCCCTTGCTGAACTGGTTTGCTGTTTGCTTCAGGGCAGAATCTGAAGTATTGATCTTAATCAACGAATCATCAACACATGCTGGTTTTAGAACAAAATGGCTCCGAGCATTCACATTTCCCTTTAACCTCTTGAATCATGGGAGATGATAGCTGGAAGGCAGAGCATGCTCAACAGAGATGTATTCTATGGGTATAGGGGTCATGTTGTATTTTCTTTCAGTAAACTGTTTTTCCTCCTATAATGGGATTTTCTCTGAGAGGCATTCTTCAGCGGTGGGACTTGCAAATTAAGTCTGTTTTATTTTTCAATTAACAATAATAAAACAAAAGACTTTTAGTGCAACTTATTCAGGTGAAAGAAATCACATTCTGGTGTCCTTGAGGAAGTATTTTTTTAAACAGCTAGTTTGTTCCTTAGTGAATGCATATTTGCTGCCCATTTCTATGTAGGCACCGGGAATGTGGCGCAGCTGACTAAGTGCCAGCTGCATAAGATCTCTCTGACCAGTAGGTCATGAGTTCGAGGCCTGCCCAGGTCGAGGTGGGTGTTCAGCCTTAAGTATAGCCTGCTGTCGACTTTTGCAGCCCGAAAGACAACAAGGGACGTTGGAAAAACACTGAGAGATGAGGAGTGCGTCAGCTCCCCCTGGTGGCCAAAAGTTTGCCTCTGTTTGTCTATATGTCGTATGTTCGTCTATATGTCATATGTTGAACTGCAGGGATTGTCTGCAAGTATGTGTACTGTAATCCGCTCGGGGTGAGAAGAGCGGAATATAAATAAAGTAAATAAATAAATAAATAAACTCTTTGGGCCAAGTTTGTGCTTTCCTCCAGTGCCAAATTGAAAATTCTTAAAACTAGTTTATAGATATCTCCCTCCCTTTTGACCGAAAAACTCATCCAGTAGGGCCCCACAACACTTAATTTTATTTTACTGTGTGATAAACTCAACATAAGAAATAATACTAACATAAGAAAAAAGTCATCAGTTGGAAAAAGGACAACAATAGTTATAGAGGGATTCATTTTTGTTTAGCCACTAACTATCTGACATTCTGTTTTTGTTTTTGCCTTTCCCCACATCCCAGGAAAGCATCAAAAGCAGGAAGTTTAGTAAGCAATTCTACATCACTGCTTCTTAAACTATGGATCCCACCTGCAAATGGAGTCCTGTAAGAGAAAATAGGGTTTGTAAAAAGTTTCTGAATGCTACCTATTGACTGATTTAGACATTTACATGAATCCGTTAGCAACAACATCCAGTGCTTACTCTGGACTTTGAAGAAAATCCTTCTGCTCTACTTCATACAAAGGAGTTGTGAGTGGAAAATGTTTAAGAAACCCTGTTTTATGCATGGCTGGTAGAAGTAATTCTTACCATGGTTGGAGAAAGCATGTGTTCCTAGAAAGCATTGGGCCTTCCTGGTGATGCATTTTGGCAATGAAATAACAAATAGAAAGTTTCCTAAAGTAACAATATGCTGTGTTTAAAATATAGCACATTTTTGCTGGAGAGAGTTGTTTGTGAAACAGTAAAACAAACAAATATCCAAGTTATAACAAAAACAAAGAAGTCATAAGAAATTAAAGAGTAAAAATGAAAAAAAATCCATTATTTTCAACTGAAGGAAGGAAAGGGAAGATAGAAATAGAAAAATGTGAAACATTGGTTTGACCCCAAATAGATGTCATAAGTCTATTGCTGCCCAACTCAATGGACCCCACACGACAAAAAGGGCATCCCAACATGGGAGGGCCAATGCAAAGTCTAAATGTGTGTGCATGTGTTTCTTTTTTATAGCTATGGAAACAAAGTAGCTGAGAAAATATTATGAAGTATACCTAATTCTGATACCTATTGGTTTCACTGGACAAAATGTAGAAGAAAGAAGATTTCCCCCCATACAACCTGATCTCCATGAAAGGGGCTGTAGATCTCTGTATCCTTTCAGATCTTCTCTGCAGTTCTGTCCACACTGCATGCACTGTATACCCACACTAGAGCCACACTACAAAATAAATGGCAGAAGGAAGTGGCACTCACAAAACAAACTATACAGGAAATAAAGAAGGGGGATAAGAAAAATAAATTGGAAAAATATAAAGGGTTAGAAAGAAAATTTATCTGGAAATGGTATAGGACACCAGCCCAACTAGCAAATATGGGAACAGGACTAAGCTCAATGTGTTGGCATTGTAAAGCAGAGAAAGGCTGGTATGCACATATGTGGTGTGACTGTTTAAATGGGATAAGATAATTTTAAAATGGGGAAACTGTTCAAGGTAACAATTCAGGTTAACATTGAACTTACGTTAATGGCAAATATAGGGAACAAAACATTGATGCAAAGAACCAAGATTTATTTAAAGCAATGGTTTTAGTAGGAAAGGCTGTAATAGCCTGCGGATGGAGAGATGAAAAAAAAATGGAATTTGGAAAATTGGAATAACTATTTATTTGAGCAAGTCCAGTCAGATATTCTTACATATATAACCCAAGAATGTTAACAGGAGGACGAAATCGTATTAAAGACAAATGAGCAATTTATATGAAACTATCTGTACCCACCACGCGTTGCTGTGGCCAACCTTCCCTCCCTCCTTTTCCTCTATTCTTTCTCTCCTTCCCTCCTTTTTTCTTTCTTTCTCCTCTTCCTTCTATCTCTCTTTCCTTCCTTCCCCTCCCTTTTCCTTTACCTTCTTCTTTCTCTCCTTTCTTCGTTCTCTACCTCTTTATTTCCTTCCTTCCACACAGTCATATAACCCAGAATAGCAAGACAGAAAATCCCACAATATCTGCTTTGAGCTGGGTTCTCTGAGTCCACACTCAAATAATGTGGAATTTTCTGCCTTGATATTCTGGGATATAGAGCTTTGTGGAAGGGTCCTCTGATAACCCAGTTTAAAGTAAATATTGTGGGTTATTGTGCATTGATACTCTGGGTTTTAGAGCTGTGTGGAAGGGCCCTGGTTTATCTGAGTCTATACTGCCATATATTCCATGTGAAAACTGGTAATGCTGGATTTTATTCAGATGCTTGGAAGGGGCCTTAGATACAGATGCAACTGAAGAAGAAACCTAGAAAACCTATCTTGTTCATAACTGGAAGACTGCCTGTAATTCTCCAGAGATGTCTCTTTCATTGCCTTCCTAAAAGGCCTCAAGGGATACAAAGCTGCCCCCACCAACACAACCACTCTCCTGAGGCACTTTGTTGTTGCTCAGAGGTGGCCTCGACCCACCCAGGCTAATTCTCCTCCTTGAAGCACAATCAGAGCACTTCTCATAGATGGCCATTCAGACTTGGAAGGGAAGGAGGGAGGGAAAATACCTCCAAGGGCCATCCAGTCCAGCCCCTTCTGCCATAAGGAAAAAGCACCACCAACGCACTCCTCACAGATGGCCATTCAGACTTGGAAGGGAAGGGAGGGAGGGAAGAGACCTCCATGGGCCATGCATTCCAGCCCGTTCTGCCATAATGGGGAGGAGAAGGGAAGAGAGGGATGAGACTATGATCAGAAGGCTCTCTCTCTCTCTCTCTCTCTCTCTCTCTCTCTCTCTCTCTCTCTCTCTCTCTCTCTCTCTCTATGTGTGTGT
The DNA here is from genome assembly GCA_030556195.1 of Anolis apletophallus. Lineage (NCBI taxonomy): Eukaryota > Metazoa > Chordata > Lepidosauria > Squamata > Anolidae > Anolis > Anolis apletophallus. The sequence goes on along the minus strand of JARBWK010000012.1, from coordinate 93,977,727 downwards.
GTGTGTGTGTGTGTGTGTGTGTGAGGTTAAAGATAAAGATATAGTGGAAAATGTGGCAGATAGGGCGGGGAAGGGAGGTGGGAGAAAAAATGTAATGAGAATTAACTTGTAAAGAAGGTAAATAGATAATATAGAAACACTTTCTCATAATGTTAACCCACAAGAGACATTTATTATCTGCTCAAAGATTGTTATCTTGTATTCATTTTTTTTTAAAAAAAAAAAACCCACACTAAAGCCAATGAAATGAATCTTTAATATGTACGTCATATAAATATCTAAATCGACCATGTTGCCCATTCTGATGTCTCTTATACTAAGTTGAATTGCTAGTCCCAAATCAATGTAGTTTGGAACTACTTCCCAGTGGAAAGTCAACATGTAACCCTATTAAGTATTGTTTATCACAGATGGTGGGGCTGTTTTTATTATTTCAGTTCAGAAAGAGAGGGAGAACATGATGTATTCTTTCCCTTATAAGTAATACTCACGTTGCTAAAAATTCAGAAATGTGCCACTAATATTTACTAAGTTAGGGTATGAAAGCGACTTTCTCATTGTTTCCTTTATCAGTGAGCCTCAATGTTCCCAATGGCTGAATTAGCCACTCACCCCTCATTGGAGAACAGAACTAGAAAACTTTGACTTTGATCCATGGACTGTTGCTCTTGTGTGAAATAGAGGAATACATCATTGGGTCTGAACTCATTGATAGGAAGAGCATGTTCTCTGCTGCTTGTTTCCTGGCAGACGCTCATAAAATAAGTCAGCCTGTCAAAATAACCTCAGCCTTCCATTTTCCATGAGAGGGGGAGACAAAAAATAAAAGAGGAATTCGCCTGTGTTTGTTTGCTCCTGCTTCTCCTTATTTGACAGTCCAGCCAGAGCTTGGAAAATGTACTTTTTTTGTCTACAGTACCTAGGGTTAGTTGTATGCTCATCTTACTTGCTCATTTTCTATGTAGATTGTTTATCACTGTTTGGTGACAATAGACACAAATAAATTCTTGTATACTTTGTGAGTGCATCTCACCATGATGCTTGAGCCCTGATTAGAGAGAGGAAAGGACGCAAATCCATTTCATGATCAAACTGGATGATACAATTAAATACATAAGATTTGCCTGCAGTTAGAAAACCAAGACTGATCACCAATAAGATTTTTTAAAGCATTCAGGTTGCTGTTTACAACTTTTGACCTCCAATTGTCTGGTGATTCCATCAACTCAAAGTGTAATGAGCCACTGGTGTGTTTTAGAGAGAAAAGGCTGGAGAAGGTTACATTTGACAGAGTGGCTGCTGGAACTGTGTAGCTGAGGAACAAATCAACTGGGTCAGCAAGATCATCGCAGTGACATTCAAACTTCTGTTCATGATTGTTATCTGGTTAGGTCTATAGAATCCCGTGTGATGGTACTGAATGTCATTCCAGCCTGTTTTCTCTGGCATTTTATCACATCCGTAGCCTGCTCCTGGACTGTGTCTGTGCATGCACTAGAGGAATAAGACCACAGGGAGGTGCTAGCTTTGCCCCCAGGAAATGTAAGCCAGGTGCATCAGGCAGAGAATTCCCAAGAGTGGCTATGAGGACTGATGGTGAAATGTTGGAGGACACAGCTAGCCTGTTTTTCAACTCCTCGCTGATATGAAATGGAGAGTTGCCAGTTGGACTAAGGGTGCGTCAACACCCTGTAGAATTAATGCAGTCTGGCACCACTTTTACTGCTATGGCTCAATGATATGGAATCCTGGGATTTGTACTTTGGTGAGACACCAGCTCTCTTGGGCAGAGAAGGCTACAATGCCCATGATACCATAGCATTGAGTCATGGCAGTTAAAGTGGTGTCTAACTGCATTAATTCTACAGTGGAGATGCACCCTAAGATTCATCTGACCATCTGGAGAGCTTCTATGTGTGGGTTGAGAGGGTCACCATCTTGTCCCTTGCTTCTATTTGGCCAGCTCTGTTCAAGAGGACATATCTTCCAACTCTCCTGAATTGGCATGTTGTTGTTTATTCATTCAGTCACTTCCGACTCTTTGTGACCTCATGGACCAGCCCACGCCAGAGCTACCTGTCGGCCATCACCTCCCCCAGCTCTTTCAGGGTCAAGCCAGTCAATTCAAGGATGCCATCCATCCATCTTGCCCTTGGTCAACCTCTCTTCCTTTTTTTTACTTCCATTTTCCCCAGCATAATTGTCTTCTCTAAGCTTTCCTGTCTTCTCATGTGGCCAAAGTATTTCATCTCTGCCTCTACTATGGACAGTCCCAATTCATCTTATGACATCTCATTTGATAAACTGCTTTTAAAGTGTCCCAGAGCCTTACTGCAAATGGCAGAACTTTACATCTGCTGGGAACAGTGATAGAATAAAAGGGAAGGATCTTCACATTCACAATTTGTGGGTATTTAGTATATACCTGTGAAATTCAGAGCTTAGAACTAACTCATTTTTGTAGTTACAGGATTTATCTGTACTTGAACAATTATAGCAAAATCTGTATCCTGGTATCTGCATGCTGGTGAGTGCCTTAGAATACACTCCCATGAATTACAGAATTAGAGTTTTCAGACAGGGATTACATAAATTACAAATCCTAGGATTCTATAGCCAGGAGTGCTGGCAGTTCAAAGTGGTATTTATGTGTGATAATTTGGATATACCCTAAATTAGATTATGATGGCAAGGTAATGGCAATTTAACAAAGGGCACCAGCATCTCCATTATAGTATAATTTTTAGTTATTTTTACAGCTGTTTTTATAGTTTTGGAGGTGTTTCCTCATAAGTGGAGGAAGAACCTATAATTAATTACAGGTTGTTTCATGCTGTGTCTTGTGCTCTGTTGCAGGTGTTGATGCCTCAACAATATAGACAGAGGAGGTGTTAGTAGCGTTCAGATTTTTTAAAAAAAGAACTAAAAGTAATTATTTTAGATATTTTTGTAAAGAGTTCTTTCTATACATATGCAACTCAAATGGTAACCAGTTACTTTGAGGCCAACTGTACCTGTTTCCAGATTCTGTGGCAAAGGAACATTCCACGCTCTGGCACAAACTGGAGTTTAAGGTACCACAAATATAAAAGAATATAGACCTGCTTCTATTATACATCAGTGTAAAAAGAGCTTTTTGTCACCTTAATAGAGTCTTAAAACAGCCGCTTATTTTGACAGTGAGCTTTTCATGTGACCCCCATCTATCCAGTTTAAAATTAAAGAGATAGTCATCTATTTCCTATGACTCACCCCATCCATACCCCATTGATCTCTTCAAAAGCATGTAACTCTATGAATCATTTCAGGTAAAGCTCAGCTTTGCTAAAGGCAGCTTTGTCGTTTTCCTTTTTGAATGGGTGACCGTGATGTGAGATGTGGTTACCATTGAAAAAGTTTCTGTCTCTCTTAGAATAAGAGGTATGTCTCATTCTATTTGCCTTTTGTATCCCAGGGTTTATCTACATTGTAGAATTAATTCAGTTTGACATCACTTTAACTGCCTGGACTCAATGCTATGGAATCATGGCAGATGCAATTTTACAAGGTCTTTAACCTTCTCTGCCAAAGAATGTTGGTACCTTACAAAATACAAATCCTGGATTCCCTAGCATTGAGCTGTGGCAGTTAAAGTAGTGTCAAACTGCATTATATTTACAGGCATCTGTGTAAAGTATATTCCACTGTATCACCCTATGTACACTGCCATATAATACAGTTTGAAGCTGCATTATTGTATGGTCAGTGAAAACTCATATAATGCAGTTCAGTGCGGTTAAACTGCATTATATGAGTCTACACTGACCATATAATAATGCAGTTTCAAACTGCATTACATGGCAACGTAGATGGAGTCTGAGGTTTATGGGAATTTCATTCATGCATGTAGTTTTTTAAATTAATATTCCAAACTGGAAAAACCTCTACATAGTTGTTTTATGGGTACATCCTTTGGGGTATGAAATCCCTAATGAGCAATTAAGATTAAAAAATATATAAATGATGACCTTTGGCAATTGTAAAAAAATAATTCTGAAGTTTGATTAAAGACTTTTTGAATGTCACCTGTCAATTACAATTATGTATGTCCCATTGTCCTCCATGTGCGGCAACCAATAAGAAAATGCCTGTTTCTCCCTGGCTTGGCGACCTTCACGGAATAAATATGTATAATCAAAACCTTCCTTTTATAATGATTGCAATGCTTTCCAATTTGAAATTCTATCTATCCAATTACTGAAGCTTGCAGTGAATGATTTTTTAAAAACTCTCTCTCTCTCTCTCTCGGTGGCTCCTGTTTTAATTATAATCTGCATTTTGAAGAGCTCAGCCGTCATTCTGCCAGGCATATTATACTGTGCATAAAACGACACAGAATGGTGGAACTCATCTTTAGCCAAATGATACCTTTGTTGAACAATAATAAGTCCCACTCTTTAATGGAAATCCTTTTCCAATTTGCATTGCTGAAAACACATAACAAATGTGCTGTTGGATGAAAATGGCACTGAATTAAACAAAATTGACTGGGCAGGTGTAATGGGTAAAAAGGTGAAAACACACACACAGATTTCTTTTCAGGCAAGAAAATATTTAAATACATCTGAATCTGAAGGAAAGAAAACAAATAGACAAGAGAGATTTGGGTGCAAAAAAAATAATTGAAAACAGGGAAATCTTTGGGATATTTTCAGAATATATGCTTTCCTTAAATGTGCTAATAAGATGCTATTGAAACAGGAGGGAACAGAAGATTTGGAGCAGAACGTTACAACAAAAAATGGAGCAGGAGATTAGAATAATAGAATCATAGTGTTTGGAAGAACCCACAAAGACCATCCAGTCCAACCTCTTGCTATGCAGGAACATAGGATAAAAGCACTCCTGACAGATGACCATCCAGCCTCTGTTTTAAAACCTCCAGAGAAGGAGACTCCATCAAGCCCCCAGGCATCGTATTCCATTGCTCCCAGGCATCGTATTCCATTGCTCCCAGGCATCGTATTCCAAGTTCTTACTGTCAGGAAGTTCTCCCTAATGTGTAGTCTCTTTTGCTGCACCACCATTGCGATAGAGGTGAGAAGGCCGGGGTACAAAAGTTTTAAATAAATAAATAAATTGCAAATGAAGAGGCCACATACATGATTTGGTTAACTAAGGGCAACTTTTATTATCCTTACCTAATTAGAAATCAATAATCTCTCCCACCCCAAATGCAATTATTTAATGCATTTACCTGAGGCAAAGCACAAAAATCAGTGTGTACAGAGCAATCGTACTGTCTATTCTCCTTTGTGGGTCTGAAACATGGCTCACCTATCACCAACACCTATGACTCCTCGAGCGCTGTCTTCGTACAATCCTAAATATACACTGGACTGACTTTGTGATGAATGTTGCTGTCCTTGAGCAAGCAGGGATCACCAGCATTGAGGCCATGCTATTGAGAACTCAGCTACGCTGGGCAGGGCACGTCTCTAGGATAGAGGACCACCGCCTCCCTAAGATACTACTCTATGGTGAACTCACCACAGGTCAGCGCAAGAGAGGCACCCCCCAAAAAGAGATATAAGGACTCCCTGAAACAACATCTCAGGCTCGGCCAGATTGATCACCAAAAATGGCCTCACATCGGGAGGCATGGAGATGCACTATCCATAATGCTGCGGCCTCTTTCGAGAAGACACGCCAAACGTGTCTCGAAGAGAAACGACAATGCAGAAAGAACCGCAACTTGGAAACAACATCACCCAAGGAGATTTTCTGCTGTGCTTTCTGCAACCGGACTTGCCTATCTTGGATTGGCCTTCTTAGTCATCAATGTGCTTGTGGAAAGCGTGGGATGAGTACTTCCTGAATCTTTGTTTGCGAAGAAAAGCCAAGAATGCATTCAGAACCTGGCTATGAACATGGCCCTGAACTTGGCATTGAACTTGATATGGGGTAATTCTGTTCCCAGAATTATTGCTTTCATATTTCCACTTCCCCATTCCACTCTATTTTCCCTTGCCCTCTTTTATTGACTTTAAAGGGGCCAGGTTATAGTTGCTGGCCTACCAAAATGGGCACCTTGGTTATGCACTGAATTCCTGAACTAAGGAGGTTGGTATGCCAGCCGTGGCCCCACCCTCCCCAAAAGTTGTCCCAGGGAGACTACTTTCAGCCATTCCTTTTGGTGGCGGAGGTGGCAAAAACCTCCAGAAAGGCCCTTCCTGCAGTTTGAATCCGTTGCTTCATTGTGTCCTAGTCAATGGAGCAGCAGAAAACAAGCTTGCCTTATTCTCATTGTGAAATATTTGAACATGTGTATCATGTTCCTTCTCAATCCTTCTTTTCTCCAATTTAAGCATACCCAACTCCTTCAGCCAGGGTTTGGTTTCCCGATAATTTTGGTTGCCCTTCTCTGGACATGTTCCCACTAGTCAATATCCTTCTTGAATTGCAGTGCCCAGAACTGGACCCAGAATTATTCTAGGTGAAGTCTGATCAAAGTGGAATAGAGTGGGCTATGACTTCCCTCAGCCTAAACACGATACTTCTATTGATGCAGCCTAGAATCACATTGACTTTTTCCACTGACACATCATGTTGTTGATTCATGTTCAGTTTGTAATCTACTAACTCCAAAGAATGTTGGCAACAATAAGAAAAATGCATCTTCCCTCTTTGATCCAATCAATCATGGCTACAAGAATGGCATGGAGGATTTGTAGATTGTTACTGAGATTTGTTGGCTACAGTGCAATAAGAGGACCTACAGATTTCTAGAGATACTTTATTAATCAAATCTGTGAATAATCACATCTACAATAGTTAAACCCTCTAATGTGGATGGCGAACTGTACTTGGTAGCACAGATAACTTCTGATGATATATTTCATCCACATGGTCTGGCTGCTTCAGAGACTCTTGGATAACATAAATCCCATTCAGAATTTGTCAAAAGACATGTGAGGCTCCGTTTGCTTTGGCTCAAACCATGGCTGTTCCCTTCCCATTGTTCAGGACCAGGGGCGGTCCAACAGGTAGGCATGGGACGCCATCTGGGAAGGGGTGAATTCCCCCGCCCGCCGGACGCCGGCGCCAGACAGCGTTCTGGCCCTGCCGATGTTCCTCAGGCAGCGCCGCGACTGCCTGCTTTTGGGCCCCGGCCTTGTGCGCTCCGACGCCGCTTTTGGGCATGTGCGGAGGTTTTCGCACAGGCGCAGTTGCTCCAGAGCTGAAGTTGAATGCAGGAGCAACTGCGCATGCACAAAAACCTCCACGCATGCCCAGTAGCTCCTGTGCGCAGAAGCCTGTAAGCAAAGCACTCCCTATCGGGCAGGTAGGGAGTGCTTCCCCTCTCCCTTTGTCTCTGCCTTGCCGCCGAATACGGTGATCCAATTGGGCAGGCAGGGGGCGGAGACAAAGGGAGAGGGGAGTGGAGCCAAAGGGGTATTGGCGACGTATTGCCTCCTGACAACCGCCACCGGAAGTAGCCACTGTGCGCTGAGGCGAACTCCCTCGCCAAGTCCAATCACGTGTGAACCCTACCAAACCCGCCCACTTCCCCGCGCACTGGCCAGGAGCATCAAGGAGAGACAGGCGCAACTGCGCAGGCAAATACTAATATATAATATTTTATTTTACTTTATTTTGGGTTATTTGAGTTTTATAGGAATAATGAAAATATTTAGTAGAGGATAATTTTATTTAAATAAATAATTTTATTTATTATTTTATAATAATAATATAATATAATGTTATATTATATTATAATGTCAATATATTATAATATAGTTATATTGTAATGTAGTATAATATAATTATGATATAATATAGTATGAGTATGTACTATAATATACCCGTGTTTCCCGGAAAGTAAGACAGCGTCTTACTTTCTTTCCCGAAAAGTCCCCTACGACACTTTTCGGGTACGCCTTATATAAACTAAGACATACCCCCGTCCCCACGCCCACGCCGCCACCGCCCGCCACGCCGCCGCCGCCGCAACCGGCCCCATCGGCCGCGGCACACCTCCGCGGCGCAGCTTTTCCTTGGACGCAGAGTGACGCAGCGCCGCTTCACCATGCCTCTGGCTCCTTTCCCTCTTTCCCCTCCCTTCCTTGGACGAAAGAAGGAGGGGAAAAGAGCCAGGGGTGGCGCGGCAGCGCCGCGCCAGAGTGACGCAGCGCCGCTTCACTGCGCCTCTGGCTCCTTTCCCCCTACCTTCCTTGGACGAATGAAGAGAGGGAAAGGAGCCAGGGGCATGGCGAGCAGCCGCGTCAGAGTGCCGCAGTGCCGCTCACCATGCCTCTGGCCCTTTCCCCCTCCTTCCTTGGACGAAAGAAGGAGGGGGAAAGGAGCCAGGGGCGTGCGAGCGGCGCTGCCACTCTGATGCGGCGCTGCTTCACCACGCCTGGCTCTCTTCCCCTCCCTTCCTTGGAGGCCTGGCAGAAAGGTGCGCCGCGGAGGTGTGCCATGGCCGATGGGCCAGTTGCGGCGGCGGCGGTGGCGGTGCGGCGACGCAACGAGGTACGGCTTACTTTCGGGTATGGCTTATATTAGCCGACCCTGACACCCCGATACGTCTTTACAATCGGGGTGTCTTACTATCGGGAAACACGGTATTGTATATACATTGATACAATATAATACTACAAATGGTATTGTGATATTATAATTGTATATTTGTTTTACATGGGGGGGGGGCAAATTATGTTGGGGGGGGTGCCAAAATAATGTTTGCTTACCATATAAAATTACCTTAGACTGCCCCTGTTCAAGACCTAATATGGCCTAAGAAGATCCTCAAAATAAGGTGCAAATGCCCTCATTCCTGGTATTGAGGGTTGAGGAACATTTGAGCTTCAAAAACATTTTTGTTTCAGTAGAGGTGGGTCCATACTCTAGAAAATAATGCCCGACTGTTCACTGGAGGGAAGGATATTAGAGGCAAAGATGAAGTACTTTGGTCACATAATGAGAAGACAGGAAAGCTTGGAGAAGATATGATTATGCTGGGGAAAATGGAAGGAAAAAGGAAGAGGGGCAGACCAAGGGCAAGATGGATGAAGAGTATTCTTGAAGTGACTGGCTTGACCTTAAAGGAGCTGGGGGTGGCAAGGCAGACAGGGAGCTCTGGCGTGGGCTGGTCCATGAGGTCACAAAGAGTCAGAAGTGACTGAGTGAATAAACAACAAAAATGTGGGTGTGATAGGGTGAGTAAGGCTCTCTAAGCTCTTTTGGAAGATCAAAGTGCCCTGCTAGACTTCCACAATTCTCCATGCCTAATATAATGGATGCTCTTTCCATTACACAAAAGAAATGTTAAAAATCATATCAATTTCAGTTCTGATGCAGTTGGATAACCCCGGCTGACTTTTTGAGATTGGTCTTTACAAATTGACTTTTTGTGATATAGGTCCTTGGGTTTGACTGGTTTAAATCACCTCTGTATTTATTTGTTTGCTTTTTGAGGGTTGTTTATATGACAGTTTCATGGCTCTTAAGCAGTTTGCTAAAGTTCTACACTCTGCAGAGCAAAAATTCTCTTTTGTGAACGTTTAATTTTTTAAAAAATATATTGTAGTACAAGAATGCTATTTTACATATCAATTGCAGCAACTGGAACACTTTAAACAAAAGGGGGAAGAGGAAGCATGAAGCTTTGATGTTTCTAGGTTTTCTTGTGTGTGTGTAAGGAACGACTTGAGAAACTGCAAGCCGCTTCTGGTTTGAGAGAATTGCCCGTCTGCAAGGACATTGTACAGGGGATGCCTTGATGTTGTCTTTAAAAAAATGTTTTATCATCCTTGTGGGAGGCTTCTCTCATGTCCCCTCATGGGGAGCTGGACAGAGAGAATACATCCGTGCCCTGTGCCCCGGATTCGAACTTCCGACCAGTTGGTCTTAAATCCTGCCAGCCAAGGGTTTAACCCATTGCGCCACTGGGGGCTCCACATTTCTAGGGGTGCACCTACATCGTAAAAAGAATGCAGTTTGACACCACTTTAAGTGCCAATACTTGATATTATAGAATCATGGGTATTGTAGTTAGCTTTATTTGCCAAAGAGTGCTAATGTCTCACCAACAACTTCCAGAGGAGGTTGTGTCAGCTGTCAGCCTGGACAGCTTCAAGGCAGGATTAGACAGATTCATGGATAACAAGGGAATCAGTAGTTACTGAAATGGACATCCAAGTGCCACCTCTGTGTTGATGGAGGCAGGCAGGATTTTCCCCGGGTACTGGTTGTGGGGGGTCGGGAGCAGGTGAGGGTTCTGCCCTCCTTTCTGCTAGAGATCCCTGTGTACAACTAGTGGGCCACTGTGAGACACAGAATGCTGGACTAGATGGGCTGAGGCCCGATTCAGCATGGCTCTTCTTATGTTTCCATGATTCCATAGTGTTGAATCAAAGCAGTTAAAGTTATGTCACACTACATTCAATTTACAGTGTAGTTGCATCTTAGGAATGAAAAAGAAGCACACTTGCAATGGCAATAAATGTTGCAAAGCTTTGTCCAGAAAATATTCTAGACAACAGACGGGTCATTTGGATTTTTAAAAACCTGAAAAATTGTAACAGCAAATACTGCAACTTTCCATCTTATTTGGCTGATCAGATCTCTCCCCCTTTAGATCTTGGTCATTATAGTCTTTCACCACTAGATGTCCTCCGCGGGTAACTCTATTTATAGTGCTTTCTTTGTGTTGGATTTTATTCCATGTTTTTCTCCAATTCCTTTTTTGCAGCTTGACACAGTTGCTCAATTATTTCAGTCCAGCTTTTGGAAAGAGGAGAAGAAGAAAAATGGGGGAGGGAGGCAAATTAGATTCTGAATTACCAGTAGTAAATGATCTCATGATAATCATGGAACAGCAGGGAGCATTGCTCTATAAATAGTCCAAATGAGAAACACAGTTGTGCATGCTATTAACATTTTGCCAAGGTTTTCAGCATAGCTGCTTCTTGCACAGGGTAGGTTAGGACACTTTGCTGCCCCCCTCCCTCCCCAAGGATGGTCAAATTATTTTGGCACCTGAGGCAGAAAATCCCTCTTCTACCTGTATCTTGCACTTAAAAAATAATAGTAAGTTAAATAATGAGCAATTTGGCTCCTTGTCATTGCACCCTCAACCAGGTGCCTTAGGCAGGTATTGCACCTGGCCTAAAGGTAGGCCAGTCCTCCACTGCTGTGTCGTAATTATTTTATTTTCAGGAATTAATTGTATTGGTTGAGCTTAACCTGTGGCCATATCACATAACCAGTCATAGAAACACAGGGTGAAAGTCACCTGAGAGGTGCTGAGGTGCTGCTGAAGATCCATGGAAAAGCACTGACATATCTATGTATGAAATGATTTTGCTGCTACTTTAACTCCTTTAAATTTTTTGGAAAAGCATATCAGTATTTTCTGTATATGACAGCCATCATGATGTAATGGTTGGAGTGTTGGACTCCAGTTTGAGACCAGGGCTTGAATCTGCATTCACAGGGTGAGCTTGGGCAAGTCACACTCTCTCTACCACAGAGAAAGGTCAAGGCAACCCCCCATGAACAATTTTTGTCAAGAAAACCCCATGATAGGTTCACCTTAAGATTGCCATAGGTTGGGTTGTGCGTTGATTTGTTTCCTGCATTTCCTTCGGTACCTTCAGTACTTTGGGAGCCCTTAATGGTAAGGGCCCTCCTGGTACGAAAACTCACCTGGCACAAAAGCAAGGGGAGCCAATCTTGGCTCCTCCCCTATTTGGAATCACAGTTGAATCTTTTTGATTTTCCTTTATTCTCCTGATTCTTTTTATTTAGTGAGATTGACTGGGATTTGGGGACCTGAGGGATGGTGGGTAGGATGTGCGTTTGGGGGCTTGGAGACAGAGAGTTGACTTTTCACCTTCTTTTTCTCCTTCCATTCCTCTCCATTAGTAAATGCTATTATTATTATTATTATAAAAATAGTAATCCCAGCAAACAAAAAGACAAGCCTACCTCTCATCTAGAGTAGAAAGTAGAAACAGCTTTAAGGAAACAAACCCAGCAAGCAAAAAGGAGATTGCAGGGACTGAAAACAGGGGATTTTTAAGATAGTCCATGGAGGATAGTGCTACTGAGCTACAAATCATAGCTCTTCCTTCTCTGGGACTCCTTAAAATGCCTCTTGGAAAGATGTGTGATGTGGTGGTGCTATTGAGAGAAAGCACACGTGCCTGCCTGCCTCTCCTCTAGAGTAGTCTCCTCTACAAACAAAAGGTAAACGATCCAGAAAGAGTGGTATTGTAACTCTGATGCTTTTTAAAATCCAGGTCTTAATGAAGGATATAGAAGAAGATCCTATGGGAAGTCCCCCATAATGGGCTGGATAGGGTGCTTTCTTAACCCTGTTGCTGACACCCAGGCTCCCTTGAAGGGAAGAAAGGAAAGGCTCCCAGAGAAAAGGGGAGTCACGTAAGTTCCCCATCCATTTTCGGGAGGCACTGGAAAACGAATATTGGGGACTTCTGATATCCGGCAAGCAGAAACGGATAGTGATTCACCCGAAATGCACAAGCCTACTTGAAGACATACAACAACAATTATCTATATTCATAAGTACATCTGTCCAGTGATTTTTAGTTTGGCATATAAAACCAAGCGCATTTAGTGTACACCATCTGAGTATCTGTTATCCAAAATCCTTAGGACTGGAATTGCTTTGGATTCTGGAGTTTTTCAGATTTTGGGATATTTGAATATATAAAATGAGAAAGATTAGAGATATGACCTAAGGCTAAATATAAAAATTCATTTATGTTTTATATACATCTTATGCATACAATCTGAAGGTCATTTTATATACAATGCTTTTAAAATAAATTTTATGCAAGGAACAAAATGAGAGTACATTTAACCATTAGAAAGCTATGTGGACAGTTTTAGATTTTGAGGTATGTAGGGTTTTAGAAGAGATATGCTCAATCTATATAAACACATGACAATTCTCCCTTAGACTGAGTCAGATATAAGTCAGTATAGCCAATGCTGGCCAGCAGCGATTTCCATCCTATACCTCCCTCTAGATCCCTGGTATTCCTAGTGGTTTCTAATACAAATACTGAGGAGACCTGTCTTTGCTTAGCTTCTGAAGTCAGATTGTTTGGAATTCTTTCAGGCAGTAAACAAGAAAAATAATCATGGGCCAGGTCAGGCTAGCTTTTAGTTGAGTGAGACAATCTGTTAATGGGCTGCTGTGAATTTCCAGGCTGTATGGTCATGTTTCATAAGCATTCTCTCACAACCTCTGAGGATGGCTGCCATAGATGTGGGTGAAACATCAGGAGAGAATGCTTCTGGAACAGGACCCTATAGCCCAGAAAACTCACAGCAACCCAGTGATTCCGGCCATGAAAGCCTTCAACAACACAAGCTGTTAATTCTTAAAGCAGAGGTGACTGTTATCTTTGTTATTTACTCCCAGTAAACCCTTAGGGATATAATGCTGGGATTCCACATTTAATTATGGAAAAATAATCATTGAGCCACAATGAAACAATTGATATATATTGCTTTCAGACAGAATTTTAAAAAGTTACTATAATTCCCTAAATTTCCCCAAAACATGTCTCCTCTTCCTCCTTGTAAAAAAATGAATGTTTTTTTCAAGTAGTAGCAAGAAAATTTATTATAGCAGTAAAATATGCATTCTTCAAGGTATATATTCAATGGTTAGATCTAAATCCATTGTATATCCAGCTGTTGGAACATCCAGTAAGGGAATGAGCTTGAATGTTAAACCTGCCTAGAACAGAACCAGGCTTAGGTTAGTTTTGACTAAATCCAGTTCACTTTAATGAATCTACCCTAGGGAGGGCCGACAACGTGTTTAGCCTGGTGTAGGCAAAGTGTGGCCTTTCAGATGTTGCAAGAATGCCGTTCTCAGCATAATTGGCTATGGCTGATGGGAGTTGCAGTTAAACACTGCAATGTGGAGGCGGTGGGGTGTGTGTGTGTGTGTACTTTACCACCCTTGATTTAGCATTGAGGTTTCAAATGAAGTATGAATATGAGTGTTTTTTGAAAGCCTTGTCTGACCATAGTCTTTTTCCCCAGGAGTCTGCCCTAGAATTAGCCCAGATGCATTGTGTCTTTACAATAGACCATTTCCTCTCTCTCCTGGGATGCTGCATACACAAAAAGGTTAAGTTTGGGGTTCCTTTTCTTTTGATTTCCCGCAAGTCACATGGCACATTGTTCAGCACTGTGTACCAATTCAAGAAGGTGACACATCAAGATAAACACTGGACAGCGCTGACAAAGGATGTTTAGCTGTGCCGTGTCCCCACATGTTGCTGTGGGCAGGACATTGAAGGTCAAATGTGGCTTTACATCTCCCTAGAGACAAGTGTTTCCTCCTCCTTATAATCCTTTGCCATTTACTTTAGCAATACACAATTATGGAATACTAACAGGCACATTTTTTCTTTTCCTTTTGAACTATTACAGAGGTAAGGTGACAGTAGACCAAAGATGTATTGCACCACATAAGCGAGAGACTTCTTTCCCCTGTTAAGAGCAGCAGCCCTAGTGGATAGGACAAGTCTGAGCAATACTCTGCTTTGAGGCCTGTTTTTATGACTCCTATTGCCCCATTTCAATTTTTAAAAAAGAAACCACAATCCCCAAAGTCTCCATGGGGCGATAGTCTCTTCCAGAACTTCCTCCTATCCTTTTTAAGGGAAAGAAAAGCACTGAAAACAGAGCTATCCACTGATACTTGGTTCCAGGATCCACATGGATCCCAAAATCTGAGAATGCTCAAGTCCCATTATAAGCAATGCTGTATTAAAATGTGCCCTGCCTTGAGTTCCACAGAGAAACTGGAATATACATATTTTGGTCCCCAAATCTGTCCTTGACTTATACATAAATAATGGCAAAGATAAGGTTTGCATTTGGGAATTTCATTGCAACAAGTATACACAAAGTCATTGTCTCGATCCCTGAAGCAATCATAGTGGATTGTTCACACTGGTATGTGTGATAATTAACTTTATCACACTAGAGAGAAAAATCCACTTTAAATCCGGCTTCTGCCTCCTGCAGAATTCTGGGGTTTGCAGTTTATTGAGGCTGTTAAAGGCTCCTTTCTAAGCTACAAATCCCAGAATTCTGCAGGAGGCAGAAGCCGGATTTCAAGTGGATTTTTTCTCTAGTGTGATGAGCCCCAATGTCAGTCAGCCACTTCTCAAATGACAATTGCAGTAGCTGCTGATCAGTAACTGAGGACTGCAGGACTTTTGTGGTTCCTGTGAATCTCCTAAATGAGTGGATATGTAAGGATCATGAATACACATCTCTTATGAGTGCCTAACTCTCGGTTATGCTTTTGTAACTAGTAAGATTTCAGCTAATAAGAGTTATAATATAAAAGCTTTACAAACATACCTGTAAACAAACATACCCAGCAGGAATATTCAAGTACAAGAAGAAAAAGTAATTTCTGATATTATTTATTTATTTATCGTATCCGGAGCAAACCAAGGGTACAGTTGTAATGCATTTTTTTTAAAAAAACCCCAACAATACCCCCCCCCCCAATTTGAAAACTTGGCATTGTATTAAATGTCATTTGACCAGATAAAAATATAGATATATATATATATATATATATATATATACACACACATACATACATACAGTATATATAACATTTCTATACCGCCATTCTCAGCTCTAGGGCAACTCATGGCGGTTTACCATGAGTAATATGTCAGTATATGTCATATCACTTATTATCGAAACAAATAATAGATTAAAAAGACACATATCACTAGAGAAATATTTTCCGTTACTGAAAATTGCCCCTAATTTTTTTTCTTTTGCTTCCTCTGCTTTTCTCAGTTCATTATCTACCAGGCAAATGTTACCCAAAATGGTGGCTTATGGACTGGTGCTGATCTACAAGCCGGAAACATTATGTATATATCCAGTTTTATCATATTTATTTACTGCATTGTTTTAAGTGTTTTACTTAACTTACTATATAGAGTGTAATCAAGTTTTATCAAGTCTTTCTGTTTGGTTTGGTATTGTGATATGGCCTAAGGGTTAATCAATAAAATTTAGTACTACTAGCACTACTACTACTACTACCATAAGCCATTGATGACAATGAACTGGTGTTCATCCACAAGCCACTTGTAGACCACCGCATATGCAAAGAGCTCCTTTCATGATTTGCATGTATAACCTTGAGCTATTCCTTTAGTTTTTGGCTATATAAAAACTGTAGGTGTTGTAACATCTTGCATTTTTATTTTTATTCTACAATTTAAATCTCACAGAAACTATATTTAAAATTAAGACTGGAACCATCTAAAGTAGCCACCAGATGGAGATGCAGTGTAGTGATTTGCTTTTACAGCTAATTATTTTTTAAACTGCAGGTTTCCAGGGATTTTTAAAAATAGAACTTGCCATGTGAGTGACATAAAACTGTCACTGAATCTCTATTTCTTGTCGCCCTCCTCTTTTCTAAGACAAAGACACACTTGCCCTATATTATGCTGTAAAGTTTAAAATGTAAAGATTATGATGTATATGGGTCAACTGCTAAAATTTAACATTCAGATATGGCCAAATATGCCCATAGGCTCACATCCAAACATACCCATAGGCTCACGATGACAACAAGACTTTATCATGGTTTGGGTCCAGGATATTTATCCAATTGCATCTCCCTATATAGGCAATCTTGTGCACTGCAGTCAGCAGAGGAGGCCTGCTCTTGGTCCCATCCCAGTCACAAGCATGGCTTGTGGAAACGAGAGAGGGGGCCTTCTCTGTGATTGCTCCCCATCTCTGGAAATAAAAATGGCCTCCTACCCTCCTCTTCTTTAAGAAACGTTTGAAAATGCTCTTATGCACTTTAGCATATGGAGAGGAAGACTAAGACACTTTAATCCATTGGAACACTGGCTAACCCATTTACACTATATGATGGCTATGATGCATTTTTAATAAACACTTGTATTCGCCATTTTAATGCAATTTATTTAACTGATTTTGATTATATATGTTTAATGTTCACTCACGTCTTCATTTATTGTCAAATTGGTTTATTGCTTCCTAGTTCCCATTTCAGCGTTTAATCTTTTTCATTATACGTTTACTGTTGTTATTGTGCATTATTTTTTATTTATTTGTACTTTGTAAGGCATCAAATGTTTGCCTGTCACTGTGTGTAAATCGTCCTGAGTCCCTTTTGGGAGAGAGGGAGGTCTAGAAAAAAGTTGCCGTTGTCGTTGTCAACATCATCATCATCGTCGTCCATGACCAGCACAGCATAGAGAGAGAGGGAGAGAAGGAGAGGTTTAGTACAAGACAGAGGATCAGTCTGATCCCCAAATGCCAGATCCCACAGGTTTGTTTTTTAGGAAACAATAAAACATTCACTTCAAAGGTAATTTAACTGGGTGGCTATTCTGAAAAGAACCCATGAAAATGCTAGAGAAAGATTGGGCAACTATAAGCAAGATCCTGTTGTAGCAACCCCATTCTCATTCGTGCCTGGGGGGCAGGGGGCGGCCCCAGGGGTCCCGCTTGCATTAGGGCCAATGGCGGCTGATGGGGAGATAGATGAAGGGGATGATGAGGCAGCTGGGCCTTCATCTCCCACAGAGAGCTTGGAATGGGATGATGGCTGGCCCGATGGGCATGAAAGCTGGGAAAGTCAGGCTGACACTGAAAGTGCTGATTCAGATAATCAGTATGAGAGACCAGGTGGTTTCGGTTCACAAGAAAGGGTCAGGGAGATAGCGGAGGATGAGCCCGTGGAAGCTGAAAGGGAGTCTGGCTCTCACGAAGATAGCGACCCAGGTGCTGGGAGGCAAGGACGGAGCTTTGATAGGAGACGGAGCATTGAGTTTAGTAGGAGGGAATGCCACTGAAGCCTAGAGCGCCAAAGGAGCGTTAGGTCCCGTAGTACAGATTGGCGCCGAAGCCTAGAGCGTCGGGGGTCTCACCAAGGGAATTAAGTATAGGATCCGTGGGAACGGATCCTCAGTTGCTCGGCCACTTCTGATTTGAAGGGAGTGAAGCGAGTGAAGATCCACGGAGCCAGGACTAGGCTCGTGTTTGCCAAGAAGTTTCTTGGGCCTTGGATTCCTTGTACCTTACCTTGTTTGAATTGCCACGGACCAAGTCTGTTTGGATCCGCATTGCTTTTGTGGAACTTGTGCTAAGATTTTGCCTTTTGATTGACTTCAGAACTTTTACCATTTTGATTGAACTCTGATACTTTTACGGACAATTTACCTTTTCACCTGTTTTTCATTATTCAATAAATAGTTAGCTGATTACCGTCTCTGTGTGTGTGATTAAGGGGCTGGGCCGAGACCCTGCATTGTGACACCGGTGGCCAGTTTTTTCATCCTTGGATTCGCTGGGAACTTCATGGTGTGTTGAAAAGGCAAACATTTTGCGGTCAAGACAGCAAAATAGTGTCCAGACTGTAAAGCTGCTATATTCTAGGGTAGTGTTTCTCAATCTGGGGGTCAGAACGCCTGGGGTGGGGGCACAAGGTGGTGTCAGAGGGGTTGGCCCAATTCTATTGTTGGTGGGGTTCAGATTTTAGGTGAAATATAAATCCCAGCAACTACGACTTCCAAATATCACAGTCTATTTCCTCCAAACTCCACCAATCTTCACATTTGGGCAAGTTGAGTATCTATGCCAAGTTTGGTCCAGATCTATCATTGTTTGAGCCCATAGTGCTCTCTGGATATAGGTGAACTACAACTCCAAAACTTAAGATCAATGCCTACCAAACCCTTCCAGTGGTTTCTGTTGGTCATGGAAGTTTTGTGTGCCAAATTTGTTTGAATTCCATTGGTGGAGGTTAACTATAAATTGTAGGTTAACATAAATCCAACTTCCAAATGACAAAAACAATGATCCCCTCACCCCACCCCAACCAACATTCAAATATGGGCACATTGGGTATTTGTGTCAAATATGGTCCAGTGACTGAAAATACATCCTGCATATCAGATATTTATATTACGATTCATAACTGTAGCAAAATAACAGTTATGAAGTAGCAACAAAAACAATTTAACAGTTGGAAGTCACAACAAAATGAGGAACTGTATTAAGGGGTCACGGCATGGGGAAGGTTGAGAAACACTGTTCCAGGGCATCTAATTTATATGCTAATTATTTAGTTATTGTGTGTCTTCGAGTTGTTTCAGAGCTATAATGACATAATCACAAAGGCCAGGTGAAGCGTCCTTCTTTGCCTGGCTTTGCAGAGGAAAGAGAGGGGCAGTGGGGTGAATGTGTTGCCCCGTGCGCAGCTCCCTCTCAGTGACATTTTCCCCATCACACATGGGAGATGTTGCCTTTTTGTCGAGAATCTATGCTGGCTCCAGTGGAGCCAGCACAACCCAGCGCCCCCTGTGGAAGTGACATGATGTCAAATGAAGACCAGTGTGGGGCTCCATCCCCCAAATAGGCTGGAAGCATCTTAGGATGCTGATTAAATAAGTGTGACAACCCTATCACAGGGTTTCCTTGGTAATATTTGTTCAGAAGAGGTTTCCCATTTCCTATCTCTGAGGCGGAGAAAGTGTGACTTTCCCAAAGTCACTCAGGAAGGGGGGGGTGTTGTAGTAGAGTGGGGATTTGAAATCTGGTCTGCATAGTCACAGCCCAATGCTCAAACCATTGCATTGGCTCTTGCTAATATTCTGTTGTTTATTTGTTCAGTCGCTTCCAACTCTTCGTGCTAATATTGAACTACAATTAAAAATAATAATTCATTTGCATTCTGCTTATCATGTAATTTAATGACTTAGTGTTTACAGGATCCAAGGGTAAGATGAAAACTGGACATATATAGCCAAACTGTATTGGAGTGTGGTTGAGATGGCAAAAACTATTAATGAGAAAGAATGCATAGGTTCGGAGATGCTGCAGCAGTTTGCTTTAGCCTGAAAGAGTCAAGCTTTTACTTCCTCCTTTCCTTTTCCCTTACAAAAGCTACTTTTGTGCTTTGACGTTGTATTGCAGCTCTTGAAATTAGTTGAAGAGAAACAGAAAAGTGGGAGAAGAGAAACTGGGATATTTTAAAGACAGCTGCAAAAGTGAGATGGCAGAGGAATAACTGGGACTACCCTTGCAAAATCAGGACAGTTGGAGAATATGAAATGTTTGAATACCATTTTAGAGCAGTGGTTCCCAACTGTGCCCCACAGAACCCTAAGGGCTCTCTGGCCGCTCCAAGAAAATAAAATTAGTAAGAATTGAATTAAATTAAAGAATAAGAAACAAAAAGTAGTATCATGGTGGTAAAGGTAAAGGTTTCCTCTGACATTAAGTGTAATCTGGGGGTTGATGCTCATCTCCATTTTTAAGCCAAAGAGCCGGCATTGTCCATAGACACTTCCAAGGTCATGTGTCCGGCATGACTACATAAGAACATAAGAAGAGCCATGCTGAATCGGGCCTCAGCCCATCTAGTCCAGCATTCTGTGTCACACAGTGGCCCACTAGTTGTACACAGGGATCTTTAGCCTGAAAGGAGGGCAAACCACCAACCTTTCAGTCCCCCACAACCAGTACCTCAGGGCTTAACCTGCCTGCCTCCATCAGGGGAGAATTGGCACTTGGATCGAGATTTCAGTAACTACTTTCACTTGGTTTCCAATAAAATTGTCTAATGCTGCCTTGTACAATTGTTTAGGCTGACATTTCTTTACTATCTATCCTCCTCTGGAATAACACTTTCTTAAACACCATGACCCTCTGGGTGACATAATATTTCCCTTTATTAGTCCATAAAATTGATTCTAAACAGGGCTTCAGGGAGTGAAAAGTGTTGTGTGACAGAGAAAATAAAATTTCTTTATTCAATCTTCTAAATCCCATGCATGATTTTATACAAAGCATCAAGTCACCTCTTAGAGAATGATTTTCAAGGCTGAAAAGACCAAGGCGTTGCAACCTGATTTCATAAGGGAGCTGCTCCATCCCTTGGATCATTTTTGTTGCCCTTCTTTGTACCTTTTCCAGTTCCGTTATATCCTTCTTAAGGACATGGAACGCCATTACCTTCCTGCCGGAGCGGTACCTATTGCTTTACTCACATTTGCATGTTTTCGAACTGCTTGGTAGGCAGAAGCTGGGCCTAACAGCAGGAGCTTTCCCTGTTCCCCGAATTCAAACCACCAACCTTTCAGTCAGCAAGTTCAGCAGCTCAGTGGCTTAACCTGCTGTTCCACCAGGGGATAATTGACAATAAATCGAGATATTATAGTAAATTTCACAGTTTTTAAAATAAAATTTCATTGCATGGACATTGTACAATTGTTTAGATACCTCTTTACATTTCTTTACTATCTATCCCCTCTTTCTCCTGCCATAACACTATTCTTAAACACCAGTAACCTGTAAGACATAAGGTAGGCCTAAGGGGCTCTGCCATAGAAATTGATTCTAAACAGGGCTCTGTGAGTGAAAAAGGACTTAGAGCAGAGAGGAAACAAAATGCAGTCTGTCAATATAAAAATACAGAAAGAACAGAATACAAAGCACACTGTAAATTGCAAAGAGAATGATTTTGGAGGAAGTATGTTAAGTGCCAAGTTAGAAAGAAATACAGGAAGATGGGCTCTAAAGGGTAGTTTTATTCATCAGTGCTTCTTCCTAGCAGAATTCACTGTTAGTAGTACCATAGCATTATGAGTAGAGGTACAAATGAATATCATGAATTATTATGTGGTGGACTGTGAATTTACAGCTGTTTTGCAAATGTTGTATTGATACATTCATTTTCTTTTTAAATTAGTGATGATATTCTCTTCTGTAGCAATAAGGAAACAGAATTAACAGAATTTACTTTTTGCAGCTGTTTGCACTTCTCCATGGTAAAGCTATGCCTAGGGAATCTTATATGAAGCATAAACTGTTTTGTCTGTTTTCATACTTGCCATATCCCTCAAGAATATCACTTTACTGCTCATTGGAAACTTGACAAAAATATTTGCAACACATATAAAGCTTGTTCAGGAATTTGTTCCAAGCCTGGTAGTTCGGTATTATATGTGTGTTTTATGTAAACCTCTCTTATCAGCTTTGCTCTGTTTTATGTTAATTCAAACATCTGTTTTTCTTTCTTTCTTTTTCATGAAAAAGAGCTTGAGCTACTAATTTAATCTTGCCTCTACTATTGGTCATTTACTAAGGTTTTGGGGTTTTAATTTCCAATAAATGGGAAGAGGTTCAGTACTACTGTGCATACTCATGTATAAGTCGACCCCATGTAAAAGTCAAGGTCAGGTCTTGGGACCAAAGGTGTATATATCCCACTGTTCCTCCATAGAACACAGAACAGGCTACATGGTCCTCCTCTCCACTTTTCCTATTAGTTATTTATTTATTTACTCTTTTAATATCCCACTTTGCTCAACCCTGTAGGGGACTCAAGGCGGCTTACATCACAACTACTATAATATAATAATAATAACTTTATTTTTATACCCCACCTCCATCTCCCCAAAGGGACTTAGGCTGACTTACATGGAGCCAAGCCCAACAGAACAGTTAAAATGTAACACATTAAAATGCATATCAACAAAATGATAATGATAAACAATATAATGAAATAAAACAACAAAATTAAACAATAAATAAAACAAACATCAACCAACAACCAATAGCAATGTTCAATGTCTTGTTGTGGGTGGGCAGACTAGTGCCACCACATTAGAGGCTAGAGCTAATGAGTGCAAATATCATATAGCAGCAATGAGAATAAGAATGATTTACCATTAGCAATTTGGATATAACAATTATAAAGTGCTTGAGGACAAGATTGTTTTTGGGTCCTAACCTGCACCAGCTGTCCAAGGAATTGTCTAGTCAAAAGCACAGCGGAACATCCACATCTTTAAGTCCTTAAGAAAGGTGGACAGGGCGAGTGCTAGCTTGATCTCCCTGGGAAGATCAAGGAGCCGAGGTGCCATGACTGAGAAGGCCGGTTTCCTTGTCCCCACCAGCCGTGCCTGAGACGGAGGTGGAAGCGAGAAAAAAGCCTCCCCAGAGGATCTTAAAGAGTGTGTGGGTTTATAGGGAAAGATGCGGTCACGAAGAAAGGCAGGTTCCAAACCATTTAGAGCTTTATAGGTAATGACCTTCACCTTGAATTGGGACCGCGAACGTATCGGCAGCCAGTCGAGCTGTTTAAACAGGGGGAAGGGGGGGGGGGTTGACCACTCCATGTAGTTTGCTCCAGTTAACAATATGGCCACCAACCTTTGCACCAATTGCAGTTTCCAGGCTGTCTTCAGGGGCAGCCTCACATAGAGTGTATTACAGTAATTCAACCTTGAGGCATGTACCACCATGGTCAAGTCAGACTTCCAAGGTATGGCCACAGCTGACATACGAGTGCAAAAGCCCTGCCCAGCCACCTGGGCATCAAGTGTCGGTGTTGAGTCCAGGAGGATCCCCGGACTGCGGACCTGTGTCTTCAGGGGGAGTGTAACCCCATTGAGTATAGGTTATCACCCTATATCCTGATTGGCCTAATGACTGACCTGGAGGACCTCTGTCTTGTAAGCATTTAACTTCAACTTGTTGGCCCTCATCCAGCCCAACTCAGTGGCCAGACACTGGTCCAGGATCTGAGTGGCTTCCTTGGGATTACTATCATAATTACTGTGACTGAGTGATCCATATTAACCCAGTTGGCTTCATGGCTGAATAGTTGAACTGAACCTTGGTCCCCTGGGCTTCTAAGAGAGAATTTTAATCCAACACATGTGCAGGGTACCAAGTCTGAGATGTGTATTATCAAGTTCAGACTAAGAATGAGTCAAAATGCATCTTGGTATTAGGATGCAGACACCTCTCCTATCGCTTCACATAAAATGCAAATTGCATCAGTTGGAAGGTTTATCATTATGAAGATTGCCATACCCTTGATGTGAAAAAATTAACCCATCCTCTTTCATGCTCCTGAACTTATATTCCTTCTCTGATGATGCACTTTTTATTGGGAAGGATTCCTAATATGGCATGGGTTGTATGTAGTTTTCATCCAACACAAATACCCCCAGAAACTGACTGGGAGGAAATGGATGGGGAGAATGAGACTGAACCCCAGATATGTAGTGATATAGCTATAGAAAAGGGTAATTTTGTTCCCTCAAATTCATATTTTCCTTGATCCTCAAATTTAAACTTTTACGGTGAACATTTAGAAATGCAGTTTGTGCATCCAAAGGGATAAACTGGTTGGATCTACACTGCCATGTAAAGGGATTTCAGAATGCAGGTTTGTTGTTGTTGTTTATTCGATCAGTCGTTTCCGACTCTTTGTGATCTCATGGACCAGCTCATACCAAAGCTCCCTATCAACCATGGCCACCCCCAGCTCCTTCAGGATACCATCCACCCATCTTGCCCTTGGTCGGTCCCCCTTCCTTTTTCCTTCCTTTTCCCCCAGCATCATTATCTTCTCCAAGCTTTTCTGTCTTCTCATTATGTGGCCAAAATATTTCACCTTTGCCTCTAATATCCTTCCCTCCAATGAACAGTCGGGTATTATTTCCTGGAGGATGAACTGGTTGGATCTTCTTGCAGTCCAAAGCACTTGCAGAATTTTCCTCCAACACCACAGTTCAAAAGCTTCTATCTTCCTTAGCCTAGCCTTCCTTATGTTCCAGCTCTCACATCCACAGGGCCGTAGCCAGGATTTTGATTCGGGGTGGGTGGGTGGGGGGGCTGAGACTGGATGGAAGAGGGTCTACCCTAGCAAACCTTTTGTATTGTTATCCCAATAACTCCATTAATGTGGGATATAATGAGCATGGTGATCAGATCATGATATGAATAAACATAACAGTTTAAATAATGTACCAGTAAGGCCTTTTCGCGGACCACCCTGAGAATTTGGGGGGCTGAAGCCCCCTTAGCCCCCCCTGGCTACATGCCTGCACATCCATAGGATACTACGAGGAATACCATTGCTTTAACTATGAGGATCTTTGTTGTGAATGCAGGTTAACTGGACTGAACTAGATTCTATGGCAGTGTAGACTCAAATAATCCACTTCAGTGCAGTTAATCTGCATTCTCAAACTGCATTATATGCCAGTGTCAATCGAGCCAAAGTGACCAAGAGGATGCAAATATAGAATATAGGAGAGTTTTGTTGTGAACCAACTTCAACATCTCATTCTCTGCATTGTTCATTATTGGGAGAAGGAACATTTCAAGCGGGGACAGTTTCTATTGGGGGGGGGGCAATGTCCTAATTTCTCCCTCTCTGCAGCTAAACATCTACAAATAAGCATTTAAATGAATTCTACATACTTGGCCTTGAAGGGGAGACAAGCCACAGTGTCTGGCTGAATAAATAGTTAGACAAAAAAACTAAACATTGAGAAGAAAGATAAGAAATTAAACAAGAAGGAGCAGCAGACCTAGCCAATGTGGAAAAGGAAACAGGTAGCACTTAATTAGAAAGACTTGCTGTTTCATTCTTGTCAATCTTTTGCCAGTCTAACTGAGGGCTGGTAACACAGAGATAATATGAGTACCAGATTTGTGTGTGTGTGTGTATCTGCCCAAATCATCTTATAGTTTCTCTGTTCACCCTCTGCTTTGTCGGCCTCATGTAGTAAATTAGATATTGCTAAGATGTCTGCCAAACCACTAATCCTATTTGTAAGACAGATGGAACTTCACTGGACACAAATGCAGGCTGTGATGCGGGCCTAAAAGGGCTGATTCTACATTCCCCTTAGCTCAGTGTTTCTCAACCTTCCTAATGCTGTGACCCCTTAATACAGTTCCTCATGTTGTGGTGACCCCCAACCATAATATTATTTTCATTGCTACTTCATAACTATAATTTTGCTGCTGTTATGAATCGTAATGCAAATATCTGATATGCAGGATGTATTTTCATTCACTGGACCAAATTTGGAACAAATACCTGATATGCCCATATTTGAATACTGGTGGTATTTGCAGGAGGGGGAGGGGGGATTGATTTTGTCACTTGGGAGTTATAGTTGTAGGGATTTATAGTACATCTACAATTAAAGAGCATTCCGAACTCCTCCAATGATGGAATTGAACCAAACTTGGCACACAGAACACCCATGACCAACAGAGAATACTGGAAGGGTTTAGTGAGCATTGACTTTGAGTTTTGGAGTTGTAGTTCATCTATATCCAGAGAGCACTGTGGACTCAAACAATTACAGCTCTGGACCAAACTTGGCATGAATACTCAATAAGTACAAATGTGAACACAGATAAAGTTTGGGGAAAATATACCTTGGCATTTGGGAGTTGTTCTTGCTGGGATTTATAGTTTACCTACAATCAAAGAGCATTCTGAACCCATCAATAGAATTGGGCCAAACTTCACTCAGAACTCCCATGCCTTGAAGGGACTCGCTGGCGTGAGCCTCCCTCCAACCTCGTACACACTCCCTTGTCCACACATGCACACCATGCTGTCATACACCGAGCACACCTGCTCTCCCCTCCCCACTTAGAGTGTCAAAACCAGCCCTCCCCTTGACTGAGAGGCCAGCCAATCACAGCAAAGAAGGGCTTTTGGTGGGAGGATTCACCGTCTGTTTCCAAAAAGGAAGAGGAGGACAGGCGGAGAGATCTTCAGCCTTCTCTGCCAAAGGGGTTCTTAAGACCATCAGAAATATATGTTTTCTGATGGTCTTTGGTGACCCCTCTGAAACCCTCTTGTGACTCACACATCGGTCCTGACCCCCAGGTTGAGAAACACTGCTTTAGCTGGATCCCACCAGTATTGAATCAAACTAAAGGTCTCATTTGCAAAAAAAAGAACACCCTGCACTACCGCCTTTCATTCTCTCCTTTTCATTCCTGATCTCTGGAAAAAGTTAAGAAGAATTTGGTTATGCAAGTGACTTTTCAGGATATAATCAGAATCAGATGCTCAAACTAGAAATTAAAAATAATGCATAGTTCCTGCAAGTATTATGTTTCCCTCATTAGACTTACAAATTAATCCTGCCCTTGATTTTCAGTGTCTGAAATATGCTAAATATAAAATATGTACTGTAGATGATGAAAAGCATATACTATGTTAAGCAGACAGATGTCTTTCATCTCTTCTAAATGTGTAAATATACCATCCAGTTTGATTCTTAGAATGCTACTGAGTCACATTTTCAAAATGGCCATGTGTTAAGTCTATTGCAACAAAACATGAAAAATGTCTAGTAGCGCCTTAAGGTTAAAAAAAAAATCTAGTACAGCAACTGTACTTACTTGAATCTTTTTGTTGAACACGATTCCAGATACCCCATGTGAACACCATGTGTTGGTATTGGGCGTGACCTTATCAATAGCTTTAAATTTGGTGTATGCACAGGAGGGTGTCTTTCACACAAATGCCGAATGTATGACTCAGTCTTGGCCCACCATGCATTTACGTAGAGGATATATCTCAGTGATAGAACATATGCTTTGCATGCAAAAGCTCCCAGATTCCTGACCAGTGTGGCATTTCACGGTGTAAGTCAGGGGTGCTCATTAGGTAGATCGCGATCTACTGGTAAATACTGTATACCATCCAGTTTGATTCTTAGAATGCTACTGAGTCACATTTTCAAAATGGCCATGTGTTAAGTCTATTGCAACAAAACATGAAAAATGTCTAGTAGCGCCTTAAGGTTAAAAAAAATCTAGTACAGCAACTGTACTTACTGTACTGGTAGATCGCATAGGGCATCCTGGTAGATCGCAGGCAGGGCGGGAGGAAGGCTCAGTCCCGCCCCGCAGGCTCCCAATGCCGCCAAGGTGGTTTATCTGAGGTCCTTTCCACACAGTTGAATAGAATCCCATGTTATCTGCTTTGAATCAGATTATATGGCAGTGTAGACTCAGAAAAACCAGTTCAAAGCAGATATTGTGTTATATGTTTCACATTTTTGTAGTGGGTAGGTAGATCATTTTGACTTGGTTGTTTTATAAGTAGCTCGCATGCTGAAAAAGTGTGAGCACCCCTGGTGTAAGTCATAAATAGTTGTTTGTACTTAGGCCTTTTCAAGATTTGTCTAAAGAAGCTTAGAGTTATCATAGTACAAGTCCTTGAGTTTAGCCAGCTGTCCCTTTTGCATCTACTCATTCATTTATTTCTATAACATTTTGTGGGTGTGGGATTTGTATTAGAGCTCTTAGAAAGAAAAGCAAGGTAACTGCTGCAGTCTGGAAGCTTTTATATGTCTTAGGGACATTTGTTTGTTTGTTCCTCATCTAATAATATTTGAGAAATATATTTCTCAAACAAGATTTTTTTTAAGAAAGCCAAAATATCTAGTCTTCCAATCACCCTTTTGTAGTGTTTCCTCTTTTTAGATGGCTGTTCTTTGGGACGAGCTAGCTCTGCTAGATTTCACCACATTATAGAATGAAAAGGTTAGAAAAGACTACAAAGGCCATCCAGCTAATCAAAGCATTCTTGACAAATGGCCATCCAGCCTCTGCTCAAAATCCCCCAGAGAAGAAGACCCCACCATGCTCCAAGGCAGGATATTTCACAGTTCAATAGTTCTTACCATCAGAATGTTCTTCCTAATGTTTAGGTGGAATCTGTAATTTGAACCCATTGTTCCCTTTTGGCAATCCTTCTCTGGTTACCTTCCAGCTTTTTAATTTTTTTTAAATTTTAATTTTTTTAAAACAAACATGGGGTTTTCGTGTGCAGGAAGTTCTTCTTGCCATAATAATGCTCATCTTTAGTTCACAGTTGTGTGAGTGGAGTTTCACAAGTGTTAACCATAGCACATTCTTGGAAGGTTAATCAGTGCTCCAGTTTGAGTTTCACTGGGATTGCGGAAACAGCAGCAAATTTTTTGTAGAAACAATTGGTTGCACAATTATTTATTATTTCCAACATTTCTACCCTGCTCTTCTCAACTCCCGAGGGGGGACTCGGAGCGGCCAATGTTGGCATTTGGAGGAAGGGTGGTGTAGTGCTATGGCTGCTTAATTACAGAAGTGTACTTTTATAGTATACAAGCAAGATGTAAGACAGTGGCTCTCAACTTGTTGGTCCCCAAATATTTTGGCCTTCAACTCCCAGAAATCCTAACAGCTGAAAAACCGCCTGGGATCTCTGGGAATTGTAGGCCAAAACACCCGGGGACCCACAGATTGAGAACCACTGATGTAAGATTATGACTGGCATTATTAAAATCTGTTCATAGTAGGTTTCCTGTGATGGAGCACTCTGGGTATTTCAGTTTCATGGGTATTGTGACTCCAAATTCTATCTTCGTCATAGTTTCTTGAGATGAAATATGTATTGTATCTATTTGAGACTTGTGCTATAAGCCCACATTTTCCTTAGATTTCGATGAAAAATGAGAAGGCAGCATAATTTATTCACACAGACTGCTTAGCAGATAAGAATTCACTTTAGTCAGAAATCACATAGCCCCAGTACAGTTCAAAACGGCTTAATAAATCCCAATAAATGGATATAGAGCCAGTGGGATAAAGACCTTGCTTTTCTTTGTCAGAACTATACATATCAGTAAGGATGCAGGAATATATGAAAGGATAAGGTGACCAACAGACCTATCCGGCTGGTATGATAAGTTTTTAAATTACACGATGAATCTAGCGTACCTGAACATTCAGCTGATTGATGATAAGGACGAAAGAGGCTGTCAGGTCAGAAATATATATGAAAAATGTGTGTTTAATAGGACTTGGCTAGGGGATTGATCTCAAGACCATTGAAGTCAATTCATTTCAAGGGAGTTGGGCCCTTTGGTGCTGTGGCTTTTAAAATTAAATGATTCTTCTGCCAGTGAGTGAGTGAAATATATATATATATATATATATATATATATAGAGAGAGAGAGAGAGAGAGAGAGAGAGAGAGAGAGATAGAAAATGTTGAATAGTATTAGTAGAGCGATATTTGCTTTTTTAACATAAAAAGTAATTGGGAAAAAAGCTTTCAATAACATCAATTTCATGCCCGCTCTAACAACAACAACTACTACTTTATTTGTTTACCACCCTATCTCCCCGAAGGTACTCATGACCAAAATCTCGTATAATAGTCAAAATTTTGTATATGATGTATGATTACATAGGCAATGTAGTTATGGTGCTACATAGTGAATTCCTGCCTTTCCCTACCTCTATTTCTACTTTCTAGTAAACAGCTTATGCAACCAGTGGGGATCTGTTCCTCTGTCTCTTGGGAAGTGCCTGGCTACCATTTCCACTTCCTTCCATGGATAGTCTCCAGTGTAACTGGCAATAGCAACAACAACAGCAACAGCAAGGTGTAATGACACTCCAATTTCGGTAAGGATCACGCGTAGATAGAAGCACGGTCCAACACGATTTTATTGCAGGTACAACACTTGTAAAGCTAAAGCACCGTCCCGCCACCCAAACACACCTTTTATACCCGAACCCCCTCCCCTTGCCTATGCAATGTCCAGGCAGGGTTGCACCATATCCGGGTGAATCAGCAAATCCCATAGTCCAAAGGGATGTGACCTCATTAGTCTCTGAGTCAGCACTAATAGTCCAATGTCCAATGTCCGAGTCCAGAAGAGGTTGCCTCACTTCCCCTGGAGACACCTGGAAGTTACATCACTCCCAGACTGACTCAGCATAGTCCTTCAGTAACTAGAACAAAGGTCACTTCACCTCCCGGAGAACTGGGACAAAGGTCAGCACCACCTCATGGCAGGCTGGAAACCTGAATTTCTTCCAAGCTCAGATTTCCCAGATCTGACACAAGGTACTTGAGGCGGCTTCTATGGGGCCAAGCCCGATCAACTCACTTAAAAAGTAACACATTTAAATGCAAACAACAATACTATACAAAACAAAACAACAACATAACAAATATATAAAAGGCATCAATACAAACAACCAATAACAAATTCAATTTATCATCACAGGTGGGTGGACTGGTGCAACAATAATTTAAAGGATAGGCTAGTAAGTAAAGTGCATAGGTCATACGGCAGCAATAAGGATTAGAGCAATAGTAAAGTGCAATGTCATGATTTTGAGTCCTAGCTGGGGCCAACTATCTATGGCAGTGGTTCTCAACCTGGGGTCCCCAGGTGTTTTTGGCCTACAACTCCCAGAAATCCTAGCAGTTGGTAAACTGGCAGGGATTTCTGGGAGTTGTAGGCCAAAAACACCTGGGGACCCCAGGTTGAGAACCACTGATCTATGGAATTGTCTACTCAAAAGCACAGCGGAACATCCACGTCTTTAACTCTTTGCGGAAAGTGGACAGGGAGAGTGCTAGCCTGATCTCCCTGGAGAGGGAATTCCAGAGCTGGGATGGGGGGTGGGGTGTGTGTGGAGTGGCAGGATCTCACTCACAATTCCCTGTTGAGCCAAAGACGGCTAGTTCAAGAGGAGTGGGTCCATTAGCCAGCAGCTTTTCTATCAACAGGACAACAGATCCCCATTGATTGCAGCAACTGTTGCCCACTACTTGGTGATTGGGGGATTTTCCCATTCTCTACATTAGTGTTTCTCAACCAGTGTGCCGTGGCACACTAGTGTGCCGTGAGCGATCATCAGGTGTGCCGTGAGAAAAGCTCTCTGCCCCCCTTCCTTCCCCCCCCTCCTGCCGAACTCCTGCTGCTTGGGAGAGGAGGAGGAAGGGACGGGCGGCCGCAAAGAAAAAGAAGAAGGGACCGGGGCACCAACTCCTTTGGCCGTTTCCCCAACCAGCCTCCAACCAGCCTCCAATCTGCCATGACTCCCACCATGACTCTCGCCCCTTGCTTGTTGAAGCCGCGCGGAGGAGCCCCGCCTACTGAAGCCCGACCACCGCTCATGCTCCTCCTCTGTGAGAGAGCTGAAGCCGGGGAGGGGGAGGGGGGCATGATGCAGCCTGGCTCCGCCCCCTCCCCCCGGATTCAGCACTCCCACAGCTTCGCCAGCCTTGAGGGGGCAGTGCCAATCCAGCGATGGCAGAGCCAGCACAATGCTGGCTTGTCCCCTCAAAGCTGGTGAAGATGTGGGAGAACTGAAGCTGGGGGGAGGGGAGGGGCATGGCCTGGCTCTGCCCCCTCCCCCAGCTTAAGCACCCTCACAGCTTCGCCAGCCTTGAGGGGGCAGTGCCAAGCCAGCGGTGGCAGAGCCAGCACAATGCTGGCTTGGAACTGCCCCCTCAAGGCTGGCAAAGCTGTGGGAGAACTGAAGCCAGGGGGAGGGGGCGGGGCATGGTGTGGCCTGGCTCCTCCCCTGGCTTCGGCACTCCCAGCAGCTGCTCCCAGCAGGCCACCATCCCCCAGCCGTTCTTTACTGTGTTACAGTGTCATTTTGTGTCATTTTGGTTGGTGGTGTGCCCCCGGATTTTTTTAATGTTAAAAGTGTGCCGCGGCTCAAAAAAGGTTGGGAAACACTGCTCTACATGGTCCCTTGTTTATGGGCTA
The DNA here is from genome assembly GCA_030556195.1 of Anolis apletophallus. Classification (NCBI taxonomy): domain Eukaryota; kingdom Metazoa; phylum Chordata; class Lepidosauria; order Squamata; family Anolidae; genus Anolis; species Anolis apletophallus. The sequence goes on along the minus strand of JARBWK010000012.1, from coordinate 93,945,271 downwards.
CATAGGGATTATGAATATGTAGCAATAACACAAGACTACAACTTGGGCTATAGAGGATTCCAGGCAGCAGTACAAATAGATTTTTTAATAAAAAAAAATAAGTTGATAAGGACTGAAGGACTGGAATCCTATTGGTGTCTTATGGAGGCATAAATTTCCCCCTGTCTGATGCAGAACTTTTGCATTCAATTCAAACTTGCAGAGGTGGAGTTGCATTTGTGATATCACAGTGCATGAATGTGATGTTGCATGGATGTACCCATTGGTGATAGTGCATATGTACATTTGGTTTCAGATTCAGTCACGTATCTTCCTTCAGTTGACAATGCTGCCACTATTCATCAGGATTGTGTAGCACCATTCATACACAGCTTCACATGCTATGTAATCCTGATTGACATAACTTAATCCTTGCCAATGATTGACATAACTTCCACTCATATTTCTACAAAATAAAAATCAATTGCAATATATTTGTGCTATCTTTGTAGCTTTTCAAAATTAAGAAAGAGAAGCCTAACTTTGACTTCACATGGAAGTGGGCTTTCTGGGCAATTTTAGACCCAGAAGAGTCTTTTATTTATTTATTTATTTATTTATTTATTTATTTACTTACTTATTTATTTATTTATTTATTCGATTTAGTAGACCGCTCTCTCCGGAGCCCAGAGCGGTTTACAAGCAATTAAAACCAGATAAAACCAGATAAAAACACATAAAACAGATAAAACAACATTCTAAATCACTGAAACCCCGCTCCCAACAATAAAACCCATCAGATCGGTGACAATACAACGGCAAGACACGGCAGGATGGCAAATTGCAGCGGCTTCAGTCAGGACCGAACGCCTGCCTGAACAGCCAAGTCTTTACAGACTTGCAAAATGCCATCAAGCCCGATAGGGCTCGCGTCTCCTCGGGCAACGTGTTCCAGAGGCTCGGCGCAGCCACTGTGAACGCCCTCTGCCACGTACTCGACAATCGGTAGGTCTTAATACCAGGCACCTTTTAGGAAGTGACCAGATTCAAGTCTTGTTAGGAAAAGACATCTCCTGGGTTTAAACCACTGTAGAGTTCGTCGGGTGATTGTAACCACAGTTGTGAAATGTGCTGAGGGTTCTGGGGGCTCAAATGTATTGGGACCCACATTTCCATATCCCTCTACCCTATGTGTGAATTGATGGTAAGGTTTCCACATGGCTGCATCTCCCTGTCCTATTTTACTTGGCATGACAGCAGCAAACATCTGCATAGGGCTGGAATTATTGCAAGAACATATTCAAAAAGCCATTTTCCCAGGTTCTGTCATATTTATAACCAACATAGAAAAAAAAGAAATAGAGTTGGTAAGAGCATCAGGGATTCATTAAGCAAACATAGGAGGAGAAAAACCTGATGGTTCAAAAGCTGTAATCAATGGCCAAATGCTTTCACCCTACACAATGCTAGTGTTTCAGAGGTTCTGCATCTTCAAGGTCATGGCATGGCAGGATGCCTTCTATAATTGGTAAACAACACTGATGCAACTGTGTGACTAACCAACACTAGGCTATTCAGAATGACTGGCACTGCCAGGCAGCAAGCACATGAGGCATTGTTTTGGAGCTATTCTATGACCCATCTTAACTTTATTTACTGCTGTATTCCATGCTGTGAAATAAACAAGTCAACTTTTGACACGGGAGTGTTATGCTCTTTCACAGTGTGACATTCTGACTTATCTACAAATAATATATTTAGATATAAGGAAGAATCATAGGCAGGCATGTAGTCGGGGGGAGATTCTCAGGGTGGTCCGTGAGAAGGCCTTACTGGTACATTATTTAAACTGTTATGCTTATTCATATCATGATCTCATAACCATGCTCAATATATCCCATATGCATGGGGGTATTGGGATAATGATACAAAAGGTTTGCTAGGGTAGACCCTCACTCATTCAGCCCCCCCCCTCCCCTGGAATCAAAATCCTGGCTACGGCCCTGATCATAGGGATATCTCATATATTTTATACATCACATACTTTGGGAGTCTGTTTTCTCGATATCATGAGTCTCATATCAATTTAACTATGCTGGGTGGGAACTGTAGAGGGATACTAATTTAGTGAAATGGAAACTGTGCCACATTTCTCCATCTGTTTCAGTTCTTCCAAAGAACACAGGAAATCCACACAGGTTGACTCTGCTTTTTGGTTATTTTAAAAAATAAGAATAACAAAGCCAAGACAAAAATGAATAATGCTAATATCTATATAATTCACCAAAAATGAAAATGATGAAAAAAATGTAGAGTTGCCACGCCCCCCCCCCCCAAGCGCGGCATAATATATATAGTAGAATGTGGCAGCCATAACTTATTTATTTATTGAAATCTTTATCATGTGATCTTGTAGCAGTGCATGACTGAGCAAATCTGAACATCTTAAATCAATAGATAATTCAAAACAAAGACATTTAAGCAGACTAAAACATACTAAACAATTTGGTTGTTAAGACAGATTTAAAATGTCAAAATTGAAAACATGTACATTAAGAAAAGATCCATTAGGCCCCAAAAGCTTTAATTTAAAAATTATTTTTTGTTTGATGGTGGAATGAAGTCAAGGTCAGCACTGATCAGGCCTCTAAGAGAAGGGTATTACACAATTGAAAAGCCAGGATGGTCTACTGTAGGCGTGGCAAACTTTGGCCTTCCAGGTGTTTTGGGCTTCAACTTCCAGAAATCCCAGCCAACTTACTGGTTGTTAGGAATTGTGGGAGTTGAAAGTCCAAAACACCTAGACAGCCAAAGTTTGTTCATGCCTGTGGTTTGGACAATGGACTACAACTCTGGAAGCCAGTGTTCAGTTTCCTCTTTGACCATAGAAACATGATGCATAATTTGGGATGAGTGGAATACTCTTCAGCCCCAGAAAGCCACATGAAAAATTTGCCTTAGGGTCACTGCCATAAGTCATAAATGTCCAGAAGGTGTACAATAACAACAATGTTCAGAATAAAAGTAACACAGTTGAGGAAGATCTCCTACCTTGTTTTTTTAAAAAAAGTATTGTTTGGAATAAATGCTAAAAAAAGAAATACGATCTTGGAAAATGTACTTTTTTCCAACAGCTGCCAGAATTACTCAGCTACCATGGTTCCTCCACAGTAATGTTGCCAGGCTCAGAGAAAAACTGCAATTGGCCACCTTTGTTAGCATTTAATGGTCTTGTGGCCTCAAAGCTTGGCTGGTTGCTGCCTGGGGATCCTTTGTTGGGAGGTGTTAGCTTAATAAAGCTTTACAGTATACCTTCATTTATTTAGCCATTGATGTCTTTACACCTTATTGAGAATTGTTAGCCAATGCACATACATATTCTCCCTCTGGGGACCCACAGGTTGAAAACCACTGCTTTAGAAATAAGAATTTACTATTTATTGAGGTGGCCCCAGTTTGCTGATGCTGGGTCATAAACTTTCAAGAGTTTGGCACAATCAACAAGGCAATAACTAAGACAGTTAACTTACTATAATCCTCAAGAAGCTGATGGCGACACATTTCTATATGTGCTGCCAACAGAGACTATGACCTGTATTTGTATATATCTCTGTGTTTGTCTGATATGTGTATGTGTGCATGTGTGTGTACACACACAGAGAAATATATTAATACAGGACATAATCTTTGATGGGGACTATGAGCAAGCGAACAATCTCATCTGTAATATAGCAATGCCCACCATGCTTCATTTTGTCATATATTCCTTGCATGCATGTAGATCAAGTTCATGCAATCAGACATTAGGCAGGTCTTTAAAGATGGCTTGAACTGTTACTTGTCAACACACACATCAGTAAGCATTTTGTTTGGGGTTTAACCAGTTGGAGAGAGAGGGGATAGAACAAATAGTACTGAAAATGAAGACAAATGATGTAGTTTTTTGGGGAAAAAATGTCAGAAAGAAAGACTCATGTTGGAAGAAAATGAATTATTCTAATTTACCTTATAAGGTAGAATAAAATAACATGATTAGAGGTGTCAAGTAGTACTGAAGCACAAAGTCTGCTTTTACTCTCCGTCTCCTGATCCCTCATGGAACACAGTTTTTCCCAATTCCTTCTCCAATAGCAGGGCCAAGATTACAACATCTGTCTAGTTGGTTTTGAGACAGAAGCAGCAATTAGAAATTGACATGACCCACAATGTTTTGATAACTGAGGTGACAGGCACGAAACAGACATGGTTGGTGAATCTAAAGTTGAAATTATTCAAAGTACCAAAGTATTTAAAGATATTGTTCAGCACTTTGGATAGCTCCCAAGAATCTACACTAGAGGAGACTTATTTCATTTTTCCTCTCCCAATTGAAACATAACCACTATTGACAAAAAAATATGTCTTTTCCCACCCTTCCCCTATTGCAACAGTCCATGTACAGAAGTAAAAAAAAAAAGACAACAAAATCTTCAGTGCTGGCCATTTCTACTATTCATGAGGACTGCAGGAACCTTTAGGGCTAGCAGGTACCTGGCGTGTTACACATACATCTCTATGTTCCAGCAACTTGATGTCACTGGCCTCCAAAGATGGGGATGCTCTAAAATTAGTTATAATTAAAGTATCAAGGGTCTTCAAAATAATGAATTAAAATTACAGTACAGCCCCTGTAATTATATGGGATACATTCCAAGACACCCAGCAGATACCTGAAAATGTGAATAATAGTAAGCTCTATATTTTGACTACATTTAGCTGGAAACATGCCATAGACTAGCTAGAGAGCCCTCTAAGCACTTCCAGAGGGAATATTTTTTGCCGTATGAGAATGTGAAACCATGGCTATTGAGTACACAGATAAAGGAGTTGTACTTTATAGTTACAATTTTAGAAAGTAGGCCTCAAAAGTAAACATTTTCTTTTAAAAAAATCTGAATGCAATAAATATGCATCGCTTTGATGCAAGATATACATAGGAAATGAGGTATCTCACACATTCTGTAACTAGCATTGCAGTGTGCAAGTTGGAGCTGACTCATGTACTTTTAATGGCTGTGTATAAACGGGTATTTCAGTGGACGTTCCTTGTGATCTTATTACAATTCCCTCTTATATACAGCCATTGAAGGGGCAGGTCCATTTACAGTTTTCACTTAAGCAATCCTGTCTATAACTAGGAACATAGACATTTATTGGAGCTGACAATTTATTTATTTATTTATTTACTATATTTATAGCCCACCTTTCTCCATCCCAAGGGGATTGAAGGCGGCTTACAGATAAGCAACAATTCAATGCCTTAACAAAAATGTACAATTTAAATAGACATTCAAATTAAATTAAGATCAACATTGATTTACATTAAAACATTTTAAAAACATAACAGACAATGCAAGGAAATTTGGGAATAACCATTTTACTCCATCCAAAAAAAGATATTGCTGTGTATGTCCTTGAGACACATGTATTTGCATGTCATTAAAAATATTACAGAACTTTTTCTCAGCTCTGAATTTCTAAATTGGAGACCAGGATTTGAACCTGCAATATTCCGCATGGAAAGACTGTGTTGATCATTATGGTGGATTTCTCTAGTAATAATCATCTGTGAATTTTTACTCATATATCAGCTTTTTGTTTGTAAAGCATTCTCTTCAGTACTAATTATCTCATCTTGCATTGTGAAAGAATTAAAAAAACTAATTCTGGGACTGCTGAAGGATCGGAGAGACTTGCTAGAATTCACCAGTGATTCAACATACTCATCCAACTGGTAACTCATTTCCTGTACAACAAATAAGCAATGATTGGCTTGCCGTACTGAATTTTAATCAATCACAACTTCCCTAGAGTCCCTGCTAGGGTTGTAATTAATGTTTATGTTCTTATTTCCCACTGCAGTTCTTTTTCAACATGCTGTATGTATGCATTTATTATGTCATTAGTGTTGGAAGAAAGATGCTATCATAACATTGGGAGCAGGACATTTCCATCAGACCTGTCCTGGAACTCCAAAGCATTCTGACCCTGGAGAGGCTAGAATTCTTTTTTTCTTTTCAACTTGGGAGGAAATATGCATGTAGGATAGGCATAGGGACTTTTACATTGAGGCAGCACAGTGAAGTAGGTGAACTGACACAGCAATGGAGACTTGCTTCAGCACTGTGTCCTTGATGTCCTTGATGTATTCCTTTTAGAGGTAAATGTGCATTGCTAATAACCCTACAGAAACAGATTGTCTGCTTTATTTTTCATCTCAGCAGATGCTGTTTTCCATCCAAGCTCCAAACTGAAGGTGTTAGAGTGATAGCATCTTTTAGCTAAACAAGAATAGAAAAATCGAGGGTCCTTTTTTCAAACAGTAAGTATCTCCAGGAAATGAAACATGGGACATTATCTGTGGAGACAATTATGCATTCATCAAAACAGCTGCATGAAAAGTCATCTTGGTTACTCTGATCTCTTGCCTTGATGCTATGGCTGCTCTCATCTCAGATGAAGAGTACACTTTTCAGAAGAGTAAAAGGAGTATCAGTCTATCGGGTGGCCCCACTTGTAGCAGATGCCCCACTAGATTTTGCTCCTGTTTCCTGGAGGCAAGGACCAAATGCCAGTCTTTCATCTCTGGGTTTTTCAGTAATGCCTGTATCTAATAAGTGGGTGCCATTACATTACAATGTAGAGGAACTGGCAAAGTGACTGATGCCCAGTGCAACCAATGCAAAATGGGATCAATGCACATCAGTCCAGTTGCACACCAGGAAATTTGCTAGAAAGTGTTGATAGGTAAAGGTAAAGGGTTTCCTTTACATTAAGTCTAGTCATGTCCGACTCTGGAGGGTGGTGCTCATCTCCATTTCTAAGGTGAAGAGCCAGCGTTGTCTGAAGACACCCCCAAGGTCATGTGAACAGCATGACTGCATGGAGTGCCGTTACCTTCCCGCAGAAACGGTACCTATTGATCTACTCACAGTTGCATGTTTTCAAATTGCTAGGTTGGCAGAAGCTGGTCCTAACAACGGGAGCTCACCTTATTCCCTGGATTTGAACCTGCCACCTTCCAGTCAGCAAGTTCAGCAGCTCAATGCTTTAACCAGCTGCACCACCAAAGGGCCCTTTAGGGAGGGCTGAAGCAGATCTGTAATTCCATTATATAACTGTCAGGCCTTCTTAGTGCCTCTGCTACATAGTTAAGTATATTTAAAGTCACATAACATAGACAATGATAGGATTCCAGCCATCATTTCTAAACATGTTATTTTCAGAACTGGCCCAACTGTAGGGACAAACTAAGCAAACATTTGAGATACCAGAATTTCAGAGGCACTTGCCTCATCTGTGTAAATACTTCCAAGAACTGAAAAAGAAGATACAATATGCTATTAATAGGCATTCCGTTCAGTCATTCACCTTCATTACATGGGAGCTACAGCCCAACCTTTGGAGAGCCTTTGTTACATATCCCTGTACTTCATTCATAGATAGTTTTCCTACATCATGCTTTCTATTTCTAAGGAATGGAAGGTGGTAGGACTGGATGATGAAGATATGATGGAAGAGAGTGAGGTCAAAAAGTGGGATTCTATTTCCTACTCCAACTCAATTTACCTAATTTAGTTTATTGTAACTTGCAGCTAATGGGTTTGGGATGCTTCTATATACAGTTTTGAGACAGAAAAAACACAATCTGATTAAAAAAAACCTCACTAGGTCTGTTTCTCTGGCAATATGAAGCATATTTTGAAAGTCATTACTTAGGAATAAAGACAGCCTAAACACGTCGCATTCTCCTGAAATGTTTCTTCTCACCAACACAATTGTTTCATTATGGTGAATAATTAATTGCTTTTCCTTCTCCCCTATCCCCTGCTTTAAATGACCTTGCTAATTAGGGTTCTGAAGTGTCATTGTCTGATTAGAATTTGATTTCTCTTGAAAAGCAAGGAAAAATAAGTCTCTATTTCTCAGGGTTATGACAGCATGTGGGTCCTGAACTAACACTACCTTGTTTGTTTTGCTTGATATTTTATCTTGGAATGAACTCATGTGATGGAATCTTTGTCTGTGTAAAACTAGGATTCCAGGAAAAACACCACACTAAAACATTTTTTTAAAAAAATATGTAATTTTCCATAAAATGGTAGCTTTTCCTGGAAACCAGTCAGATTATTTTGGGAAAGTCATAGGGTAGTTCCTGACAGCAGTAAAGTCCACGTGGACCCAGGTTTAAAAAAAAGGGGTCAGGGCAGACTGTAGTCTTCACACCAGCCTGGAAAACATGCGCTTTTGTGGCTGGGTGTCTAGATGCTCTCCAGAGCTTTCCAGGAGGACATGAGTGCATTTCTCATAACCCTGAGAAATACACTCAGACCCCCTCCACACCCCCCCCCCCCCCGAAACCCTTAAAAATAACTTACCTGGACACAACTAGTGTGGTGCTGGAGTTTTCTTGGCATGTAGGAATGATGTTCCAGGAGAGGGGCGAGAGGAGTGGTTTTCCTCCCCCCTTCTCCTGGCACATCATTCATATGCACCAGGAGAGCTCCAGCACCACACTAATAGTGGCTGGGTAAGTTTTTTATTTTTAAAAAAGGTTTTCTGGGTTTTTTTTGGGAGGGGGTGGTGGCTGTCTTGTGTTTCTTGGCCTCCAGGAGGCTCGCGATACCTGGTTCCTTCTGAAAGACCGGGGTCTTTCCAGCAGACAAATTACCTTGGCACAATGCAGGGTTTTTCTGCTTTGTGCCGAAAGCATTAGTTTTTCCCTGAGATTTTGTCTGGATACCCCAGGGGAAAACATGGGAGGGCACACACTTTAGGTGCTGTCTGGATGTGTCCAAGCTCTCTCACCTTTAGATAAAAACAGTTGCAAACCTTATCTGAATAATTCCTGCCCAGAAAGCTTTATGATAGGTTCACCATTATGTTGGGATGCAATATTAATATTGTGTAGTATTATGTTTTCTGTACTGAATAAGGGGATTGTGATAACAAGGTTTAAATCCCCATTCTGCTATGGAATCCAAAAGGTGACTTCCACAAGTCACACTCTCTCAGCCTAAGAGGAAGGTAATGACAAACTACTGCCGCACAAATCTTGCTGAGCATTGCCATAAGTTAGAAAAGGTTGCAGGCATACAGCAATAATAAACAATAGTAGCATTCCCACTCTCTCCAAGTCTTGCCCATCAGGACATAAAAATGTATGTATTTGGACACAGAGGGCATATTCTTTCTTTAAGTTCTGTATTAAGGTTTTCAGCAATATAATTGCATGTAATAAGCATAGCATTTTCATGTTTTATGATGCTGGAGAAAGAAAGATGAAAGGCAGCCTCTTCAGGACTGTTTTTATATTCATAATGAAATATGTATTATTTACCCATAATAATCATCCTTAATTATCAAGCATGTTGCTCTTTTCCTCTACGGGCCAGCAGTGTTTGAACCAGACCCTTTAACAGAAATATCAGCAGTAGCAATTAGCAGTGATCTGCTTATCCCCAAGCTGTGAATAACTTTATTTGCTGTTTTCTGTATACCATATATCCTTTAAAAGCATAGGAGCAGCCAGTCTGTTGACAACTGCTACATTTTGCAATGATGGTTGGCTCCTATTATCATTTGGAGGTGTGAAACGTCTGACATGAGCACTTTAATCAGATTGCTTTAATCACATTCCATAGTGAGGAATCACAAGTCAACTTTTGAGCTTTTGCTAAGCAGAAGGCAATAGCTGATGAAAGGCTCTGCATGAGTCAGAAAAATGCACATTTCTGTACCCACAAAATTGATTGGCACCATATGGATTACAATGTATCTATTACATACCCCACTCCCAGGGTATGCCTAAACTGTAGAATTATATGCAGTTTGACACCATTTTAATTGTGACGGATAAATGCTATGGAATCGTGGGGGCTGTAGTTTGGGGGGTCACTGGCACTTTTTGGCAGAGAAGACCTTGTAAAACTACAATTGCCATGATTGTATAGTGTTCAGCCATGACAGTTAATGTGGTGTCAAATTTCATTAAATTGACAGTGTAGATAGTTACATACAGTTTTATTGGGTGATGGATATAGACCCTGATCAGATTCATACCAGACACTACATTTACATGTTTAACTAAATAATACCTCAATCCATAGAACACTCTAAATATGATAGCTTTCAGCTGACCTACTTTCCTGTCTCACTGGCTATTCCATCTATTCCTCCCACCTACCGCTTCCCCATCTGCTAGGCATTTTTAGATCAGAGGAGCTTCCTTGAATATTGATAAATGCCAGGTAGACATCATAAAGGACTGCACTGATTTTTAAGGGGATTATATTTTCATTCTGTAAAGAAAGACAGAGTTGAATGAGGGCTCCACTCTCTTCTTTATGCAGAAGTACCACAGAAAAAATATATAATGTTGTTGTTGTTATCACTAACTGCCTTCAAGCTGGGTTTGACTTATGGCAATCCTATAGAGAGATCAAGGATGCATCTACTGTTGGATTAATGCAATTTGACATCATTTGATCTGCCAGAGTTCAATCCTGTGGAATCCTGGGAGTTGTAGTTTGGTGAGGCTCTAACACTATTTGGAAGAGAAAACTAAATACCTTGTGAAACTACAACTCTAAGGATTCCATAGCATTGCACCATGGCAGTTAAAGTGGTATTAAACTGTTATGTGATCTCAGCTTTGCTAAAATTGCGGATTCTGGCCCAGAGTGTTTAGCTAATCCAGAAGTCCAAACCAGGACACTGATCAGTTTGAATACAAAAGCAGAGGTTTTTGTTCTTCCCAACCAGAAAGGAGTTCAATGGAGAAAAGTATTAACATCACCCAACTGTAAACACATGGGTTCTTTTTTTTAAAAAAATACATTTGACAGAAAGATAGATAGATATTTATTTACGGTCGAAGACCAACATCATATTATACAGAAAATAGAACAATATAAATGTTAAAACTCCATTCAACTCTAAAATTAACACCAATAGTATCTGGCCTATTGTTTTTCCGCGTGCAGTTTATTATGCTAGTTCCTCGTGACCAGAACGGTCATGAGATATTTGGCCACCAAGTTGGTTATCTCCTTGTGTTTGTCGTCAAGCAGCCAGTATAGGTAGAATTCCTCAGGTCTACCAGGTAAACGGGACAGGATTGGTGAAATTAAGGAGAGGCGGGCATCCAAATACAAAGGGCAGTGAAAGAACACATGCTCTATAGATTCAACCATCCCTGCATCGCAGGGGCATATACGTTCATGATAGGGTGTTTTTGTGTACCTTCCCAGTAGCACAGCTGTTGGCAGAGCATTGACCCGGGCCAGAGTAAACACTTTCCTATGTTTCGGATTTGTTAAATTTGTTAAATAATTTGACAGAAAGAAGAAGCAGTATAGAACAATTGAAAATTGCAACACTGGTTTCCCATTGGTCCTGGAGGATCTGGAGCCTCATTGGAGGAGGTGAGAGTCTTCTTCTGCATCTGAGCCAATCAGAGGTGAGGTGGGAAATTTAATAAGTGGCCATTTGTGGATTTGAAGATTTGTGACTGTTGTGAGTTCTTCCCTGAAACTAGGTGTATCTGGCTGGAACACAGTTGGATGGGTGGTTGATGGGTCCTTATAGTCCAATATCAGCAAGACAAAGGAAGTTTTGGCCGATTGACAAAAGGTGTTTGAGGTTCAGTTACATAGAATGGAGGATTGTCAGAGTGGGTCTGGATAGGTGCTATAGATCAAGCAATGTTCCCAGGATTAAACTAAAACATATCATGCCAGATAGATAAAGGAAATTGGTTTATGTTGATTTTCTCTGGGTGATGGTGAAGTGAGGGCAAACTGAGTTCACATACTGGGGAATTTCCAAGGAATTTCATAGAAAGGTTACTTTTTAGGTCAATTAGAAATAACCATGAGGCTAGATACATTTTCCAATAGAGCCACATTTTACAATTTACATATTTTATATAATTCATTTTGTTTGAGGTGTGTATGTGTGCGATTTCTCGATAACAAAACTGCATTAATTCTACAGTCTAGAGATGCACCTCAGCTCACCCTATCCTCAACAGCCCTACTTGCAGGTTCAGGGCTTTTGCTTCTCTGATCATCCATCTGAATTAGTTCATGCATCTGAATTAGATGATTCTAGTTGAGACTTTTTTTTAAAATGATGGGGAACATTGATAGGATTGTGCACTGTGGAATATGACATCTGTGTTGGATCCTGGCTGATTGAATGGAAGTGTAAGGAACTCACTTTTCAGGAACATAAAACAAGGGCTCATTCACGTGTCACATGTACTACTTTCATTGCATGATTCTTACCAGAAAGTGTTCACATTGTGCACTGACTTCAGGAGAACGACACAATCAATTGTTCAATGTTGGAAAGGATTGACTGTGAACATATCAAGTTCTTCTTAAGCAGCAGTTGTGTTTTCTAGTGAGTCATGCTTTCTAGGGCCCATTTCTATATATTTTAGCAATCCAGCATCACATTTCAAATGAGTTAGCTATCTTCCTTTCAACTTTCTTCACTGTCTAGCTTTCACAACCATACATAGAAATAGGAAATACAATGGCATGGTCAAGCTGCAAAAAAAATGTGCAAACTGTTATACACAAAAAAACAAAACACAGAAGTATTACCACTGGACACAACAAGATAATGGGAAGAAAACACAGTTGAGACTGAGAAGAAACAAAACCTAAATGTGGTTTCACACATTATTCTCCAGGCACAAGCATCCCATTGCTGTGTCAAATGAGACCATGTTGATTGGGTCAGCCCTTTGGATCCCATTCATCTGATTTTGGAATTGGTTCTGTTTTTGCTAGATTTGTATGCTGTGTATGCAGTCCTTCCATCAGGTTCTGCAATTCCCACGAGTAACAAAACATCAACCATTTACTTTGGAAAGATTTGTCAATCTTTGAGAAATTTCATTAAAATGCCACATAACACACACACACACACTCACACACACATGCAAGCACTCACAGGGTTTCTATGGTAACCAGAAAAACCTATGGGCAGCTCCCTTTTTGGCCATTTGAGGACATTTTTCCTTTTTTAAAAAAAACAAACAAACCAAGGCATGTGAACTAAAGCTGGTATACACTGGAGGACTGCCAATTGCCTTGAATTGTGAATGGCTTCTCTGATGTTTACCTGGACTGAATGAACAAAGATCAACCCAAGGAAACAAATAGAAATGACTCACAGTTTTCAGAGAGATACATACACTTCATATTTTCTGAGCGCACTAGCTTAGGCGGCACAAAGTTCTAAATAATTAATATCAAATTCTTCATACATAACCATGACAAGTACACTTTTTTCTTTTTGCATATGTTTTTCCTAAGCCTCAGGGAAGAGATGTTGCTACTGAGCTTGAAACTCTTATGTCTTGAAAATTCAAAATAAGTTCTAGCTAAAGCTGAATATACCAGACTTTGGTACAACAACTTCCAGGATCCACCTGCTAACATGGCCTGATTCGACACATTCCACCGGTATCTATCTATCTATCTATCTATCTATCTATCTATCTATCTATCTATCTATCTATCCATCCATCCATCCATCCATCCATCCATCCATCCATCCATCCATCCATCCATCCATCCATCATGAAATGGTTACCCCCAAGCACATGCATTTGATCAATAGCACTTAGACTTGCATAAGCATCTCAAGAGAGTCCTTTGGAGTCAGACTGTAGGCCTAACAGTCTCCTGATTTCCAATATGGCCAACGAAATGCTTCCAAAACATCCATGAGTTGTTGTAAAGAAACTAGCTCACTTTGTGGGAATTGGCAGCAACTTTCATCTACAGGTAGACTGCTGTTCAACAAGGACATTCCATCTGTCTATCATTAAGAACTATCAAAATTAATTATTTAATCCAAAAATATTTATCTTATGTTATATAATTTGAAGAGCAATCTTATATGTTGCTTGGAAGACCACAGGGTGTTGGCGGTGGCAGTGGATTGTAGAATGCCACATATCATCATCTCTGCTCTTGGGGATGCTTCTCATGGCTAGAGAGATCTCTCTAGTGCAGTGGCAAAGAGTTCAGCTTCTGTTGCTGTCCTGCTCATGATGCTCTGGTTGCAGTGAGGAACAGGGTGTCATGATCTTTTACCTTCATGCTCCTATATCACACAACCTCCAAGGATAGGAAAACAAGGGTTACCAGACACAGTCTGTGGACATTTATTCAGGGGAAAAGGGGGATTTAATGCATAGTGTAATGGTGTGAGCCAACATGTTGTAGCAGTTGAATTATGTATATGAGAAACCTGGGCTTGAATTCCATCTCAGCATTGAAAATCTACTGGGCGACCTTGGGCAAATCATAGAACCAAGCAGTTGGAACAGATTGCAATGGTCATCCAGTCCAACCGCCTGCCATATAGGAACACCTAATCAAAGCACAGATACCTATCCAGCTTCAGTGTAAAAGCTTCTAGAAAAGGAGACTTCATTAGCCTCCAAGGCAGCATATTGCAATGTCAAATAGCTCTAACTATCACAAAGTTTTTTCTGATGTTTACGTGGAATCTCTTTTCCTGTGATTTGAATTAGTTATGTCATGCCAAACAGCAAAATACATGATTGCCTCCTTTTGAATATGACATCCTTTCACATATTTAAACATGATTATTATGTCCCCCTCTCAACTTTCCTTTTCCAAGCTTAAACATATCCAGCTCTCTAAGCCACTTCTCATAGCCAAGATGGCGAGGAGGTCGCGAGACCCAGCCCGGCACTCCAGGCCACCGGAGGTGCTGCAAGAACGCTGCGAAGAGCCTCCCTGTTCCCTGGGGCTGGAAGAGCACAGTCCACCACTTTCCCCTGGCAGACACCGGGCGGCCTACTGGCGTCCCACCTCCCCTGAGATGATCGATGCGGCTGGCCGCCTGCTTGGGGCCGAGGAGGTGAGGTGGGGAGGCTGAGCCTGAGGAGCTGGCGTCCCTGGTTCCCTGGCCGGGGTGGAAGAGCAAGCTTGGGCACCCCTGCCGGCCTCCCAGCCCTCGCCCTGGGTCGAGAGGCGCATGGGTGGCGAGCACGCCAGTTGCCTCTCACCAGGCACTGGCCCTGGGATGCCTCGGCGCTGAGGTGGAGGAGAGGAGAGCGGCTGGAGGCGGAGGCGGTGGACGCGACGGGAGCGACGAGGGGAGGACGAGCGAGGTGACGGCAGCCGACACCCAGAGCGAGTGGCACTTGGGCATAGCGGGCTTGGCTGCTCTTGGGGCCCCTGGAGTCGCCCCGTGGGCGGTGTCCCGCCCGGGATCCGCGGACCTGGTCGCCGAGCGAGCCCCTTCCTCTCCGGGGATGCCCCCTTCCTCTCCGGGGATGCTGTCAGCTGGAAGTGAGGCCTCTCCGGGAGCAATGCCAGGGCCTTGGTGGAGCCCCTGGAGAGCGCTGGGGCGATGGTCTCCCCCGGCTTTGGGTGGGGGGGGGCAGAGGCTGAGGCCGCCAAGATGGCGCCGAGCCCGATCAGCTCGGCATCTCTGGCCCTGCCCCCTCCACCCATATTGGAGCCCACGAGCCGGCCCCTTTCTGGCTCGAATCTGCACTCTGGCCTGGATTTGCTGCCCCCTGCTGGACTAGAAAGATCATTGCAGCTGGGAGCTCATCCAGCATTGCCTGAATCTGACTCCCTTAACATTTCTCTGGTGCTGGCCAAGGCCCCTGGGGCGCGGCCCCGGCGCCGGGCCTGCTGCCTGCGGCACCCTCCTCTGGCCCTACCTAGTGCCCAGGGGTCCACCCCAATTCGGAGGGGCCGGAGGAAGAGGAACAGACCTGGCCAGGAAAGACGCAGGGGGCAGCGGAAGAGCAGCCTAGCGCGAAGCCAGAACTGCCAACGGCCACTGCCCCCACTAATTGGTTGACCCGTGGCACCAGCCAACATCAGCAGCCCGGTCCCAGCTAAGCCTGCCGCCTTGACCCGACCAGAGGCTGGCCCTTCCGCCCTATGCCTCGACCCCCTCTCAACATCACTGGCTAAGCTAGACACCTGCAGACTGCCACCAGGTGTTCCGAGACAGCCCCTACGGGGAAGAGGGAAGACCACCAAGCAGCGGAGAACACGCTTTGGCCCCCGAACCTTCTGGGGGGCAGGCTTCGGCTGGCCGGCGCGCACCTCGGGCCTGCCCACCGATGGGAACTCCGACGGGAGCTCTAAGCACCCCCGTAAAGGGGGGAGGGGATATAATAATAGGTCGCCCTTAAAGACTACCAAGGGGACGGCCCCGCCCTCAAAGACTATCAAGGGGATCCCCTCACCCTCAGGTGAGCGGGGCCCGATATTCTCGGATCCGGCTCCCCAGGCCCCTGGGAGGGCCGAGGCGGGAGGGTGGCGACTAGGCTCGGCGGGCAATGGCCAGGGTTCTCTACCATCTGCCCCTTTTCACGGGGTCTGCCGGAAACTAAATCCCCGACGGCCCCCTCTGACTTAGGTTTCTCTGGTATCTCAGTGATCTTGGGGCGGGGTGTGTACGGTAGGCGCAGGCCAAATGCGAGACCTACTGCGAGATCCAGGCAGAGTCGCGTTACGACTCGGCGGGGCTCTGACCTGCGTCCTATCCCCAGATACGCTGTTGATAGACATCCAGTTATCCCCCCTTCCTCTCTGGTGCTGGTAAATGCCCGATCCATCAGGAACAAGACCGCCGTGACCAAGGAGTTTTGTGAAGATTCCAACGCAGACCTCTTCTGTGTCACCGAGACCTGGCTCCAAGAGAGCGATAACATCTGTCTTCAGGAGCTGGTTCCCCCTGATTATGTTGCCACGCACAAGAACAGGACCGAGGGACGGGGGGGGGGTGGCAATACTCTCCCGTGATGGATTACACCTTAGAGCGATCCCCGCGCTTACTACCTCGGGGCTTGAAAGTGTCGGCCTAGTGTGGGAGTCCCAGGAGAGCCTGGCTGTTCTGCTGGTGTACCGTGCGCCTAGCGCACCGGCCGAAAGCTTGGCGCGGCTGCTCGAGACTGTGTCGGAGTGGGCATTGAGGTTCCCCAGGCTTATTGTCCTGGGGGACTTTAATGTCCGCGTGGCCGCCACGGACCTAGTATCGACCATGGCGATACTGGGCCTCTCCTTATGTAACTCGGGGCCCACACACTCGGCTGGGCACACCCTCGACCTGGTCTTCAGCGCGGGGGTTCAGGTGGACCTAGCCTCTGTAATAGAGGTTCCATGGTCGGACCACCGTGCTCTAAGGATCCGGGTTGAGCAACCGCCCCCTCCATGCAAGGGCGCCGAACAGCTTTTGGTTCGCCCGAGGAGACTTATGGAACCCGAAAGGTTCCTCAATGCTCTGAGGGATCTGGAGTCTATCAGCATCTCAATCGATGAGCAGGTTCAGGCCTGGAACACCGCATTAGCCAGAGCTCTCGACGAGATTGCCCCCAGGCGCCCTCTCCGGCCCCGCAAACATTGATCCCCTTGGTATACGGAAGATGTTAGGTCGATAAAGCGGGAAAGGAGACGGCTGGAGAGCGTGTGGAGGGAACTCCGTGACGGAGCCTCATTATCAGCTTATAAGCTTTTTAAAGATGCTTATGAGCGTGCTGTCAAGGCGGCCAAAAGTGCTTATTTCTCCGCCTCGATAGCGTCTGCTAGCTCACGCCCGGCTCAATTGTTCAAAGTAATTCGGTCTTTGACGACGGTCCCTACTGTCCCAAAAAATAGCGACCAGGGCCTTACTGCCGGTGCTTTCCAGAGCTTCTTTGTAGACAAGATACTGAGCCTCCGCCGGGATCTCCCAGCCACGGTTGACACAGTAAGAGAACTGGAGACTCCGTGGCCCTCCGCCGGGCCCACCCTCGACCGGTTTCGGCCACTGGACGCAGATGCTGTTGATAAGATTGTGGCTGCGACCAGACCTACCACCTGCTCCCTCGACCCGTGCCCCTCCTGGCTTGTTAGATCTTGCCTGGAGGGGTTACGTGGGCCTCTGTTGAATATCATAAACAGCTCCCTTGAGCAAGGAATTTTTCCAGAGTGCTTGAAAGAGGCGGTGGTAGCTCCATTACTGAAGAAACCGTCTTTAGATCCGTTGGTTCCCTCCAACTACCGACCAGTGTCGAACCTTTCGTACCTGGGGAAGGTAGTTGAGAGGGCAGTAATGGAGCAGTTGCAGTCCTTCTTAGATGATGCAACATGGCTAGACCCCTTCCAGTCCGGCTTCCGTTCAGGGCATGGGACGGAGACAGTCCTGGTCTCCATCACAGACCAACTCCGCTGCCAGCTCGACCAAGGCGGGTCTGCGCTGCTCGTGTTATTGGACCTCACGGCAGCGTTTGACACGGTCGACCACAATCTTTTGATCCACCGCCTGGCCATGGCTGGAGTGAGGGGACAGCTCTTAAATGGCTGTCCTCCTTTCTCCACCAGCGGTCTCAGCGCGTGAGGAGGGTGGGTGGTCTCCGAGGGCTCCACATTAGCTTGTGGAGTTCCGCAGGGGCCATCCTTTCCCCTCTATTATTTAACATCTACATGCAGCCGCTTGCACAGCTGGTGCGGAGTTATGGGCTTGAGTGTCATCAGTACGCTGATGACACCCAACTCATTCTGAGGATGGAGGACAGGTCGGGACCCGTCCCCGATAATTTCAGCGCTGCCTCGAAGCCGTTACTGGATGGCTGCGAGCCAGTAGGTTGAGGGTGAATCCGGCGAAGACGGAGATCTTGTGGCCGGGTCGCCCGGGCGGTGGGGATGTCCAGCTTCCGACCCTGGACGGTGTGGCGTTATGCCCATCGTCTTCCGTGAAGAGCTTGGGAGTCCACCTGGACTCCCAGCTGGCCATGGAGACTCAGGTCTCTGCAGTCAGCAAGATCGCCTTCTTTCATCTCCGACAGGCAAGGAGGCTGGCCCCCTATCTGTCCCGGTCCGACCTGGCCACGGTGATCCAAGCCATGGTCATCTCGAGGCTAGATTACTGTAACGCTCTGTACGTTGGCCTTCCTCTGTCGGTGACCCGGAAGCTCAAGCTGGTGCAGAACACTGCCGCCCGGCTCCTGTCTGGGTCTCCAGCAGGATGCCACATAACACCTATTTTGCAGGATCTGCACTGGCTGCCTATTGAGCACCGGATCACCTTCAAAGTGTTGGTTCTTACCTTTAAGGCCTTACACGGCTTGGGGCCAGCGTATCTGAGGGACCGTCTCACCCCATATTACCCTGCGAGATCACTCCGCTCAGAGGACTCTAACCTGCTAGCCGTCCCCTCTGCTAAAACGGCTAAGAAAACGGCCACCCGCCGAAGGGCCTTCTCGGTCATAGCGCCGATATTGTGGAATACCCTCCCGGCAGCTACACGAGCAATCTCAGACTTACTCCCGTTTAGACGGGCATGTAAGACCCACCTCTTCCGGCTGGCATTTCAGGCTTAGGTCCACTGGGCCCCCCCAGCCATGCTAATATTGCTCGACCATTGTCACTTCCCCAACCTTTTAATAATGTTTTTATCGTATAGTTACTGTGTATTTTATTTGCATTTTAACCCTTTGTATACTGTATGTTGTTTTACCTTCTGGCTGTGAGCCGCCCCGAGCCTACTGGGAGTGGCGGCATAAAAGCCGAGTAAATAAATAAATAAATAAATAGGCCTTGGCTACCAGATCTTTTTACCATTTTGGTTGACTTTCTCTGGACATATTCCAGCTTGCCAATATCCTTCTTGAATTGTGGTGCCCACAAACTGCAATCTTAAATCACAATCTTGGCTTCAAAGAATGGTGATAGTACACCTCCTCTGAATATCGCTGGCAACCCCGCCCCCCCTTACACTGGAGTTGACTTGAAGTCACATGAGAAAATATCCAGCCCTAAAACTCAATTTTGAATAGACACCATATTTTATTCCAGTTGGACACCATTATTTACAGAGACATGTTAGCAAAACATTTCACAAAGCACATAAAATTTCACAGTTAATATTTATAGGTGCATAGTTCATGCTCAATTACTTTATATATATGTATATATGTATAGAAATATATTAATAACTTTCACTATAATACCATCCTTAGACAGAAAACACTAATCATAGGAAACATTTTAAAAAATCTTGTTTCGTAAACAATACCAAATTACTGACAATTGGTCAACAAAACATGTACAGCTTTACAAATAAGGAGTTAGACACTTAGGTGTTTTTTCAAAAAAATGTTTTCATTTTTAGAAGTTGAAGCCACAATATCCACACAACAACAATGGCTCTGAGACCCAGACTTTCATTTCAGAGAGAAGGGAGGTTACTGAAATGAAAACTGGACACAGTTACAGATGCTCCAATCATTGCTGATGGAAGACTTCAAAAGACACTGCAGAAACTATAAAAATAGTTTACGACTGGGCACATTGGAACTCAGCACTTGTACAGGACAGGATGCCTTTGTTAACAGGTCACAGAAGACAGAAGAAAGAGAGCGAGATTCATGCTTCAGGTTCATAATCCTGGTATTCCTCCTGTTGGGAGTAGCAACAACATCAACAAGGAAATATTAGGGAATGAAGGAAGAAAAGGGAAAGGAAAAAGAGAAGAAGAAATTAAATTTTAATATAGCCAGCCCTCTATAGCCACAGTCTGCATCCATAGATTCAGAAGTTGAAAATATTTTGAAACATTCCAAAAGCAAAACTGTATTTTACCATTATATATACAGCAAGGGATAGCATTTTTCTATATTACTGTATGCAATGGAACTTCAACATTTTGATACACATTTTGATGGGTGAGGACGGTGAATACTGTGAATAACAAGGCCCCATTGTATGCATTCTACATTGAATCATGATTTTCACTGAAGTGATAAATCTGTGTCTAAGACAGTGTTTCACAATCTTCCCAATGCCACGACCCATTAATACATTTTCTCAGGTTGTGGTGACCCCCCCCCCCCAACTGTAAAATCATTTTTGTTGCTACTTCATAATTGCAATTTTGCTATTGTTATGAATCGTAATATAAATATCAGATATGCAGGACATATTTTCATTCACTTGACCAAATTTGGCATAAATACGTGACACACCCAAATTTGAATACTGGTGGGGTTGGAAGGGATTGATGTTGTCATTTGGGAGTTGTAGTTTCTGGGATTTATAGTTTACCTATAATCACAGAGCATTATGAACTCCACCAACGATGAAATTGAACCAGACTTGACACACAGAACTCTGAAGAACAAAAAAATACTGGAACGTTTCGGTGGGCATAGTTTTGGAGTTGTAGTTCATCTACACCCAGAGAGCAGTGTGGGCTCAGACAATGTAGATCTGGACCAAATGTGGCACGAATACTCAATATGCCCAAATGTGAACACTGGGGTAGTTTGGGGAAAATACACCTTGACATCTGGGAGTTGTAGTTGCTGGGATTTATAGTTCACCTACAATAAAAAGCATTCTGAATCCCATCAACAATAACATTGGACCAAACTTCCCACAAAGAACCCCCATGACCAACAGAAAATACTGTGTATTCTGATGGTCTTTGGTGACCCCTCTGACACCCTCCCCAGGGTTCCCAACCCCCAAGTTGAAAAACACTGGTCTAAGCTGTACTTCAGATTTCAAGGAGACATATTCAAATTAGAATGGGTACTCTCTCCATTCCTCATCCCTTTCTCTATTCATGTACACCAGTGGTTCCCAAACTTTTTTGGCCTACCGCCCCCTTTCCAAAATTTTTTTTACTCACCGCCCTCCTAGAAATTATTTCTTTTAATTTAACAGCAATTAAACGGAAATATATATGTATTAATGCAGTGGTTCTCAACCTTTCTAATGCCATGACCCCTAAATAAGGTTCCTCGTGTTGTGGTGACCCCCAACCATATTTTCGTTGCTATTTCACAAATAATTTTGCTACTCTTATGAATTCTAATCCAAATATCTAATATGCAGGTCAAAGCAAAGGGGATGGGGCCAAAGAAGAGGGCCACGTGACCCCTCCTAAATGGCCAATTGTTCCCCTTAAAGGGGTTCACCGCCCCCCAAATTCCCCTGAGCCTCCCACCACCCCCTTGGATCGCCTCACCGCCCACCAGTGATGTACACAATCAGTGATGTACACAACAAAAATATGAATTCTAGACATAAAAAGCAAGGCTATGAGGGATATGGCTGACTTAGACCTCTCCTCTTTGACAACCACTTTTCATTCCGTTCTTCCCTGTATTAGTTTCCGTTCTCCCTGTTCCACTTCATTCCTTAGAGGCTTCACATCTCATCAGAAACTGACTTGGACTTCTGTTAGGGATAAGAGGACTTATGAAGATATAGAAGTGGTACTGAAGAATCAGACAGATTAACACAATCCTGCTCTTCATGTGTTTACTACATCCAGAAATGGACTCTTGAACACTTTTAATGGATGTCATCTTAAACTATGACAAAAGCTTCTGTGCTCAGGAAGGCTTCTGTGTTCACAGGATGATCTTGTATTCTGAAATCCCTCTTAGGCTACATATTGCAGAATCTGTAGTGATATTTCTTGTAGCAAATAACTATTGAACCAAATACATCCTCAGGGCCTACTGTGCTCCATCTACTTCCAACACAAAGGAGGGAAGGCGGGAAGGAAGGAAAGATTACAAGATAAATCTCGTCTGTGCTCTATGACGGAAATAGGATCATATTTCTAAAATTTGCTTTACCTTTCACATTACTTTGTGTTTCCCATCGATCCTGTTACCCTATTGAAATGAAGGACTCCTGGCCTAAGAATACCATAGCATCTCACTAGAGGAATAGAAAATGCCTAAAGATTACTTATTTTATCAAAAATTGATACATAAAACTGATAAATTATACCGGTCTTAAAAGGTTGAGTTGTACAATAATTGTAAACCCTAGCAAGAACAATAAAAATACAGCCATTGGCCCCATTAAAGACCTTTCTACATGGGGAGTTAAACACCAGTTACTTGTTTGAGTCAAAAAATTCTGCTGGGAGGAGACCAGAGAGGGGGACCAGTTTAGTCTTCAATGTCAGATAATTATATATGCCTGGGGAGCAGCCATGGAGGGATTTGCCGTGTGTCATCCCTTAATATGGCTGTGAAGATGGTAGTATTAATGATCATATCACATTATAGAGGAAAATTTGAATTACAGCAGGATAACAGCAAGACTTATTATATGACATTGTTCCTCTTCTGTTCTCCCAGCAGAAGGCCACATTGGAAAGCAAGAAAATCAATAACGAATGGTGTTTGTAAAAGAAACACTATCCAAGCTGTCTCCCATCAAGAGAACAACAGAAGAGGAATGATGTCATATTATAAGCAAATGTAAAGGTTTCCCCTTGTCATTAAGTCTAGTCGTATATGATCTGGTGCTTCTCCATTTCTAAGCTGAAGAGCTGGTGTTGTCCATAGACGCCTCTAAGGTCATGTGGCTGGCATGACTGCATTAACTGCCATTACCTTCCTGCTGGAGCAGTACCTATTGATCTACTCACATTTGCTAGGTTGACAGAAGCTGGGGCTAACTGCGGGAGCTCAGCCCACTCCACACATTTGAACTGCCGACCTTTCAGTCAGCAAGTTCAGCAGCTCAGCAATTTAACCCACTGCGCAACTGGGGGCTCCTTACATGTTATAAGTCTCAGTCAAATATACTATTATCCTGTCATAATTGTGATTTACTTGCCTCATGTGATAAGTACCTAAGACAAAGTCCAAGAATCTGAAAATTTGGGCAGATTCATAATAATTCTTCTAAGCCTCTTTCTGCTCTTCTTACTATTTTATTTATTTATTTATTATTTGGATTTTTTGGTCGCCCCTTCCAAGTGGCTCGGGCAACTCACAGCAGTTGAAAACGGTTACAATCAATAAAAACACAGTAAAAACACCGTAAAAACAATACATGACACATGTTAAAACATGTTGGATGTATGCATTCACAGTTAAAACCGGCAAAGATGCCTGTCGGCTACATAAAGTCACAACCCTTAGCCAAATCGTGGAGCCTTAGTCTTGCTCTGACCCAAAAGCCTGAATGAACAGGTGGGTTTTACAGGCCTTTCAAAAGGCCAGTAAAGTGGGCATCGCGCGGATGGCAGGAGGGAGAGCGTTCCATAGTACAGGAGCGATCATGCTAAAAGCTCTTTTCCGAGTTGTGGTCAGATGGAAAGCAGCATGGCTTGGTACTGCCAAGAGGTTCAATGATTCGGATCTCAGTGATCTTAAAGGGCTATATGGGGAGAGGTGGTTCCTAAGATACACCGGCCCCAGACCGTTCAAGGCCTTGAAGGTTAAAACCAGCACTTTGAAGGTGATTCGGTGCTCAATTGGGAGCCGGTGCAGTTCCCGCAGGACCGGTGGGATGTGGCAGCGAGATGGAAGACCTGCCACGAGCCGGGCTGTGGCATTCTGCACCAACTTAAGCTTCCGAATCACCAACAGAGGAGGGCAAACGAAGAGAGCATTACAGTAGTCTAGTCTTGAGATGACCGTGGCTTGGACCACTGTGGCTAGGTTGTGCCGGGACAAGTAGGGAACCAGCTTCCTCGCCTGCCGGAGATGATGGAATGCTGTTCCGCTGAGAAGTGTTTCTCCATCGTCAGATGGGAGTCAAGCGTGACTCCTAGACTTTTGACCGATGATGACGGGCGAAGAATCACCCTGTCCAGGGTTGGAAGCTGGATCCCACTCACCCCCGGACGGCCCAGCCACAGGATCTCTGTCTTAGCTGGATTCACCTTTAACCTACTGGCTCACGGCCATCCAGTAACGGCTTCTAGGCAGCGATGGAAATTATCGGGTACGGAGTCGGGCTGGCCTTCCATCCCCAGAACGAGCTGGGTGTCATCCGCATATTGGTGACACTCCAGCCCGAAGCTGCGCACCAACCGAGCAAGTGGTCGGACATAGATGTTAAATAATAAAGGGGAAAGGATTGCCCCCTGGGGGACTCCACAATGAAGAGGGGCACCCCCTGAGACAACCTCACCCCTTCTCACTTGCTGGAACCGGTTCCGGAGGAAAGAGGACAGCCAGTTAAGGACTGTCCCCCTCACCCCGGCCGTAGCCAGACGGTGGGTCAAAAGATAAAAATCGACAGTATCGAGCGCTGCTGTGAGGTCCAATAGCACGAGCAGCGCCGATCCACTGTGATCAAGTTGGCAACACAGCTTATCTGTAATGGCGACCAGCACCGTCTCTGTCCCATGCCCTGAAGGAAGCCGGACTGGAAGGGGTCTAGCCAAGTTGCATCATCTAGGTAGGACTGCAACTGCTCCATTGCTGCCCTTTCAACCACCTTGACCAGGAACGATAAATTCGACACTGGGCGGTAGTTGGAAGGGACCAATGGGTCTAAATTCAGTTTCTTCAGCAATGGAATGACTACTGCCTCTTTTAAACCCCCTGGAAACACTCCTTGCTCAAGGGAGCTGTTGACTAATTTCAAGATCAGATGGGGTTACTTAACAAGCTGAATGTCAGATACCTCTATGATGGAATTTGCCATTGGGAGAGCATGAAAGAAGCCTTTTGCTTGTTTATTGTTCTATATTGAGTTAGTGCTTTCTGTTTTTGGCATATTCTTGTTCTAGTGGGCTTGCAAAAAAAAAAGAGCCCCGATAGCCTGCTCTTCCCCATGTACATCGAAGGAATACTATTGTTTCAGGAGAAAAGGGAGAGACTGTTTTCCCACCATGTTAAATTGGAGTTTCTGCTCTTTTGGTCCCAGAGGAAGGTTCTTCTCTCTAAACTAGCAGACTGCTTGTCTCCACAGGAAAAAAATATATCATGCTATTCTGCTTCATTTCTCGAATGTGTAGTAACTGTTTTTAAAGATAGTTAAAGATGCAGTCTTAATGGAGTCGGTTTTTCAGAAAATGCTGCAATTTGCTGACACTCATAGTCCATTAAGATCTGCTATTTTGTATTTAAGCTTGAGCAGTTGTATCTATGAAGTTTCTGGTACAACAAAGTAGATAATGGAGGTGGGTGGGGGTGTTTTGAGTAAAGAACAAAAATCTACAATTCTAAGCAGTATTCAGAAATGGCAGTGCAAGGGAAGAAGAATGTACATGTCTTTTTCACACTGCATAATGTATGCATATGTTTGTGCTTCTTTGATACTAATCTAGGATCTGATCATAATTAAAGTCTTTAAATTGAAGGTACTGGCATCAAAACATGCACCAGGAAAGCTGTGCTTCAAAGATACCTTGCCTTCAAATCTTATTATCACAGTCAATAGGCTCAATGGTCAGAAATAATAAAGCTGAAAGAGACTGCAAGAACCATGTTGGCCAACTCCTTGCCATGAAGAAATTCATAACTTCCGAGAGGCGGCCATCCAAACTTATTTATTTATTTATAGTTCAAACTTGCTATACCGCCACTCCCCGAGGGCTCGGAGCGGTTTACAGTTTGACATAAAAAATACAGAGCATACAACAAGACAAACAACATCGACAGGGAATGACAAAACTAATGAGAAGGGGAAGCCAAGCTCGGGCCCATGTGGGTCGGAGCTTTCTAAGGTCAGCTATCAGGCTCGACCGTCGAATGGGGGAAGCCTAGGAGGGTCCCACAGATCGAACAACGTCCTCAGGGACTCGAGATCCATACGGTAGCGATCGTCGCAAGCCTGTGGCTCCGGGTTCGCCAGCGTCGGATTATCAAGCCTCCTGGGGTGGGGGTTCATCAATGGGGGAACCCGGCACCTGAGGTTGGTGTTCCTGAAGGTTCTGGGACGGAACCCTCTGGGTGTTGCAGAGCAGGGCTGGGATTTCCTCTGGCCCCGCCCCCTGCCCCACCTTCAGCCCCTCCTCTATTTCGTCTGAGGTGGCAGAGGGTTCTTCCATTGTTTACTAGTCCTCTCACCGTATCTCGGACCGTGCCCCGCAGCGGCCACCGGCTGTCCATGGCCTCTAGGCGCTCCATCGGGGCACGGGGGGGGGAGGGCCAGCCTCAGGGCCTCCAGAGCTAGCAGTGATCCCGGTCCCAGGGCCACCGGTGACAGCAGGCCCGTCACCAGCCGGTGGCGGTGCAGCCTGTGGGCTGGTCATAACCATGGGGATCGCTGGTAATTGGTCGGCTCGTCGCCGGGGCCGCTCCCCAGGGGCCCTTGCAAGGACCCCTGAGACGTCAAGCGCCTCCACCAGGGACCCCATCAAGAACCCCAGGGGCAGCGGTATGGCAGTGCTTGTGGCCTCCAGTGAAAAGGCCGGTGGTGGAAAAGCCGGCAGTGGCGGCCGCTCCAGCATGGAGACCGCAAGGGTCGCAGCCTTTGGGGTGGACGAGGGGGGTGGGCCTAAAGACGCCAAACTGATCAGGGTCAGCGCCATGTTGATACAGCCGGCCAATGCCCTCTCCATCGGGGTCGGGGGAGCCCGGTGACCCAATGCCTTCCACGGGCTCCACCATGGCACCGCCACCCGTCCGGCTGATGCTTCGCCCCCCGATGGGGGCCCTTCCTCGAGGAGGGGGTCTCCCTCAAGAGGCAGCCAACCATCCTCCAGGAGCCCCTCCCGCGGGGTGCTCCTCGAGGTCTCTGTGCACCTCTCCTCTGCCTGGCTCCTCAGAACCAGGACACTAGGCGGGCCCGAGCGGTGGCCGCACAGGGGGCCAGAAGCAGTCGCCTCACTTGTCTTCCTCTCCACTGGGCCCAGGCGCAGCAGGTCCAGGCATGGCGGGTCCGGCGCTCCGCCGGCCGCCACCTCCCCAGTCCCAGGGCGGGGGTCCAGGCGGTGTGGGCTGTCCACACTGCAGAGGGACGCCAGCATTGGTCTCAGCTCCTCCATCTCCCTTAGCCAGGCGGCCAGCCGCTCGACCAGCCAGCTGAAGCCAAGACGGAGGTGGGGGAAATCCGGCGGCACGTCCTGGGTGGTGCCCTGGATGGTGTCGGGAGGGTGAAGTTAGGGGGGGTGGGCGTCTCGGCCTCCTCTAAGCCCGGCCAGGGAACAGGGGACCATGCCGAGCAATTCTGGGGGGGACGCTGTTGGTCCAATAGTCCTCCTGGAGGCCGCAGTGTCCTTCATGCTCGCATGGATCCTGAGAACCGAGGCCGGAGCCTGAGCAACCTCAAGGGCAACCTCGGCTTGCAGAGCCTCGAAGAGAAGCGGGGAACTCGCCAGCACTTCTAACAACGAGCAGGAGTTCGCCCTAAAGTCCTGCAAGTAACCCCTTGTGCATGGGGTAACTGGCCTCTTGTAGGTGGGGGCTGCTGTGTAGGTCTACTGAAGAAGCCAGTATCTGCCGCATACCAGGCCCCGGTGGGGGTGAGGCTCGGACGTTCTGGCAGGCGGGATGGTAACAATGGAGCTCAACGCGGCCATCTTGACTCCAACTTAATTGGTTGTCATCAAAAATGTAAAATCATATACATTCTATTTGATCATCCAAGTAATTTATAAACAGGTTGAATAACATAAGAAGTTGGGCTACCTCAGACTGAGATCATGCTTTCTCATCAGCTATGACATGGCCAGGGGTACAGGATTATGGGAATTTTCTTCCAAATTATTTGGAGGAATAAAACTTTACTGATTTAGGTAAGATTCAGTGAGAACGATTTTTTTAAAATCCAATGAGAATCATCCACTGTGTAGAGAGATTCTCCAGCAAGTTCAAGAGAAGTCTTTGTTTGCTAGCTTCCTAATTTCCCAAAGGGTTGCAAACATAAACCTCCAGAACTGCTTCACTTCTCTGTTACTCTGAGAAAAGCTGCCAAAGGAAGATTTACCTCAGGAGGCATTTCATAGGCTTCATTTTCAGGGTCTACTGGCATGTCTGTGTTAGCCATCATTCCTTCTTGAGGGAAACCTTCATCCTGCAGAGTTAAAGGAGAGAATAAAATAGCAAAGGGTGGTTTTTAAAAACATTTCATTGTAAACACAGGTTGAGTACTTGTGATCCAAAGTGTTTGGGATGAGAACACTTTTGGAATTTAGATTTTCTTGGGATATTGGAACACCTGTATCTGCGTATATCATGTATACTTGCACTTTACAGGACTGATACTTATTCAGTTATTTTATATTCTCAGCCATTACTGAGTTTTACTCAGTTTTTAATTAGTATGACTTTATATGATGTTTTATGTATTTTGGTTGTAAATTAATTTTGTTATTGTCTTATTTACTTCTTGTACTTTGTGCATGTTGCACCATTGAGTACTTTTGTGAGTACCTTCGGGGAGATGGTGGTGGGATACAAATAAAGGTTTTTATTATTATTATCATTATTTTATTGATTAGCCCTTAGGCCATATCACAATACCAAACCAAACAACAAGGCTTGATAAGACTTGGTTACTCTCCAAGTATTAAGTTAAAATAAGACATTTATAAAAATACGATAAATATAAGATATGATAAAACTGAGTATATACATCATATTTCCTTATCACCCCTACAATTTACCCTGATCAGCCACACATATATGTGGTTTTCAAACGTATTGTTTTGCTTTAATACAGAGCTGTTTTATATGTTAATTTTGGATCTTGGCCACACATAAAATATGTTGTTCTGATTGAGATTCCCAATATGTCTGTTTGACATATGAACCAAGGTAGAAGTCTCTCACCTTCTGATATAATTTACAATCAAATAATATGTGTGCTAAATCCTCAATTTCAGGTGCTCTGCAGATACAAATCCGTTCATTATAAGTGATGCTGCTAAATCTCCCATATCTGACCATTGTATCAAGCTGATCAAATCTAGCTTGAGTGAATACCTCCCTAAAATGTTTTGGCATTTGCATTTTTAGATAGTTCGCAATTTGAAAGGTACATTTATATTGACTCAGCCATTTTAGGTTGGCAACCTTACTGAAGATGGCTATATCTTTTTGTGCTTCTATGTCCAAAAATCTTTGTATACCATCTTTCTTACTTGGTCTCTTAAAGTGCAGAAGACAGGAAGATTGCAACTTCTTATATAATTTGTCAGTTGCATAATCCAAAAGGTCTGTAGTTGGGATTTCATCTGTTATAATAGGCACTATTTTGGGAGTCTGTTGAGATTATTATTATTATGATTATTATTTTACTGACACAAAAAACACAGTATGCCACAGCAAACATGATATATATGCTGGATTTTGTATCACAAAATCACAAATTGAACACTTCCCAAGCGTCTAGGACTGTGTGATTTATTATTATTATTATTATTATTATTATTATTATTACCTGTACATAAATAAATGTCTTAGAGATGGGAATATGAAACTGATTTATGTTTCAAATACATCTTATGTGCATTGCCCAAATATAATTTTATACAATATTTCTATTGATTTTGTGCATGAAACAACAGTTGTGGACACGAAACCACCAGAAAGCAAAGGTGTCACAATCTCAGCCACGCAAGTGAACAATTTTAGAGTTTGGAGTTTTCTGAATTTTGGAATTCTAGATAAGGGAAGCCCAACCAATATAACAACCCTTCCTTATTTCAAAATTCAATGTTTCCTCATACATACAGTACATACATTTACCATTGCTACTGAGAAAATATATATATAAATATATATATAAAATTACAAACAGTGGAGAGCAGACTGAGGAAAAAACAACTCTTTGTCTTCAATTTGGATTTTTGGAAGGTGTTTTATAAAGAACTGTTGAAATCCAGAAGCTAATGATGATATGACTGAAGCTATTTTGTATGAGAATATAAATCTTTGCTGATTTTGTTCTCATATGAGAGGATAAATATGCTAGTTTTTACTCTACTGTGAAGACGACAAATCTTCCTCTCTGTTATTCTCCCTGTACCCAAATGTTGTAAAAAGGTACTTCAACAGATATGTGTAAATTTCTATGTTGAAAACAGGTTTCCTGGACCAAAACCCCCCCATGTGTTTTGATATGCAGAATATTCCCTCCACAATGGTTAGGGAAGCTTGAATGCCAGGATAAAATTGTGCCACATTTTCACCAGTCTATTATTTTTCCTAACAGAGTTTCCTGACTGTCAGGTTTTTTAAAAACGTGAGAATGAATCTTTACAAATATTCCTTCCATTTGTCATTTGGTCTCCTAATAGATTTACAGACTGCCATATGAAAATCTAAAGTGAAAATGATCACCACCTCAATTATTTGCAATGTTTATAAAGATAGATTAGAGCCATTTCCATCCGTAGTAACACTATATTTGACAATAGAATCCTGGGTGCAATACTTCAGAAATGAGAAAGGTTCTAATGCTTCAATCTCCACCAAAGCCTATCTGTATGCTTCATACTAATGAGAATAATGTTTCCCCAATGCCTTTTTATTTTTTTATGAAGCAAAGCTGCTTAAAAGGCATTTCAGAAGAAGTGAGGGAGGAAATTGACTCCCAATTTTAACTCTTCTCCTTCTGCATTAGAATTCCCATCTTTGACTTGTTTCTGTCAAAATATGCAAAACATGGACAAGCACATACTGGGGAATAATAATAATAACAACAATTTTCTTACCCGCCTCTCCTCATGAACAACTGAAACACATAAGCACTGCAAAGCCACCACAATACACATATTAAAACACACCTCTATAAAAGTTACACACCAAAACATATCTCTATAAAATACACATTAAAATACACAAAACAGAGATTAAATAAATAACTTTCAATTTAAACTCATGCTTAAAGACTGTCTGGCTAGGCCTGCTGGAAGAGATAGGTATTTACATGGTTTTTAAATCCCAACACCTCATTTAGCTGTCAGAGTTCTTCTGGTAGGTCGTTCCACAGTCTTGGGGCAGCGATGAAAAAGTCTTCTGGGTGATGGTTGCCAGCTGGATTCTGGCTGGTTGGATAAGATCCCCCCCCCCCCCCAGAGGTCCTCAGTGTGCTGTATGGATTGAATGGGAGAAGGTAATCCTGTAGGTAACATGGACCCAAATCATGTAGGGCTTTAAAGGTCAAAACCAACACTTTGTACTTTGCCTAGAAACTAATTGCTCACTCCTAGATGTTCCTGTTACCAATCTGGCTGTTGTATTCTGAACCAACTGGAGTTTCTGAACAAAGGTAGCCCAATGTAAAGAGCATTGCAGAAGTCCAACCTTGAGGTAACCAGTGCATGTACTACCATCTTAAGGTCCTTCAAATCTAGGAAGGGAAGTTGCTGGCCTATCACCCGAAGCTGATAGTAAGCACTCCTGACAGTTGCATCTACCTGGGCTGACATTTGGAGAGATGGATCCAGGAGCACTCCTAAGCTGCAAACATAGTCTTTCAGTGGGAGTGTGACCCCATCCAGAACTGATTGCCCTACCTTCATCCCCAGATGAGGACCTTTGATGGCAAACACCACTGTTTAGTCTGGATTTAGTTTCAATTTGGTTTTCCTCGTTCAGCCCATCACCTACTCCAGGAATTGGGAGCATAATAGCAACATGGCAGACCAAAGGGTTAAAAGTCTTCTTTTTCTGCTTTGCTTTTCTAAACCAAAGGGCATAAAATCTTCATTTGACACATGTCCCAGTTATTGTAATGGTCTCCAGATCCCTGACCTTCTCTTCATTGAATATGTATGTATAATATTAATAATTGATTCCATTTGCACACATTGGGTTTACTCGTATCAGAATCTGAGATGTGCCCCTCTCTTCCATAGTTTAAGTATAGATGCCTTCTGTTTGAATACTGAGAACTGAAACTGCTCTTTGATATGAATGAAGGAAAGAGACAATACAGATTCCTTATCTGAACAGGACTTCACCTTCTGGGGAAGAAAATTTGTCTGGCATCAAGGTTTTTAAAAGAATGGCTGTGCCCAGTTAAGGAAAGTACCTAATTTCTTGTTGTTTATTCCTTCAGTCATTTCTGACTCTTTGTAACTTCGTGGACCAGCCCATGCCAGAGCTCCCTGTCAGCTTTCACCATCCCCAGCTTCTTCAAGGTCAAGCCGGTCACTTCTAGGATAATATTGTCATCTCACCAGTAAACAACATCCAGTTTACCCTGGCTCAAAGATCTTACTTTCCAGGTTCCTATTTGAGCTTTAGAACACTGGATTTATCATTCACCTCCAGCACCATCGGCTGTTAGCCTTCCTTTTGGCTTTGAGCTTGCTACATCATCACATCTGGGGCTAGTTGAACTTATCATCTGTTCTTCCCCAGTAGCATTTTGACCATCTTCTGACCTGGAAGTCCCATCTTTCAATGGTATACCAACATATCTCTGTTTGTACTGGTCCATTTAGATTTCATGGCAAGAATACTGGGGTGGGTTGCCATTACCTTCCCCAGGGATCGAATGTAGTCTGACCTTTCTGCCATGACCCTCCCGTCTTGGCTGTCCTTTCATGGTTTCGCTCATGGTGTCATTGAGGTGCTCAAGCTCCAGGACCACAACAGGGCAACGATCCTTTGCTGGATCGTGTTGTTATCCAGGTGTTGTCCTTTTCCCTTCCCAGATCAAATAAAGAACTAGATGAAACCTTCCCTCGATCCAGATTTTTGATAGGCTTTGATAGATTGAATTATTTCTCAGCTGCTTTGATATACAAAGTGGAAACATCTGTTGAGATTATAATGCTGCATGTCCTATTTTGAACATTAGTGGTGGTCAATTGGTAAATATGGAGACAGGCTTTGCAAAATCCATGTAGGCTGATAAAAAGTTTTTCAAATAAACAGAGTTCCCTGTCTTCCTTGTATTTAATGTATTTGCTTCACTGTATTAATTCTCAGATATTCTATTTATATATGTTCTAACATGGTGCATATATACACATCAAACTTTTGTAATAATACACCTCACATTTAAAATTACTAATATATGTAAATTTTCCCTTTCCCTATTTTTACAGTTGCTGGAAAGAGTTTTGGAACCATTGCTCAGCCAAGATCTGTTGCATTAATTTCTGGTACAAGATGATTTTTACATCCTGAAATTCGAATGTCCTACTTATTTTGCATTTTTTAAAAAAGGTACTTTAAAAAAGGTAACAGCCCAATGATCCCATAGAAGGTGAAGATATGCGGTGAATATAAAGATTTTGGATATCACTAAGGACATGAACCAAAGGGAGGTATCATTAAAATGCTGTTGTTCCTGTTGTTCATGTGTTCAGTCACTTCCGACTCTTCGTGACCTCATGGACCACCCCATGCCAGAGCTCCCTGTTGGCTGTTACCTCCCCCAGCTCCTTAAGAGTCAAGCCAGTCACTTTGAGGATACCATCCATTCACCTTGCCCTTAGTCGGCCCTTCTTCCTTTTTTCTTCAATTTTCCCCAGCATAATTATCTTCTCTAAGCATTCCTTTCTTCTCATGATGTGACCAAAGTACTTCATCTTTGGCTCTACTATCCTTCCCTCCAATGAGCAGTCAGGCTTTATTTCTTGAAGTATGGACTGATTGGATCTTCTCGCGGTCCAAGACACTTTCAGAACTTTTATCCAACACCACAGTTCAAAAGCATCTATTTTCCTTCGCTCAGCCTTCCTTATTGTCCAGCTCTCACATCCATAGGTTACTATGGGGAATACCATTGCTTTGACTATACGGATCTTAGTTACTAGTGTGATGTCTCTACTCCTCACTATTTTCATTGCTCTCCTCCCAAGAATTGTCTTCTGATTTCCTGGCTGCAATCTATGTCTGCAGTTATCTTTGCACCTAGAAATACAGTCTGTCACTGCCTCCATGTTTTCTCCCTCTATTTGCCAGTTCTCAATCAAATATTGGACCAGAATATTTTTGAATCTTACCTACATTATCAATGTTGCTGTGGCAGAAAAGCTAACAGTGAGTTCAATCCTGTGGAGTATTCGTAGGTATTTTTTTTTACTCACTGTTGCCTTTGCTTCACTAGTGGTGAAAATGAAAATGAGATGAATCTGTATGTGACCACTATTTCAAATTCTCTCAAGGCTGCTTTGTGAACTTTGGTATACTCAATGTTCTTTAAAATAACATTAATGAATTAGATCTGCTTTTCATATCCTTTCCTTTAACATCTACTTTATTGCTTAGTCTCTTCTCTGAGTACATTTTTCAAAATCTTTTTTAAAAAGTGGTTCAGATTCAGGTTAAGTAAGTGGCTCTTAAGTCTAATTAATTTCAAAGAAATACATGCAACTCAATTAGAAAACTAAATGTTACTTTTCAACAGACTTGAACAAGTTTGACCAATCCCTCTCCTGAAAGACACTGTGGCAGTGAGTGACATACTGTGCCAATTCATTATTTAGTATTCTTGCTTCTAACCAGAATGTGGATACAGAAAAGAGTGATAGGTGAACTCTGATACCACAACAACCATGAGGGAAGAGGAAAGCTAAGAAATTTGACTCCCTGGAGAGTCTTTGCAAATTGCATTAACAAATCAACTAATGGTCGCCAACTGTGGCAAGCAGCTGTTCTACTAGCTGAGATGGAAATTTGGACATAGCTTTTTCCTTTTGCCTGGGACACAAACCTTCAATACTGAAGAATGAGCATCTTAATTTCCCACCTGGAGATGAATTAGGTCCAGGCTCTGAGACCTGGCAACCCTACAGAGATATTCTCCATATGAGCTCATATATATACCCATGATCCATCTTCTTCAGCATCAGGCAGATACCAAGTGAATCATACCTCTGCATATATATGTGGTCTCTGTGAAAATTCATGAAGTGAAATTTACTTTGTTCATACTTAATTTAAATAATGTCACTGTCTCAGTCAGAATGCAAATCAAAACCACCAAGTTAAGGGCCATAATACCCAAAGCCAACCATGCTAATCTTTCCCCAATACTGGCAGAACCCCACAAACCAAGAACAACAATTTAAAATCTGCACATGCCCACTTTGTTCGGCTACTGGTTGTTTG
Organism: Anolis apletophallus; assembly: GCA_030556195.1. Classification (NCBI taxonomy): domain Eukaryota; kingdom Metazoa; phylum Chordata; class Lepidosauria; order Squamata; family Anolidae; genus Anolis; species Anolis apletophallus. The sequence continues at coordinate 93,909,468 of JARBWK010000012.1, read as the reverse complement.
ATGTCTGCTTTATGTTTTATGTTTTACTTTTCATTGGTTTTACTGTTTTAATATATTTTACTGTTACATGTTTTTAATTTTTTTATTCATAATCTTTGTTTATATTGGGCTTGGTCCCCAAGTAATCCGCCTCGAGTCTCTTCAGGGTGATGGAGGTGGGCTATAAGACTAAAGTTGTTGATGTTGTTGTTGTTATTATTTTTATTTGAAACACAACAAGATGAGTCCATAGCAGACAAGATCACTCTGCTGGCTGTTGTATTGGATCACATGTCGGGCACTTCCCAAGTGTCTAGAACTGTGTCATGTATTGGCGAATAATGCAGATCCCAGTAAGGTGGCCTTCTGCAGCTGGCAGATTGTAATTTTGTCAGTGCTGATTGTGTTTAAGTGCAGGCCAAGGTCTTTAGGCACTGCACCCAGTGTGCCGATCACCATTGGGACCACCTTGACTGGCTTGTGCCAGAGTCTTTGCAATTTGATCTTTAAATCCTCATATCGTATCAGGTTTTCCAATTGTTTCTCTGCAATCCTGTTGTCACCTGGGATTGTGACATCAATGATCCATACTTTGTTTTTTAACACGGTTGTGAGGTCAGGAGTATTATGCTCCAAAACTCTGTCTGTCTGAATCCGGAAGTCCCAGAGGAGTTTGACATGTTTATTTTCTTTAACTTTTTCTGGCTTGTGATCCCACCAGTTCTTTGTCTCAGGCAGATGGTATTTGTGGCACAGGTTCCAATGAATCATCTGAGCAATGGTGTTATGCCTCTGCTTGTAGTATGTCTGCGTGATCTTCTTGCAGCAGCTGAGGATGTGATTTATTGTTTCATCTGCTTCCTTGCAGAGCCTACATTTGGAATATGTCGTCGATTTTTCAATTCTGGCTTTGATGGCATTTGTTCCAATGGCTTGTCCTTGGGCTGCCAGAATCAGGCCCCCCATCTCCTTTTTCAGAGTTCAATTTGTGAGTCACATCCATGTTTTTTCTTTGTCAATTTGGCTCTCAATTTTCCCAGGAACTATCCATGGAGACCCTTCTTTTGCCAGTTTTCTCTTCTGCTCTGGATTGTGTTTTTACGTTATTCACTCTTTGTCTTTTGCACTTGAAGCAGTTTACTACTACTGACTTTTCTCAATGTTGGTTCTTGATTGCCTTTCACATAATCTGCCAGTGTATGATTATCTTCTTCTACGGTTTGTTTCACTTGCAGAAGCCCTCTCTCTGCCTCCTGATTTTCTGGGCAGGTAAAGTCTGTCGACATCACTATGCGGGTGTAATGATTAGTGGATTGTCATCAGTTTTCTTGTTTTTCTGTCCAGATCATCCAGCTCTGCTTGTAACTAGTTCACAATTCCAGCAGTGTATCTAATGACGGGGATGGCCCAGGTGTTGATAGCCTTGATCGTATTTCTGCCATTTAATTTGCTCTTCAAAACCTTTCTGACTCTTTGGATATATTCTTTGCTGACCACATTTTTTACATGCCCATATCTGGGTATACTGTAGTATACCCAGATATTTATAGGCTTCAGGCTGATTTTATGGTTTGTCCATTTGGCATCTCTATGCCCTTGCTGTGTATAATTTTCCCTTTCTTTAATGCCACTGTGGCACATTTGTCTAGGCCAGGGCTGTCCAACTGGCGGCCCGGTGGTGGTGGTGTACACGGCCCCCAGCCTGTTGGACACGACCCCCGCTATGCCCCCGGCCACCATTTTTAATTTTTTTTAAAAAAAATCTATTTTTTTAAAAAAAAATGGTGGCCGGGGGGGGGGGAGGCGGTGCAGGGAGGAGGAAGAGAGCTAGCTCCTGCACCGCCCTCTTCTTCCCTCTCTCGCCGGCGCCCGATGCAAACCGGATCGCATCGGGCGCCGGTGAGAGGGAAGAAGAGGGCGTGCAGGGAGGAGGAAGAGAGCTAGCTCCTCCTCCCTGCACTGCCCCCTCCGTCCCTCTCTCCACATCGCCGCTGCGAGATCGCAGCGACGGGCGGGAGGGAGGGGAGGAGGAGGAGGCGGGGCAGGGAGAAGGGAGTCAGCTCCCTCCTCCTCCTTGCCTTGCCCCCTCCGTCCGTCTCTCCGCCCCGCTGCTGCGATCCGGGGGGGAGGGAGGGGAGGAGGAGGAATCCTCCCTTCCTCTCCTCCTCCTCCTTCCTGGCGCCTCTGGTGTCCCGATCACCGTGGCGCCGGGGAAGGAGGAGGAATCCTCCCTCCCTCCTTCTCCTTCCTTGGCGCCGCGGCAATTGGGACACCGGTGGCGCCGGGAAGGACGAGAGGGAGCAAGGGGGCAGGCCTTCCAGGAAGGCTTGGGGGAGAGTTTTCGCCCAGCTCTCGCATCCCTCTGACCAGAGGGACACGAGAGCCGGGTGAAAAATCCTCCCGCAAGCCTGGGTGGCTCGCGGGGGAAGCGAGAACCGGGCGCTCGCATCCCCCGCGAGCCATCCAGGCCTGCGGTGAGGGGCGGAGCCGCGGAGCTTCCTCGCGGCCGCCCTCTTCCCCAAAGTGTCACAACAGCTGTTGAGATGCTTTGGGCGAGGGGCGGAGCCGCAGAAGGCTCCCCTTGGCTCCTCCTTCTCTCCCAAAGCGTCACAACAGCCTCAGAAGTGGGCAAAATCGTTGTGACGCTTTGGGAGAGGGGGCGGAGCCGAGTGGCCGGGGGCGTGGCCAGGGGCGTGGCCGGGGCGTGCCCGGGGGCGTGGCCACTCGGCCCCCAGGTAATCACTCACCAGAAGTCCGGCCCTTGGGTCGGCAGAAGTTGGACAGCACTGGTCTAGGCCAAACTCCATACTGATGTCAGTGCTGAAGATTCTGACTGTGTTGGTCAGTGACTGGATTTCAGTTTCTGATTTTCCGTAAAGCTTTAGATCATCCATGTACAGTAGGTGGGAAATTTTTTGGTGAATTTCTTGCTGTTTGGTAGCCTAGGTTTGTTTTCTGTAGAATTACTGACAGTGGCATCATTACAAAGATGAACAGCAGTGGTGACAGTGATTTGCCTTGGAAAATTCCACTCTTGATGTTAAGAGTTCCATAGCTTTCGTTGCCCACAAACAACTCAGTTTTCTATTGTTTCATTGCATTAGCTGCTCTGAGTCCCCCTCTGGAGGTTGAGAAGGGCAGGGTAAAATACTGTAAATAAATAAAATAAATAATTTTTTGTGAACTTCCTAATATTTTCACAAACCCCGATGACATCTAGAAATTTGACAATCCAACAATGTGACAGCGAGTCAAATGCTTTTTTTTGTAATCAATCCAAGTTGTATAGAGGTTTGTTTTGCAGCTTTTGCAATTCTCCAGTATCATTTTGTCAATTAGAAGCTGATATTTCCTGCCCCTACTTCTTCTTTTATTGCCTTTTTGTTCTACTGGCAAGATGCTTTTTTCCTCCAAGTAATCCTGGATTTGATAAGCTATTATGCCTGTCAGCAGTTTGAACATTGTAGGCAGACATATTATTGGCCTGTAGTTTCCTGGTGTTATTCCTTTTGCTGGATTATCATTATTATTATTATGCCAACCTAGTAGTTCAAAAACATGCAAATGTGAGTAGATCAAAAAGTCCTGCTCCAGTGGGAAGGTAATGGCACACCATACAGTCATGCCGGCCACATGACCTTGGAGGTGACTACAGACAAAGCCAGCTTTTTGGCTTAGAAATGAAGATGAGCACCAACATGACTGGTCTTAATGTCAGGGAAAAACCTTTAACGTAAACTATTATTATCTACACTGTAGTTTGACACTAACTTTTGTACTTAGTGCATTGTAGTTTTACAAAATCTTTAGCCTTCATTGACAAAGAGGACTGGTGTCTCACCAAACTACTAATCCCAGGATTTCAAAGCATTGAGCCATGGTAGTTAAAAGTGATGTCAAACTGCATTAGTTCAACAATGTAGAAACACTTATAGATCAATCTTGCCCCCTCCTCTTTTTTTTAAAAAAAGTTCTCTGTTTCTAATTAACTTGAACAAGAAAAGTGGAATACTTTATGGTTAGTAACACCAACAAATGTATTATGTGTTAGTTACAGAATATATTTATCTAGCTAACAATGCCTTTGACTGTATTTTTTATCTTGTTTCATTAAAACAGTGTTTCTTAAGGTAACTGACAGAAACATTTAAAACAAAATTAGGATTATTATTTGAATAAGAAGCTCTGCTGAATGAACTGATATCTACTCTCTTCACAATTAAAAAATACCAAAAAGAATTAACATAATTATTCCTGATAACACTGCAGAAATTTAGCTCTTTTAATCAACAGTGTTTAGAATAGTTTCCTGTCTCCAGTTGTTGCTCTCTGGTATGCACTGAAATATTTAATACCTTTATTCACTTACAAGTTCAGTCTTTTCTTAATGAGACCATTTTATTTAACAAAACCTATTGCATTTTCAAAAACAGGAAAATTATAGTCCTTGACTTCTCCTCTCCACCATCTACCCATCTCAAGGTTACTTTTCACGTGGCATTTTAACATGGAGAAGTATACTCTCCATTTTTTGTTTGGCTAATATGGATTTTACTATCAGATACCCTGTTTCCCCAAAAATAAGACATACCCATAAAATAAGCTGAAGCAGGATTTCTAAACATTTGCACAATATAAGCCATACTCCAAAAAGAAGACATAGTAATAGGCATGGCTGCACAGCTTACAAGGTCGGCTCCCCCTGTCAAGTAGGAAATTTAGGTGGGGAGGCTAATTTAACTAATGTATGCCATAAAACCTTCCAGCAGCGTGCAGAAGAATGAGGAAGTACTCCATCAAAGTACTCGGTGTCACAATGGACAGTGAAGTGGTAGCTCCCCCTGTGGCCGGAATCGAGCCGGAATCCAGCATACCCTCATGAAGCCAGAAAAAGCTTGGGCACAGCTGGAATATTAAATTGCCTTTGCATCTGTCTATATATGTTGTATGTCTAACTGGCATTGAATGTTTGCTATGTGTATGTGCATTGTAATCTGCCCTGAGTCCCCTGCGGGGTGAGAAGGGAGGAATATAAATACTGTAATAAAATAAAAAAGCCTCACCAAGCAGTCTGCTACTGAGCCCAGAGAGATCATCCCATAAATGCAGATTGTTATACCATATTTAATAAAAAATAAGACATCCCCTGAAAATAAGCCATAGTGTGTCTTCTTGAGGAAAAGATAAATATAAGGCTTATTTTCAGGGAAACATGGTAGATGCATTTCTTGGTAGTGCCATGGCTAAACGGCGACTGAGAAAGGAGTAATTTGTATTCAGTACTCACTGCTAGAGACTTTCACATTAGTTTGGCAATTCAAGGTTGGAAAAGATTGATATCTGGAAAATGTGTATGTGTATAGATTTAAATTTCCAGACACTGATACAAATAAAGATGTTACCCTTCCCCAGCGGGAACAATCAGATGACTTTGGGTGCATCTACACTGTAGAACATGGGTAAATGCTATGGAATCATTGGTGTTGTAGTTTGGTGGGGCACCAGCACTCTTTGGCAGAGAAGGATAAAGACCTTGTAAAGTAGAACTCCCATGATTCCATAGGACAGAGACATGGTAGTTAAAGTGGTGTCAAATTGAATTAATGAACTGTAAGTGCACCCTTAGAGGTGACTACCTGCCTCCGGTGAGGACCCACCTGCCTCCCCACCTGTTTTTAAAATGAAGTTTGTCACCAAAACTGTGGAGTAAACTGGATATAAAAAATAAAGCTCTGTTTTCACATTGGAACATTGTGTCTTTCAGTAAGAATGGGATTAAGAAAAAGAGGCATGATTCAGCCTGTTTCAGAAGCTTTGTTCATTGAGGTTTGCTTTGTTAACCGAGGTCAGGATATTGTGTTTGCAATTGCATTGTATGCCAACCCATAAATTAGTCCTACATTTGCAAATCTCTTAAAAAGGGACTAGCTCATTGCCATTATTTTCTCTTACAAAGTAGATTTGTACCATCTGTAATTCAGATCAGCAGTACTGGGAACAAAATAATTTCTAGCCAACATTTTAACAAATATGAATTAAGCATTGGCTAGGACTAACTGAACACCAGGCTGTCTTTCTCTGTGTATAATTTATCTCCTCTGAATGAGGTAAAAGAACTGTAATTGTGCATACCTATGATTACCTATGATTGTGATTACTTTATGATTTGCAGCAGAAAAGGCTACAACCAAAGCTAAATTAGGCCACAACACTAAGGGCGGTATTCTTGATTATGTGTTTATTAAGGCCACTAGAAACTCACACAATTTATTCTGACTGGTATGATTATCATTTTGGTACATGAGAGGTTTATTATACAGGAACATTTTCAAATATTTTTTTAAAAAATGCAATAGTATTGAACACTACCATACATACTCATGTATAAGTTGACTTAATATATAAGTCAGAGGCAGATTCTGGGACCAGAATTATGGATTTTTATGTGACTCATAGATAAGTCGAAGGTCATTTTGCAGAGAAGAGAAAGTGCCAATGCCACCTCTGCCATTTTCCCATCTAGGCATTCAAAAAGGCCAGAAGTGATGATGCAGCAGAGAGAATAGAGAATGTTGTTGCTTCTTTTTCGTTCTTCCAAGGTGGACAACATTTCTGCTTTTCATCATTCTACTCAGAGAAGACAATGGTTATTTTCTGATAAGAGTTAAGGTGCAATACTCACATTGATCCATGGTTTTGGGGATGTCAGTTTTTTGACTAAAATCTCCAGATTTATACATGAGTATATACTGTATTTTTCTGTTTTGAACTGTTGTATCAGGACACCCCATTTCCAACTACATTTTATTGTTTTTGATTTAAGGGATGTCATAAATTTGATTTAAGGCTGGGCAGTGGGGAACTCCAGCTTCCAACCCTGGACGGTGTGGCGTTATGCCTGTCGTCATCAGTAAAGAGCCTTGGAGTCCATTTGGATACTCGGCTTTCCATGGAGGGTCACATCTCCATGGTTAGCTGAGTTGAGTTTTCCACCTTTGCCAGGCTCGGAAGCTGCCCCCCTACCTGTCCCGCCGTGACCTGGCCTCGGTGATCCAAGCGACGGTCATCTCAAGATACTGTAACACTCTTTACATTGGCCTTCCTTTGTCGGCAACCCGGAAACTAAAATTGGTACAGAATGCGGCAGCACGCTTGCTTGCATGCGTGCCCACATGCTACCATATTACACCTATTCTCCAGGAGCTGCACTGGCTGCCTGTGCAGTTCCGGATCACCTTCAAAGTGTTAGTTCTAACTTTTAAGGCCTTGTATGGTCTGGGGCCAGTGTACCTGAGGGACCGCCTTACCCCATACTGTCCCATGAGATCACTGAGATCAGAAGAGCAGGATCTTTTCTTTGTACGGAGCGTTAAAGACTTTCGCCTGATTTCGACGAGAAGGGCATTCTCCATCATTGCGCCCACACTCTGGAACTCCTTACCGCCAGAGATCAGGTCACCTCATGATGTTCCGGAAGGCTTGTAAGACCTGGCTGTTCCAGCAGGCTTTAGGTACCTAAGTTAGTCTAGTGGTTCAGGTTGATTTCATTGATAATGCTGTGGTTTTAAATTGTTTTAATTTGTTTAATGTGTTGTGATTTGTTCGATTGTGAGCCGCCCCGAGCCACCCGGGAGTGGCGGCCAAGAAATCCGAATAAATAAATAAATAAAATATAATTCTCAGAACTTAGCTTCCTCTGCAGATTACTGTACATAGGGATGTTACTGTGAGGCATTCCTTGAAGCAATAACGGATACCATTTTGGGACTGGATGAAAGAATGTTGATAATACAGGATATTCAGATAATTTATTTATTGTAAACTAATGACTAAAAGACTGGTACCGCTTGATACAGATACTACTCAGGGATGGTTTGAATGAAAGACATTTTGGAGAAAGTGGCTAGAATATTCTCGAACATTTCACAAATGAAAACCAAGACGCATGTGGTCAAACAGCATCAGAGAATGGTCAAGATGACAAAAATTGTTAACGAGGGGAAACAAACAAGCTAGGAGGGGTAAAGCAGAGGTGTTTTTGCCTGAACCTTCTGGGAAGGGCAAGATCCTGCTTCCTTCTCCATTCCCCTTATTGGGTTTGTATATTGCAGCAACCGATGTAAGACAAAGACAAAGGAAGAAAGTGGGAGAGGGCATAAAAACTAGAGGATATTTTAATAGCAGATGAAAAAGTGGGATGACAGAGAATTGTTTTATCTTCTGTGTTTTATCTGTTTTAATGATCCCACCCCGGGCTGCAGAGAGAGGTAGGTAATGAACAACCCCCTCCTCTTGTTGTTGTTATTATTATTATTATTATTGGGGCTGTTTCCGCCTAATCAGAACAGCTGGATGATTACATAAGAACATAAGAAGAGCCATGCTGAATCGGACCTCAGCCCATCTAGTCCAGTATTCTGTATCACACAGTGGCCCACCAGTTGTACACGGGGATCTCGAGCAGAAGGGAGGGCAAAACCCTGACCTGCTCCCGACCCCCCACAACCAGTACCCAGGGAAATCCTGCCTACCTCAACCAACTCCGAGGTGGCACTTGAATGTCCTTTTCAGTAACTACCGATACACTTGGTATCCATGAATCTGTCTAATCCTGCCTTGAAGTTGTTCAGGCTGACAGCTGTCACAACCTCTTCTGGAAGTAAATTCCATAACCCAATGACCCTCTGGGTGAAGAAATATTTCCCTTTATTAGTCCTAATTTTCCTACCTTGGAGCTTCAGGGAGTGCCCTCTAGTTCTAGTGTTTTGTGACAAAGAAAATATTTTTTCCTTATTCACCTTTTCTATCCCATGCATGATTTTATACACTTCGATCAAGTCACCTCTTAAACGCCGTCTTTCAAGGCTGAAAAGACCAAGGCGTTGCAACCTGATTTCATAAGGGAGCCGCTCCATCCCTTGGATCATTCTTGTTGCCCTTTTCTGTACCTTTTCCAGTTCCGTTATATCCTTCTTAAGGTGCGGAGACCAGAATTGGACTCAGTACTCCAAATGTGGCCTTACCATAGATTTGTAGAGAGGTAATACAACATTTGCTGACCTATTTTCGATTCCCTTTCTGATCATGCCTAGCATAGAATTTGCTTTTTTCACTGCTGCTGTGCACTGGGTTGACATCTTCATTGAGCTGTCCACCAAAACCCCAAGATCCCTTTCCTGGTTTGTCTCGGAAAGCTTTGACCCCATCAATTGGTAGGTGTAGTTGGGGTTTCTTGCCCCAATGTGCATGACTTTACACTTGTTTAGGTTAAAATGCATTTGCCACTTTGTTACCCATTCACTCAATTTCGAGAGCTCTTTACAATCAGTTTCATTTTTAACTACCCTGAACAATTTAGTGTCGTCTGCAAACTTTGCTACCTCAGAATTCACTCCTACATCCAGATCATTAATGAATAAATTAAAAAGTAACGGACCCAAAACTGAACCTTGGGGTACGCCACTTCTCACCTCTTTCCACCCAGAGAAATGTCCGTTTATTACCACCCTTTGTTTCCTTCAGTTTAGCCAGGTTCCAATCCAGGACAAGACCTGTCCTCTGATTCCATGGCTGAAGAGCTTATTTAGGAGCCTTTGGTGAGGGACTTTGTCAAAAGCCTTTTGAAATGGATGTGTTTTTAGGTTTCCCCATGATCTACCATATTCGACAGAATGTATGGCTCATGACCTTCACATTTAGTTGAATAATACCCACCAGCCAAAGATAAAAGTAGAGGAAGAAAGAGTGCAAGGAATGTATGTGTTAATACCGTCGTTCCTCCTTTCTCCGAATAACCTCAAAAGGTATTAGGAGGAAATAACAACGAAAAACTGCAGAAGTGTTTGAAAATCTGTAATGCGCTTAAGAAAATACCCTTGCTGTGTTTAAAGTGGTTGCCCTGCTGTTCTTGACACTGTAAGTTTCATTCTCAAGCTCTCCCTCAAGTGTAGTGCAGATGCTACCCTCCTTCTACCCATATGGCTAAAATCTCAGTTATCTGGAAGAAATGGCATTCATCACAAAAAAGACCTGCCATGATAATTACAACTCAGAATTCTGGAGTCAGCCCTTTTAACTACTTGAATAAAGAGGACATTTTCAAGGAGAGGTGAGGATACAAATGCAAAAAAAGCATTTGTTGGATTGTTTATCTTTCAGAGAGCATAGCGAAATAATCATTATGGGTGTTAGGGGCATGGGCTATGGCAGACATTGAAGGTTGCACATAGTTAGTTCTACCAGTAGTCATAATGGTTTATAATCACAGAATGCAACTTTTCTTACCCTGGCAATTCAGCTGGAAATTAATACAGATATTTAATTATACATTTGGCACCCCACATTTGTGGGCTTGGCGTTTGAAGATTTATTTGCATAATTGATTAAAATGTTTGTTCTAGTAATCTCTAGGTCCTGCAGAACAACTCTAGAGATTCCTAGATGACCTAGAGATTCCTAGAGAGAACATGCCTGTAGGAATCTCTAGGTCATTTAATGCAGAAGTTGACCACAGAGTTGCACTATAGCATCTAGACATTCCTACAAAGTTTGTTTTCTGGCGGAAAAATTGCAGCATTTTTCATGGGGGTCCTGAGCCCCTAATCACAGTAAATGTGAAGGGCTGGCTGTAATTCAAAATATACCAGGCAAAACTAGATAGGAGTCGGAAGGCCTCATATGAGATGAAAGTAGACTATTATTCTCTTCACCACAACTGATCCTTCCCCCACAAGCCTAGTTATGAGAAATGGAGTAGGGATATGTTTTTTCCCTACATTTTTAGTACTTCTAGAAGAGGATGGACTGCACTCATATAATTTTGGGAAGGGGAGTTAAGGGAATTTAAGTATTTGGGCATGTAATAACTATACCCTCTATTGCTTTAGGAGCCTACCTTTAGCTTCTCCCAGATTTATAAAATTCAAACATATCAAGAGATGCATATGATTTTAGGAAACATTGTATGTAGAACAGGTCCCTTCATGGCAGATAAGGATGAACCTTCTTTGCTATGAAACACCTGCTGCATCTATTATTGAACTAGTGCATCATCTTCAGAACTGTTTTGATTATCTTCTGTCTCTCATAATACCTCTTTGCTGTTGTTAATCAGTTCCTCCTCCCACTAAATATTGCTTGCTATGATATCATTGTAAAAAATTGAAATAGAAAGTAGAAATGTAGAGGTAACTGGTGTCTTCCATGTTAGTTTTAGGCATTTTAAGAGAACTATCCGAAGTGCTGAACTACACCATCAAAATAGACCATCACAATGCACTCAGATTAAATCTGAAACAATTTGTTAATCCCACAGGTATGGAAGGAACCACCTGTGATTTGAAGGAATGTAGAAAAATGTGTAAATCATCCATGAGAAAAAAATTGGTGTAAGAGCTGTATTTTACCTAGTAGGAAAACCTCCTCTTTAAGGTACTTTGTATATATACTCTGTAAAATATATACTTCTAACATTTTTTAGTAATGTATTTTTCTAAACATGAAAAATGTTGCTTATATCCACTTGAATAAAGTATTTAGTGGGTAAAATAAGATAAAATAAGTTTCTACAGATTTTTGAGAATCACCTGTATGATTCAGTGCTATGAAACACCAAAATATCAATTGCATTCAGTGGCCTTAAGTACAAAGCCAAGTTCCTTGCACTCTGAAAAGTGATAGCATCCCAGGTGTGCTGATTGCTTTCAGGTTTTATGAGATACACGTGGGTGTCTGCAATTGTGGATTCTTCAAATTATATAATGCACACATCTATTAAGTTATTCTTCAACTCCTTTCCTCAAAGTGAATTATGTCACAAAGCCACCCACAGTTTCCAAATCTTCAAAGTTGCTTCCCAAAACAGAGTAGAGTTTCAGCTTTTATATTTGCTATAAAATCTTTATATCTGGAAGAGCTGACATATTTTTGTACAATTTGATCATTAAGGGTGATTGTGCTTGAAAATTATCTATTAATAACAAATAGTAATACTTTTATTTCATACTCCTTGTGGCTCAAGGCAGATTACAACACATTTAAAACACATAAGCATTATGAACATTATTATTTATTTATTTTATTTACTATATTTACTATTTTATTTATTTTATTTACTATATTTGTATACCGCCCTTCTCAGCCCTTAAGTGACTCATTCTAGAAAAGACACTTATTTCTGTAAAATGTACACTAAAATACACAAAACAAAAATTAAACACAGAAAATGAGGATAAAATTAATTATTAAAACTGGCTGGGTAGGCCTGCTGGATGATAATAGTCTTTAGATGGGTTTTAAATTCTGACAGCTGTCAGAGCTCTTCTAGCCGGTCATTCCACAGTCTTGGGGCGGCCGATGAAAAGGTCATCTGAGTGATAGTTGCCAGTCAGGTTCTGGCAGGCTGGAGTAGCCGTCCCCCAGAGGACCTCAGTGTCCTAATGGGTGGATTGTACGGGAGAAGGCGATCCTGTAAGTAACCTGGACCCAAACCATGTAGGATTTTAAAGGTGAAAACTGACAGCTTGTGCTTTGTCTGAAAACTAATTGGCAGTCAGTAGAGTGACTTTAGAATACATGTAATATGCTCACTCCTTGATGTTCCTGAAACTAATCTGGTTGCTGTATTTTGAATCAGCTGAAGTTTCCAAATTTGGTACAAGGGTAGCCCAATGTAAAGCGCATCACAGAAGTCCAACTTTGAGATTGCCAGCACATGCACTATCATCTTAAGGTCCTCCAAATCTAAGAAGAGGGGCAGCTGGTATATCTGCCGAAGCTGATAGTAAGCACTCCTGATCACTGTATCTACATGTGCTGACATTTGAAGAGATTGATCCAGGAGTCCTTATCCCAAGCTGAGAACACAGTCTTTCAGGAGGAGTGTAGCCCCATCCAGTAGGGCTTATTTTTATGTGGTCACTAGATAAATTCTAGATACACTGATTCACAAGAAGGATCTGCAAGATACACATCTTAAAACAAAAAATACAGAAGATTAAACTGAAGAAAATACTTGTGACCTCTCAAATCCAAGGAAAGCTTAAACAATGTTCGTATTGCTTTTTCCTTTTATATCAAAGTGGAAAGACTGATTGACCACAAACCCATTCAGTGCTACTCATTTCTTTGGTCCTTTCAAAAAGGCAACAGTTATCACATTTTCCAACTGTACACATTTTGTAAAAATTCACAAAATTAATTCTATAGATGTGGAAAATCACTTATATAGAGACCAAAGGGAATGAAGTTAACAGATCTCACCATCTTACTATGGGGAGTTTTTTTTCCTGGTGTTTTTTTAAAAAAAAACTATATCAGGATTTATTTACACCTCTAGCTTAAAAAAACAAAATACATATTAACAAATAAATAAAACGATTGTAGAATTCCAACCCTGAAAGAAATAAGCATATAAGTGCAGACCCTCCAACATTACATAGCTGAAAACTGCGATGCATCAAACACATCAGAGTGTGGTTAAGATAGTGAAAGTTACTATGAATAAGAACATACAAACTAGAAGAAACTGCAGCAGTTTGCTTTTGCCTGAGCCAGGGAAACACTTTACTCCTCTTCTCCTATTGCCACTGCTGATTTTACTGAGCATAAACTACTTTTGTGTGTTGATTTCTGTTTGCAGCAATTTAAGTAAGCTGAAAGGGTACAGCGTGAGAGGTGGGAAGGAGATACTAGGACATTTTGAACATTTCTGAACAGATGAGATGAAAGAGGTTAATTGGGACTATTCCTGCTATATTGAGATAGTGGAAGATATGCAAATATAGAGATATTGTTAGACTACCAGTACAAAGGGCATTCTTAGATTTTTATTCATAGACAAAATTAAACAAAAATTATGTGAACTGGAAAATGCCCTCCTTGTACTTATTCTACTTCCCTCACCACATTTGGAAATTCCTTTCCTTCTGTTCCATTTTTGTGGGATTGGCCACAAACTTTTCAAGATTACACATACTGGACTGATGGGTCAGACTAAGCCATTAAAAACACATTTTCCAGCAGAAAATTTGAACCGTAAGATCTAGAACATGGCTTTTCTCTCCCCAGCATTATTTTAAGTTAGAGAAAAATCTTGCAGCAAACAGAGGAAGAAAACACTAACAGATATAGCATCACAAAGGGCTGGTTTTATTTTTTTTAAAAAAGCCCTCCCCACAATTATTTTTAGATGCATAATTTTCTGAGAAACAGATTGAGTTATTTCTTAGCAATTTAAGGAAATTACATAACTCAAAAGAATATCACTAGAATCTGTCAACTGAGAATACAGGCCTGATTGAAAAGTAAATAGGATGTTAGGCTACACTGATCACAAATACAGTAGGAGCAGTTGGAGGGCAGTCATCATAGCTCTTACTCCCACAAATAACATTTGATTGAGCTAATGAATACTGACAATCCATCTGGAATTGTGCAACAATTCCAGCTTTTAAGAAAGGATTGGTGTTGCTACAGGATTCAAGTAGTGCATACTATTTCACATTTATATAGATACTCATAGCCAGATGAATAGGTTAAGTACACTGCAATCATTCCAAAGCAACATCAGTTCACAGATTATGCTCAGAAGGACATAATGTGCAAAAAATTGGTGCTTTTAGATTCCCATTTATGAATAAAAGAAATATGCTGGCCCTCTAAAAGGTTTTTCTGAGGAATAAAGATATTATGTTTATTCTGACTTCGATCTTGCGTGGAGGGGTTACGTGGCCCTCTGTTGAATATAGTCAACTGCTCCCTTGAGCAAGGAGCCTTTCTAGAGGAGTTAAAAGAGGCGGTGGTAACTCCTCTGCTGAAGAAGCCAGGGTTAGACCCCGCGGCTCCCTCCAATTACCGCCCAGTGTCCAACTTACCATACCTGGGCAAGGTAATTGAGAGGGCAGCAATGGAGCAGCTGCAGGCTTTCTTGGATGATGCAACCTGGCTAGACCCCTTCCAGTCCGGCTTCCATTCTGGCCATGGGACAGAGACCGTCCTGGTCTCCATCACAGACCTACTCCATTGCCACTTGGACCGAGGTGGATCGGTGCTGCTCGTGTTATTGGACCTCACGGCAGCGTTTGATACTGTCAATTACCAACTTTTGACACACCGCCTGGCGGGAGTGAGGGGGACAGCTCTCAACTGGCTGTCCTCCTTCCTCCAAAACCGCCTGCGAGTGAGGTGGGGTGGTCTCCGAGGGCTTCGCCTTACACTGCGGAGTCCCTCAGGGGGCCATCCTCTCCCCGCTGTTATTTAACATCTATATGCAACCACTCGCCCAATTGGTGCGGAGTTTCGGGCTGGAATGTCATCAGTACACTGATGACACCCAGCTCGTTCTGAGGATGGACCCCGGGGCGGAATCTGTACCCGATAATTTCCAACTCTGCCTAGAAGCCGTAACTGGATGGCTGCGAGCCAGTAAGTTGAAGGTGAACCCGGTGAAGACAGAGATCTTGTGGCTAGGCCGCCCGGGAGGGGGGGAGATCCAGCTGCCGACGTTTGATGGCGTGACACTATGCCCGCAGTCCTCAGTAAAGGGCTTGGGGGTCCGGCTGGACCCGCAGCTGTCTATGGAGGCACAGATTGCTTGTGCCTGCAAGCAGGGGCGGTCCTACAGGTAGGCCAAGTAAGCGGCCACATAGGGCACCATCTGGGAAGGGGGCGCCATCTTGGCCGCATGGGGCGCCATCCTGGCCCTGCCGATGTTCCTCAGGCAGCGCCGCAGCTGCCTGCTTTTGGGCCCCGGACTTGTGCGCTCCGACGCCGCTTCTGGGCATGTGCGGAGGTTTTCATGCAGGCGCAGTTGCTCCGGAGCTGAAGTTGAGTGCAGGAGCAACTGCACATGTGTGAAAACCTCCGTGCATGCCCAGTAGCTTCCTTGCGCAGAAGCCTGTAAGCAAAGCACTCCTTATCGGGCAGGCAGGGACTGCTTCCCTCTCCCTTTGTCTCTGCCACGCGCGTTTGCAGAAAAGGAGAAATGAATCAGTGTAGGAAGTGTAAGTGAAGGAATGAATGAAGGGCTTTCCTCCGCCTCCTCTGTGACCTCTTCTCTCCCTGCTTCCTTTCTTTTGGCTCTATTTCTGTCTAGACCTGAGGGGCCTGAGGCTATGAGGAGTTGTGGGAGTTGGAGTCCAAAACACCTAGAAGGAGGGAGGGCCAAAGTTTGCCCAGGCCGCACTACCTGTATTCGACCTCATTTGAACATTTTGGCTGTTTTTCTATTTACATTTACATTGGGATCCTAATTTTGGACTTATGGGAGACTCCTATGAATTATGAGACGGGTGGTAGGTAATATATTCTGATTTTGATGCATTTACATTGCATTTCTTGTTTATTATTATACAGTTCTGCTTAATATTGTCATACAATATAATAAAAAATACAATATGACAATAGAATAATGATATATTTTATATTACATGTAATATTACAAACAATATTGCAGTATAGTGATATTGTACAAAATAGTAATATATAATATTTTATTTTACTTTATTTTGGGTTATTTGAATTTTATAGGAGTAATGAAAATATTTAGTAGAGGATAATTTTATTTAAATAAATAATTTTATGTATTATTTTATAATAATAATATAATATAATGTTATATTATATTATAATGTCAATATATTCTAATATAATTATATTGTAATTTAGTATAATATAATGATATAATATAGTATGAGTATGGTATAATATATTGTACATACATTGATACAATATAATACTACTAATGGTATTGTTATATTATAATTGTATATTTGTTTTACATGGGGGGGCAAAATAATGTTTTGGGGGGGGGGCGCCAAAATAATGTTCGCTTACCATTTAAAATTACCTTAGACCGCCCCTGCCTGCAAGACAGCCTTTTACCATCTGCGGCAAGCGAAACGTCTGGCTCCCTATCTCTCCCGTCACGACCTGGCCACGGTGATCCAAGCCACGGTCATCTCGAGGCTCGATTACTGTAACACGCTGTACATTAGCCTGCCTTTGTCGGTGATCCGGAAACTTAAACTGGTGCAGAACGCAGCAGCTCGCTTGCTGCTAGGAGCCCCAAGAACGGCAAATATAACACCACTCCTGCGCGAACTGCACTGGTTGCCCATCCTTCAAGGTGTTAGTTTTGACTTTCAAGGTCTTATATGGTTTGGGGCCAGTGTACCTGAAGGAGCTGCTTACCCCATATGCGCCCAGAAGATCACTGTGCTCAGAGGGGCTTAACTTACTTGAAGTCCCGGGTATGAAGTCCTGCAGGCTCTCTACCACGCGGCAGAGAGCGTTTTCAGTGGTGGCGCCGGTTCTATGGAACTCGCTGCCCCTGGAGACACGAGCCTTGCAGGACCTGGTGGCGTTCCGCAGGTCCTGCAAGACCTGGCTGTTTAGACAGGCGTTCAATGTCTGACAGTGCCTAATTAACGCGTGCCATCCTGCCATACCACTACCATTCTCCATGTACCAGCTATGTCTGGCTATGATTTTATGTGACTGTTTTAAGATGTAATTTTATGTGTTTTTAACCATGTGTTTTATATGCTGTTTTTATATGTTGTAAACCGCCCTGAGCCTCGGGAAGGGCGGTTTATCAAATCGAAATAAATAATAATAATAATGTTAGTAAAATTCATTGTTAAGAGAAGTAATACAGCTAACGTTCTGTACTGAACTTACAGATCCCTATGTAGTCGCTATCATAGCACCACAACCACAGTTTTACATGCCTTCCAACCCACCTTAAAAATCAGCAGCTGCAGTGAGTGAAGGAGCTATGTTCAACTGCCAATCACAGTGCAATTATGATGTTTCCAGGTCTCTCCTGCCAGCAAGCACGGTTGCAACAGTCAGAAGGAAGGAGGACCTCTGTTTCAATTCCTTGTTACAGCTTTACCTGCTAGTGGGAAGTAGGCTTACACACAGATTCATTATGTATGTTTACGTTTGGCTTGCTCAGTTGGTTTAGAAACCCATAATAGCATGGGCTCCACTGCCATTCTTTTACTGGCTGCAACTGAACAAAAATTGCTGCTTTAGAAACAGCTTTAGAGTAGAAACAGCAAAGCATTAAACCCGGTCTCCTCTACATGGGGCTGCCTTTGAAGACAGTTCGGAAATTGCAATTAGTCCAGCGGGCGGCAGCCAGATTGCTAACGGGAGCTACATACAGGGAGCATACCACCCCCCTGTTGTGTCAGCTCCACTGGCTGCCTGTCCAATTCCGGGCTCAATTCAAAGTGCTGGTTTTGACCTTTAAAGCTCTATACGGTTCTGGCCCAGCTTACTTGTCCGAACGCATCAGCCGCTATGTCCCACCTCGTAATCTAAGATCATCCGGGAGGCCCTGCTCTCGCTCCCGCCTACATCTCAGATGAGGCTGGTGGGGACGAGGATAGGGGCCTTCTCGTGGTGGCTCCCCGCCTGTGGAATGCGCTTCCTATTGATGTACGATCCACCACATCCCTCCTGGCCTTCAGGAAAAAGTAAAATCCTGGCTGTGGGACCAGGCATTCGTACACCAGCACAAGGCAGCATTTTAGATTGGTTTTTAATGAAAGTGGGTGATTATGGCCAATGTTTTTATGGACTGAACATTGTTTTAATCCAGAGTGAATGTGTATGGTGCTAATGTAGTTGTATTTTAATGTATTTTTAATGTAACAGACAGAAGGTAAAGAAAGAATCACAGAAAGTGTGGTTTCTTAACTTTGATGTTTTTAATTTAGGTCTTAATGAAGGATATAAGGACAAATATTGCCTAAAATGATGGGAAAGGGAGCCTGTGGGAAGTCTCCCGCCGCCACCACTGCCTGGATAGAAAATGAATCTTTCAACTTCCTGGATTGAAAATGGATTTCTGTCCTCCCAAATGGTTCAGGACCCCCACTGAAATCTGGGACACCAAAAAGGATTACACTTTACCTGGATTGTACAAGCCTAGTGGGAAGCACTGGAAATATCCTCCTCTTTGCAGCCCAATTTGTTCCTACTTTCACTTGATGAGGCTTTTGTCTTTAGGGTGAGTTTGAGGCTTTGAGCTAAGAGATGTTACTCATTTACTGATGTAGGATACTGGCATATATTAAAAGAATAATTTAGGGAGCATTAAAAACTTTTAAATAACACTGAGATCTGAAAATATTAATTTGCTCCACCAGATGATATACAATCCGATTTTATGGTGAAAAATTAGTATTCAAATGACACTTCCTTGAATAAGTTCTTGAATAAGCTCTTCCTTCCTGATACTATGGATAGGTGGATCATGTCACTATCCTTTTCAGTCACTAGGTGGCATTGTATTTCATGTTACCTCAGTGGAGTCAGGAGTTTTCCATATTCTATTTCTTTTAAGTGACAATCATGACCTTGTCTAGCTTTCTGGGAGGACCTTTCAAACAATGGTTGTATTGTTACATTGGTTTTTCACCAATCAATGCGTCACCAAGAAAATGTAAACAATTGACTTGTTGATTAATTTGTTATATGGTTAAATTACAAGAATGGTTTTAAATGAATAGAAATGACAAATAACAAGTTAAAGAAAAAAAGAGGTGATCTTTACTCAAAAAAGGGATGGTATGCACATTCCACAATTAAAATTAAGTCATTGTTGACAAATTTTAGGGATGATTAATTTGTTTTAATGCCTCACTTCTATGATTGGTATATGACTGCTTATGTTCTCTAAAATGTCTATGGTCCTAGTATTGTAAAATTGCATGCAAATAAGACTATTTTAAGAGGGGGGTTTTGCACAATAAAAGGACAACTATAAATTGCTATTTTTCTTTAAAGTTTCTTTTAATTTTATGCAAAGTTTGAACTTACTTCTCTCTTCTTCATTTATCTTTTCTGTCTTATAATGCATCCAAATGAATTACTTTTCCAGTTAATTCTGAGCAAAGGGCTAAGATGAGGACCACAGTAATTTATTTGATGGTTTCAACTACGTGGTTACTTCAAGCATGTAACAGGTATTATAAATACACCCAGCTGAGTACCCAAAGGTCAGGAACAATCGCATTGTTTTCCCATGCTGTTTAAGCCATGCCTCATATGCATACACATATTTTCTGGACCACACTTTGTAAATTAAGTGATGAAAGGTGAATTCCAAGTCAAGACCTTGCTGCAGTAGTTGCTCATGTCTCCGTTTTGCAAGTAGGCCTATATCTGACAAGAAGGTCATGCTTTGAACAGGATATTGAAATGTAATAACGTATTCCTGCTAGAAATGTTCCCACATATGGAAGAACTAATTTTGGGGTTTACTTAATAGTTGTATTAAATTTTATAGCCCTGGCTTTTCTAACTTAATTCTTTTCAAATGTTTCCAATTACCAATTTTATCAGCTCCCACCCAATCCAATCAAAGATATGACTATAAATAATATGGCTGAATTCTTCTCTCCCCACCTCTCTCTCTCTTTTAAAAGTATGATCCATCAATGCGTGTTGAGTAGGTAAGATCTACATCAGGAATATTGTTGATATTCCCTTTCCAAAGCTGCTATATTTGCTATAAAAACTTTATGTGGAAGAGTGTGTTCCAGGAGAGTTTGACCAAGGAGAGTTTTGAAATGGTGAGTCTTTCTCTGATCTGCTGTTAATTTTTGATATACTGCTAGGTGCATTCAACCTGGTGAAGAGTATTTTAAAGGGTAACATGGTTGCACTCTTTAAATATCTCAAAGGCTCCATAAAGAGGAAGGTGCAGGCATTTTCTCTGATCCATCAAAGGGAGGACCAGCTCTAAGGGTAGATTTCACATGAACATTAGAACTGAACATTGGCAGTAAGAGCAGTTAGGCAATGGAAGCAATTCCCTAGAAATGTGATGAGGTCTCTTTCTTTGGATTTCTTCAAAAAAGATACTTGACAGAGATGCTCTAGCTGGAGTCCCTACATTGCCCAGGGAGTTGGTCTCTGTGGTCTGTGAGCCCATAGGGTTCAGTGATGGGTTCACTCTATGTGAAATTGACCAAACTCTTTTTTAGCATGTGTGTATGTAGATACACACATGCTAAAAAAGAGTTTGGTCAATTTCACATAGAGTCTTGCTTATTCAACTTTTGCTCATCCAATGTTCTGTATTATCCAACATAGTCTGCCTCCTGCCCAGATCCACAGCTGTTTCAATACATTGCAATGTTTTGGTGCTAAATTCATAAATACAGTAATTACTACATAATGTTACTGTGTACTGAACTGCTTTTTCTGTTGATTTGTTGGAAAACACAATGTTTTTGGTGTTTAATTTGTAAAATCATAACATAATCTGACATTCAATAGGCTTTTCTTTAATCCCTCCTTATTCAACATTTTTGCTTATCCAACGTTCTGCCAGCCCGTTTATGGTAGATAAGCGAGACTCTACTGTAGTTACAAAAATGAAACAGATATTGAGATCTCACTTAACAGCCACTTACTATGCAAAATTCTCTGTACTAAAACCATCTTCATTACTACACAGGGGCAGATCATTATTGGTCTAATTGTTCCATAGCCCTCAGAAGTCAGGGTTCCAACACTGAAAGTATTTTTCTCTCTTCCCCAATTATTTCTTGAATCTCTCTAGGTTTCAACATTTTGGCTGGAATCCCATTGGTTAGTCCCTGCTGCAGTAGGCCTCCATTTACTAAATGGTGAGTCAGCCCATATGGTAGGTAATTCTAATTAATTAACTGTATATTACCTAGAATATGGCCATCTAGTCCAACCCCTTGCCATGCAGGAGAAACACAATCAAAGTACACCTAACAGATAGCCATCTAGTCTCTGTTTAAAAGCTTCCAAGGAAGGAGCTTCTAGCACACTCTGAGGCAGAGAGTTCCACTGTTGAACAGCTCTTACAGTCCGGAAGTTCTTCCTAATGTTCAGGTGGAATTGCCTTTCCTGTAATTTGAAATCATTTCTCTGAGTCCTACTTTCCAGAGAAGCAGAAAACAAAACTGTGGTGCCTAGAACTGGACACAATATTCCAGGTGACGTCTAACCCAAGCAGAAGAGAGAGGTACCATGACTTCCCTTGATCTAGACACTATATTCCCTTTGATGCAGCCCAACATTCCATTGGCTTTTAAAACTGCTGCATCACACTGTTGGCTTATGGTCAACTTGTTTTCCATGAAGATTATATCTTTTTCACATTTACTGTTGTCAAGCCAGATGTCACCAATTCTATATCTTTGCATTTCATTTTTTTTTGCCTAAGTGTAGTATCTTAAATTTGTCCTTGTTGAAATTCATTTTGTTAGTTTTGGCCCAGCTCTCTAATCCTAATAGTTGGATTTCAAAACTGTCCCCATTGTTACAACAGAAGAAATCGATTAGTGGGGTTGCTTTCTCAGTTTGAAGAGCAGCACATTTCCCCCTTTGCTTCTCTTCATTCCCACTAAGATGTAGCTGATATAGCAAGCATGAATAATATGCAGCCTGAGGAGCAGTAACTTTCTTCAAATCCATATTCCCTCTTCAGAAAGCAATACTCAACAGCTATCTTGATTTTTGTTTCTTCTCATTCAAGCATCACCTGCAGTCAGGCAATTTACTGCTGTTTATATTTTAATTTCACTCCTCTAAATTCCAAAGATGAAGCACACCTGCAGCAATAGAGACTCTGGACTGAACATATTACTCTGTGATTGCCATAGTCTCCTAATAGACATTCTACTATGTTCGCCAATAAGGTAAAAGCATACCCTCGTGTTGTCCCATTTTTGGGAAGCAGCAGTGCCCCTCAATCTTCTGTTGTCTTACTTTTTCAGCTGTTCTTAAAATGTCTCGGTTTTTCTTGCTGCTGCCTCACCTTTGGATAACTTCCATTGATGCAAACTGATTTCAAAATGCATAAGAAGTTTCCACTCAATTTAGAAGGGGAAGAGGATAGGAAGGGGAAGAATATTATTCAGGCAAAAGCAAACTGCTGTAGCCTCTTCTAGCTTGTGTTCTTCCCCACAAATAACTGCAGTTGCCCAGTCCTTCACATGTAAAGGTTTGATAGTTGTGGATTTGATTATTTACATATTTGATTAATAATTTTTCTCTAGGAATCACTAGAGAATCATCCGGCTAAGACGGAGATCCTGTGGCTTGGCCGCCTGGGCGGCGGAGATGTTTAGCTTCCGACCCTGGACAGCGTGACCTTACGTCCGTCGTCTTCTGTCAAGAGTCTTGGGGTAACCCTGGACCCTCTGTTGTCGATGGAGGCCCATGTCTCCACCATCAGCAGAGTGGTGTTTTTCCACCTTCGCCAGGCGAAGAAGCTGGCCCCCTACCTGTCCGACTGCAACGTGGTCACAGTGGTCCAAGCTACGGTCATCTTGAGACTAGACTACTGTAACACTCTGTACATTGTCCTTCCTCTGTCGATGATCCGGAAACTCAAGC
Organism: Anolis apletophallus; assembly: GCA_030556195.1. Lineage (NCBI taxonomy): Eukaryota > Metazoa > Chordata > Lepidosauria > Squamata > Anolidae > Anolis > Anolis apletophallus. Next base: position 93,886,095 of record JARBWK010000012.1, on the reverse strand, counting down.
TGATGCAGAACGCTGCAGCCTGACTCCTTGTGGGGAGTTCAGCGAGCGCCCACATCATGCCCATTCTGCGCAAACTGCACTGGCTACCCATAGAATGCCGGATCACCTTCAAAGTGTTAGTTCTAACTTTTAAGGCCTTACATGGTATGGGGCTAGTGTACCTGTGGGACCGCCTCATCCCGTATTATCCCACCAGATTGTTGCGCTCCGAGGATCAAAACTTCCTGGTCGTTCCCTCCCCTAAGACATTTCACCTGATCGCAACCTGTTGGCGGGCTTTTTCAATCGTGGCTCCAACACTTTGGAACTCATTGCCCGCCGACGTCCGTGCCATCCAGAACATCCTCCCATTTAGGAAAGCCTGCAAGACTCTGCTGTTCCAGCAGGCTTTCGGAACTGTATGAATTGTAGTTCTGTTGCGTGTCGCCATCTTGTTTTTACCTTGTGCCGCATAGTTCCAATATGTGGCTTATTGTGCCTTTTTAGCTGTTTTTAACTGTGGTTTTAATTCTGCTGTGTTCGATTGTTTTATGAATATGTTGTTAGCCGCCCCGAGCCACTGGGAAGGGCGGTAGACAAGTATGAATTAATAATAAATAATAGAATCTCCAGTGTGACCTAAAGTTAACTTCTGCCAAAAATTGACTACAGGGGCATGTCGGAGGAGCTTAAGATTCCTAAAAGGAACACATTTGTAGGTTCTAGAGAACATGTAGAGACAATTGTAAATCCTTCAGTGGCAGAGGTTGGCCATAAATTTGTGCTGAGGACCTAGAGCAGAGCTTTTGCGACACAGTTAATTGGTCTGACAAATAAACCAGAGGTTAAAACAAACCCTTATGAGAGTTTTATACAATATATTATATTACATTAAATTATAATAATTATATTAAGTAAATATTATATTATTTATATATTAATTAGAAACGGATCAATTTTATGCAATATATTATATATTATTGTTATATATTATCTAATAATTATTATATTAATTATACAGTATATTATATAATATAATTATAATTATATTAATTAGAAACTGATCAATTTTGGTGGTGATGACTGCAACTCAATCAACAAATTGTCCAAACTATACAAGTCCTAGCAGTACCTACACTTTAACAGCATCAACACTCCAATTCTGTAGGGATTAAACTTCTCTGATGGTTTTTAAACAGAGGTTGCATATGTGGGAATGGATCAGATTGTGTCCTCTTCCATGGCTGCAGGGGGTTGGACTAGATGCCCTTTGGGGGTATCTCCCAACTCTAGTAAGGTATAGACTGCCTGGGAGGCCAGTAATCAGGGCCTAAATTTTTTCCCATTTGTTTCATTCATGTTTGTTTCCATTTTATTCTGTCCATTCTTTTTTTTTAAGTGAAGTTTATTGAGTTTTCATAGCTTAAAATAGACATACAACATAAAACTGTCTCCCACTGAGACAGTGGTTCCAAAGACTTATTCTGTCCATTCTGGTGGCATGAAATGGAAAGGCCCCTCCTGAAACGAAAATGCAATCGATACGAAAGGCACGCTGGCCTACTATTCAGATTGATTGCATGGGGCTTGGCAGGGCCTGCAGCTGATTAAGGAGCGCTCCTTGCTCAGTGTTTCAGCTGCAGGCCCTGCCAGGCCTGGGCGCATAGGCCAAAAGCCTGCACCCATAGGTCCAAAGCACCCGGGCCTACGGTTGCGGGCTTTGGGCCTATGCACCCAGGCCTGGCGGGGCGTGCAGCCGAGCGCCCCTTACTCAGTGTTCAGCTGCAGGCCCTGCCAGGCCCGGGCACATAGGCCCAAAGTCTGCACCTGTAGGCCCAAAGTGCCCAGGTCTATGAGTGCAGGCTTTGGGCCTACACATCCGGGCCTGGGAGGACCTGTGGCCAAGTGCTAAGGAGCATTCCTTACTTCGGCTGCAGGCACCCCGACATTTTGGGCCTACACACCTGGGCCTGGGAGGGCCTGGAGCTGAGCACCGAATAAAGAGCACTCCTTATTTATCAAGTAAGGTACTTAGGGCCTATCTCTGACCTAGTGATTCTCCCAGGTTAAAAAAGGTTTCCCACTTTTGCAGGGACCCTGTGCCTTTAAACCCAGTAAATGTGGAAGGTCCATTGTATTGACATCTTAGCCACATCTCGATGTTGCTTGGCCGCACATGTCCTGGTTTTCACCTGTACAATGTTGGGGGCTTTGCAAAAGTGAAACCAAAGGCAGAAATACTGGCTGGGAATTATTTTTTCATACCACTATAAAAGGGAATAGGAGTAAAAAAAAAAAGACAACAAATTCACTGTAGAACAACAGTAAGGCTAAGAGCTCAGTGGTCCACAGGAAGGTTGCCCTTAGAGCCTCAGGCCACAGATTGCCCACTTGTGACCCACTTGTATGATTGTGACTTGTGCTTGCTTCACTCAGGCAACAAATGTATAGAGGATCAATCATTTTTCCTGGTTAACAAATAGAAAGCCTCTGCAAATAATGAAGCATAAAGCATTGATAGATTTAAGGGCATGCACATAGTCTGCATGACAATTGTATTTACTGAGGTAGAGAGTCAGCCCTTTTGGGAGAATCAAAGTTGTGGAAATACAAAAGATTTAACTGAGTAAATTGTAAAGACTGATTAAGAGATTGGTGTAAGCGTAACAATTAGCAATGGCTGAACCTGTATCATTGTTGGCCATTGCCGAATGTGTCTGGTGGGAACCATAAATGCAGCGGAGCAGGTTAATAGATGTTGAAAGAATATTTATAGATCTCAAGGAGGGGGATTGTAGCCTCAGGCCTCCTGCTGTGTAAAATCAAGAGGAAAAAAGAACAAAGTTCCCCAAAACTATCATTACTAATCCAATTTATGCCCAGCAATGAAAAGAAGTGTTGGAATAATAGCTGGTGTGGAATATAAGAGCTACTGCTTTTGATTGCCTGTTCTTCCCTTTCTACAGCTGGGGAACAGTTAGACTGAGTGAAGAACATAGGAAATACTTGTTATTTAAGAGCAATTTTAAAGGGGAAACAAAGAGTTGAGGAAAGCAAAAAGACAGGAAGGCTTTCATGCTTGATCCACACAGTTGTGGCATTTTATCCCTAGGCATTTTAATAATTGGGTGAAGCAATACACATGTTTTGTCATTGGAACAGTGTGCACAATTGGTGCCATGCACTGCACAGTTGCAGAGTTGTGGGGGAGACATGGAATAGCTCTGTCTACCACACTTCTTCCCTTGATCATATGTCATGTTCCCTTAATTTTGTTACTACTTCATAACTGTAACTTTGCTACTGTTATGAATATGAATGTAAATATTTGACATGCAGAATGTATTTTCATTCACTAGACCAAATTTGTCACAAATACCCACTACGCCCAAATCTGAATATTGGGGTTGGGGTGGGTGGATATAGTTACCATCATTTATAGTTAACTTACAATCAAAGAGCATTCTGACCTCACCAATGATGGAATTGAACCTAACTTGGCACACAGAACTCCCATGACCAACAGAAAACACTGGAAGGGTTTGTTGGGCTTTGTAGTTCACCTACATCCAGAGAGCACTGTGGACTCAATGATGGATCTGGATCAAATTTAGCACAAAAACCTCAATATGTCCAAATGTGAACACTGGTGGAGTTTGGGGGATAACAGACCTTCATCTTTGAGAGTTGTAGTTGCTAGGATTTATAGTTCACCTACAATCATTCTGAACCCCACCAATGACCGAATTGGGCCAAACGTCCCCCACAGAACCCCCATGACCAACAGAAAATACTATGTTTTTGATGGTCTTTGGCAACCCCTTTGACTCCTCCTCCGACCCCCAGTTTAAGAAACATTCGTTTAGTTGGTTATACCAGCAGGAGGGAAGGAGACAGAAATTCAAAAGTACTGTCTGTGAAATTATACCATCAATGAGTTAAGTCATAGTAACAAGATACTTGCCCTCTATTCTCAGAGTATTTATTTTTGTTTAGAGGGCCAACTAGTTTGTTACTTATCATCTAAGGTCCTTTGCAAACAAATATAACACAGATTTTTTAAAACCTAAGTAGATGTTACATATAGACAGATACAAAATATTTATAAATGATAACTTTAGCCATATTGTAAGAAGACATGACTCATTGCCGTAAGTTGACTTGATGGCAGGCAATAACAAACTTTCAGGAGCACTAAAACCCACTCAACCAGAGCAACCCAAAGGATTATAATACTAAGCAACACAGCAATATGAGAGAGTTTAAGATGATAAGTGTCCACAAAGCTCTTCTGATTCTTCCTTGCTTTCTAAGTGGCCTTTAAGCACCACTCAACCAGAGCAGCCCAAAGGATTATAATACTAAGCAATACAGCAAGATGAGACGAGTTTAAGATGAGTTTCCACAAAGCTCTTTTGAATCTTCCTTGCTTCAAGGGCAAAGCGAGCTACAGCATAAGAAACCCGGCTGTCATAATTCCTCAGTAAATATATGACTTTTCCTTTTCTGAACTGTCCACCATATGTATGGGTTACAGAAGTTAAGGTTTTTAAAAGAAAATCTGAAATTTTCTGTTTTGCAATTACTATTTGACTATCTATACTTCCCCACCCATCTCCATAGTAACCACCCAACACCTTTTCTAAGCCACTTACCTTCTTATCTTTCCAATAAAGCTGAGTACATGGGGCATATACTCCATAGCTTAAAATGGGCTGAAGGGGGCATTATAAATAAAATAACTATGTGTAGTAGTCCGAGTAGAAGGGATATCCCTAACCTCCTTGAGCTGACAAAACAAACCATTTCTCAAAAGGTGGTGCACAAACAGAGAAATCGAGCAGCAAAAATCTGACACCTGCAAGGTGTATAGAACAAAACAACAAACACAATTTTTTTCTAATTGCTGGAGGCTATATATCAAGCTTGAAATTCTTATAAACGAGTCATTTTTTAAAATAATCCTTCCATCTCTCAGAATTGATATTAATACAACAGAACCTTCTATTTTCCTTCATGTCCCACCATGAGCCCTATTCAGGGGACACTATCCATGTGAACCTTGTCTCCTTCCATATCACTCCCACTGCTCTCTTCACTTGGGGATTGATGAGTTTGAAGATGAAACCCTGAATTTTTTAGGATTCCTAACTGTGTGAAGAGTCTCCATGGGTGGTGAAAGCTTACTTCTTCGGACTATTCCTCCACATATGTAGGAAATAATAAGGGAGGTTAATTTTCTTCCCCTTTCCTCCTTTTTTCCATCTAGATGTATAATGCTTGAATTAGACTACAATCATTGATGTAGCTAGCTCTTCATATATATATATATATATATATATATATATATATATATATATATCTGGAGGGAAATTCTGAGAGTACCTTGGACCATGAGAAGTTCAAACCAGTCCATACTCCAGGAAATAAAGCCCAACTGTTCACTGGGGGGAAGAATATGAGAGGCAAAGATGAAGTACTTTGGCCACAAAATGAGAAGACAGGAAGGCTTGGAGAAGGTAATGTTGTTGGAGAAAATGGAAGGAAAAAGGAAGAGTGACTGGCTTGACCTTGAAGGAGCTGGGAGTGGTGATGGCTGACAGGGAGTTCTGGCAAGCGCTGGTCCATGAGGTCATGAAGAGTCGGATGCAACTGAACAAATAAACAACAATACCTATAGAAGCTGATGCCTTTCATCTCATGAAGGAAAATGAATCTTTCCTGGGCCTTAGGGTAAACTTTAAAAGCACTCTCTGAGGTGCTAAATCATATCTACTAACTATGTTCATCATCTTTGTTATCTCCTTTGAAATTTGCACTAGGTTCTTTGCCATGCTGGTACCCATCACTAACTGCTTAAAACCCCAAGTTACATCTGAAAGGGGAAAGGATTAAGAGATTACGACTTTTGATCTAACTCACTCAAAACTATGATTCATTGTGATTACCTGTTCATTGCTCCAAAAATAAACATCCCATTTTAGCTACAATGAAACTTTAAATAAGCAAATAAACTGCCACATACTCCAAAGACACCTAATCTCATCTGATCTTGGGAGCTAGGTCAGTCAGCCCAGGGTTAGTTCTTTCATTCACCAAAGCATGAAAGCTGTGGAAGGCTAGATTTCAAAGGAAAGCAATGGTATAACACCTCTGAATATTTCTTGCCTGAGTTGGGAATTAAACCCTTAATCCAACACTAAAACTACCATATACCATGCTGGCTCTCATATGTTACTCGTACACCATACTATTAAGATAAATAGGTGACAAAACTATGATTTTTTAAAATCTTTCAGAAACATGTGATTTCTAGACAGCACAACCATGTGCCCAGTCTAAAATAATGATTCTTAATCTATCTTTAATTTTTGCTAATATACGAAGGAACATATTTTTCATTAGTTCTATTCTCTGTCTGTAGAAGGAAGTAGTGCTTTGCTCAAAGTAAGAGAAGGTTCTGGGTAACAGCTGGCATCAGCATTTTTAGAAAATGACAGCAGGTATTGCTTTTTTTAAATTTCTAGATCCTGAACACAATCTGATACCTGTAGCACTTAAACAGTGACACATTCTTTCAGTACAACCTACAATCTGCATTTTGAGAATGTATCCAAAGTGCTGGCCTTATGGTTGTAATGCTGGCCTAATTTTTGCAGAATCATAGAATTAGGAATTACTTCAATGTTTATCTAGTTCAACTAGTTCAACTCCCTGCAATGAAGGGAGTTCTGACTTGTGGTATCCAAAAGTGAAGCTATCATGGGATTTTCTTGGCAATATTTGTTCAGATTGATAGTGGTTGCCTTGAAATAGTTAAAGCCCTCTGGAGAGATAGACATCGAATAAAAGAGAGTTCACCAGCTCCCAATGCTGTTTATTCCACTGACAAATAGCTCTTGCCGTCTGGAAGTTCTTCCTAATATTCAGACAGAACCTCTTCTCTTTTGACTCTATTGACTGAAGTATTAGTATCTGAAAATATAACTGCCCCGTATTCTAAATTTATCTCATCCTTATCCATCTCGATAAAGAATTTGGATAAAGTCATAAGCTTGAACTCTATTTCATAACAATACATTTGGTCCAAGAAAGGCTCTGTGGATCTGTGAATTTTTGTAATTCAATCCATAGCCAAATTTCTAGAAAGCGTAGCTCTATGACTGCCTGCCAAGGATCAGCCAAGCCTGGTGGGGCAGTTATTCTGACTTTTAAACTTGGGTGAGAGGGGTAGGTGCAGTCTGTGGGGGAACGACAGGCCATTTCCGATTGCCCTATTAACTTTTCTTTCCTCTTCCTCCTCCCACATGAGATAGGATGATCCAGGCGAATGTGGTTTTGGATGGGGTGAAACCTCTCCGTTGGCACCCCCTTGTTGTGGGGGGGGGGGCTTGCATACCCTAATGAAGTTGTGAGCTATGGTGGCGGTGGCATAATAGTCACCAGTAGGGCCTCCCATGCCAGACAGGTCTAAACCGAAGGGTCTGACAAAGAGCATCAAAGGGCAGGATGGGCTCTCTAGCCTTTTGGCAACTATCCTAGGAGAAGGAAAACTCTGATTTCAAACCTGGGCAGATGGTGCCCGTTTAACCCTGTAAGGTCAACCATCTAGAGAAGGAAACTTGAACCAAACCTACGACCTGAGGATCTTGCTGCCACCATCCCAGCTTGCTAGGCCCCGGCAGACGAACCTTTGGTTTAAAGAGTGAGGCCAGTTCTGTGCACGCTGTGCTCCACCAGAAAAATCCATTGCACAGGCTTGAAGGACACATCCAACCTTTGAATCATAAACACGCTTATAGAAAGTGTGGGATGAGTCATTCCTGAATCTTCGATGGGGTGAAACAGGCCACACCAACAACACGACAGATTATTTCTAGCATACTTTTAAAATATGGATATCATTCACCAAACTTTTTGGTAGAGATGCATCACAATTATGACCTTTTCATGGTCTTTCCTATATTGAAAAATTATGGTCATTGGATTTTTAACAAAGGAAAAACTTCCAACATATAGACAGGGATAATTTGAACTTGGTGTATAGTATCATTATGCCATCATGGGAAATAATGAAATAGAGCTTTAGAAAATAACATTGGAATCCTAGAAACCAATATCTGCTTTTCCCCAAAGAGGCAATGGTATTTTTTCTTTTTTCTTTTACTCATTTCTTTGAATTTGAATCTGAAACAGCCTTGTCTTAGAAAAGACCGTGAGAGAAATACCATCAGCCACTTGTATGAGATTATGGCTTTCCCTAACACAATGTCGTCTTGAAGTTCTGGACTGCAACTTCTACACAGGAAAGTTATGATGGTTAAGGTTGTTCTACAAACGCATTCCCCCATTGCATGGATTATTTATTTATTTATTTCGCATATTTGTATCCCATCCTTCTCAACCCCGAGGGGGGGGGGGGGCTTACAACAGGCAACTATTTGATGCCATCACACAAATTTATTAATAACAATTACAGTTAAAACAGTCAATTGAAATATTAATTATTGAAACATTCATTTACAATCACGCAAATTCAAAAATCATAGTCCAGATCAAACAATTGTCAGTCACATAGTCAGTCTCATTCTTGATTGCTGCATTTATTGTTCGAACGCTTGATCCCACAACAATGTTTTCAGTTTTTTTCTGAAGGATAGGAGGGTGGGGACCAATCTGACGTCATTGGGAAGGGAGTTCCACAGATGAGAAGGCCCTGTCTCTTGTCCCCACCAGTCACATTTGCGAGGATAGTGAGACCAAAAGCAGGGCTTCTCCTGACAATTTTAACCTTCACGGTGGTTCATAGTGGGAGATACGTTTGGACAGGTAAACTGGGCTGACACCATTCTGGGAGCAGACTGATAGCTGGTGGAGCTGGCATAACAGAGGGGTTGTATGCTCTCTGTATGTTGCTCTGTAATGGGTTGCCACCCATTGGACTAGTTGGAGCTTCCAAACAGTCTTCAAAGGCAACCCCACGTAGAGTGCATTGCAGTAATCTATTCAGGATGTAACAAGAATGTGGACTACCGTGGATGGTACCTTCTTGATTACAAAAAGAGCTAATGTGCAAGAACACTTTTGCAGCACATAAAATGGATTCCTCATGTTGTTGCATGTGTCCTTTTGCCATTATTAATCATATTTCTAACTTGTTATTTCTCCACAGTGTTAAGTAGACAAAGGACAATCCAGATGCTGACCTTTGAAACCATTTTGTTTTTTCTTTACACTTACTGGCATTGCAATTTTTTTTCTTGGCAACCACTTTCAGCTTCTGCCCTCGCAATCCATTTTGTTTTAAAGCACATCTCTCAATTTCTCTTTCCTGGGCAACAGATTGCTGGTGGAACAAGAAATAGGAGCTCAAAACAGTGCTCCAGGTCGCTCTTGTAAATTCCAAAGACTGCATCTGTGATCTTTAGACTCCCAACACTCTTTTTAGATATGATATTCATCCTAAGTAGCTTCAGCTTGTTCTTTTCATATAATGAATTATGTCTTCCATAAAACAAACATATGTGAGCTCTATGAGATATTGTTGGACCCAACTATAATTAGCCGCAGGCTGCTTTACTGGATTCAATGGACACTTGGCATTGCTGAACAAGGGCAGACACACATTTTATATTCCTGAGCAATCAAGCCAATATGTGAATGTATCTTTGAATCTCCTTACCACAACATGCATGTTTTAATACTATTAAAGACTTCCAAAATGACACATCAGAGTATCACAACATAAAAATTAATGGGTTGACATCCTGGTTTTGAAACATTCCAGTAATCCCATTCTCCTGGGTCTACTTTATGGGCTTTGGCACATAAAGGCACATAAAGAATTTACCAAAACATCAGCCATGGGGGGGGGAGCGAGCACAGGAAGAACACAGAGATGAGAAACCCTGTGATGGATCCCCTCAACCATTTGATGATAATTCAGGCAAAACATCAGCCATGGGGGGGGAAAGTTGGAAGTCAGCCACAGCAGGGCAAGAACACAGAGATTTATATTTATTTATTTATTTATTATTCCTTCTTGAGAAACCCTTTTTTTAAAAAACTCTGCAGATCCTTTATATAAAATTACTCTGTCACAATGCTTAAGAAACAATACATCCTCATGACACAAAACAATTTGATGATAATTCAGGCATTATTTCATGAATTGTTTTGCAATCTGAAGAAGAAGAAACAGGGAGAGATATCAAACGGGATACTGTAACACAGCAACCACTAATGGGCTCTACATGGAAAGTTGGAAGTCAGCCATAGCCATCACATTACATCATCTATTTTTCTGGGCAAGGCATGAGAAGAGAATAAAATACTCTATGTAGTGACTCCAACATGTATTTGATTTACAGGTCACCCTTTACCTATCTTTTTTTTTTTTTTTTTTTACAATTTATCAATCCTTTATTTATGTATTTGATTTACAGGTCACCCTTTACCTATAACTGGGAGTAAGGGAAGCTCACAAGAAGACCATGCAATGGTTTCTAAAACACATTTAAATTATTGGTACTGTTCCATTATCTGGAAGGAGGCCACAAGGGAGCATTAGAGAGAGAAGAATAGTCCATTTGATGGGGTGGAGGGTGGGTTGAAGGAGTAAAACCATTTCCCCCGTTTTCCTGTTATTTCCCCCACCCATGTCCCCATTGTAGAAACTAGCCTCGTTTATGATATGGGGAGGGGGGGAAGATATCCTCCTTCAACTTGCACCCTCCATAATATGACTCTCCTTCTCTCTCTAGCACCCCCTTGTGGCCTCCACCCAGATGATAGAACAGTACCAAATGATTAAAATGCAAAGAATTATGAGCAATGTAAAGGATACTTTATTTAAAAAGTACAGTGTATAGCCAGTGAAAGCCCCTTTCTCAGCAACCACTCAGCTTCCCACAGCCTACCCAAAAGAGCAAATATTTTCCATTAATCTAATAGTACTATAGCAAGGAGGGGACCTGATTCATCTCCTTAGGATTGGAAGACCACTACCTGTGAATGTCTAATATGAACTTTCTTGTGTCTCTACTTAATGTGCTTGATGAAGGTGAGGGTGTGTCTGAGACCATAGACTCTGCAGATTGTTTCAAAACTAAGCTAACTTCTACGTCAACCTATCTTTCAGATACTCTGGACCTAACATGCATAAGCCTTTATGATTACAATCAAAACTGAACTGAGGCCAGAAACACCACCGTTGCCTAAAAATAAGCATGTATTTAGCACTAGCAAGTCTTACAAGAGATGTAGTAATCTGTTTCCTTTAAACAGTGGAAGAGTAGAGAATGGGCACTGAGTTCCATTCCTGTTCAGACTAGGTACACTGAGCTAAAGCTATCCTATTTGCAGTCATATTAATTGGAACTATCCATGCCAGATCATGTGAATCAGAAGGTATGTTGAGGATATATAACAAGAGTGGAGCAACCCATAATATCTGCTTGCAAATAATTACTCAGTTCACGTTTGAATAACTATCAGATTTGTCAGAATCCTATACATTTTACTCAAAAGTGGAAAAAAGTATATGTGCTTATTTTGATATACAACTAAATGCAATGGGATTTAGTTATTTGTGTTGAGTTGTAATTATTTTTCTTTCACTGTGAAATAAGAAATGAAAAACACTTAAAACTGTGAACTTCTTTACACAGAGAACTCCCAGTCTTTCCAAAAGCTACTTTTTATCTATAGCTGTTAGAATCTCTGAGCTAGCATGGACACTAGATAGGGTTTCTGGAAATTGTAGTCCAATTAGTAACTTTTCTATGCTGTGAAGATATCTTTAAGTACAGGGCTGTTCTCTGACAATCCTTCAAACAAAAGACGGTCCTCGAAATGGCCCTAAATTGGGACATATGGTTCACCATCAGTTTTAACTACATCTTAGAACATGCCATGTGTCAGGGAGGGGGGAGCCTTACAGCAATCTTTGTAGAGAACTCCATCAACTTGAAAAGCTTGTCTCATAGTTTGTGTAGGCGGTGGAAAGAAAAAGTGCTAAATATGCATTCAGTTCTGTTAATGCTCTTCACAGAACTTGAACTAAAATACATATGCTAACTTACTGAATAAAATGTGCAGTTCTCTAAGGTATGTGAGCAGAGGTCTTAATTTGAAATGCTTTCTTCAAAACGTCTGGACTGTTTGGAGGGACCCCAGCACTGCTTTTGAGGTAGGCAGAGCCCAACATTGGGAGGCAACAACTTATTAATTTTGACTAACTTGAGGATATATTTTTAATGAAATAATTAAAACACAAGACATTGCATTAAAGCAATAAACATCATCATGCAAATAAAGATTTGGAGCTAGCAGTTGCAAAATAATGATCATTTGGTACACTTCTGATTGGTAACTCCTGAGTGAACTGAACTGCGTAGAAATTATAGGAGTCCAATCTATCCATTTGTGGGGAGCATCTCACCCCTCTAATGTCTAGTTGGAAGGGTTAGACCTTGTTGCCCTTCTGCTTTCAATGCCAGTTTGAAACTGATTATTGTATATACTCATGCATATGTAAGTATAGATGTTTTAGTCAAAACATTGACACTAAAAACCTAGGTCAGCTTATCCATGGGTCAATATAAGTGCTGTCATCCTAAAAGGAATGGTCTGAGTAGTGTGGTGAAAGGTGAGAGCTTAATCCAGCTCAGGAAAACCTAAAAGAAGTACTGGTTCTCTCTACCACAGTGCTGTTTCTGGCCATTCTGAATGTCTGGATGGTGGGAAAATGGTGGCTGTGGGTGGTTGATCATCAGAGGTGTTGCTGGTCTTTCTTCTGTTTGCAGAATGACCATTGACTTATCCACAGATTGTATAAACATTCATAATTTTGGTCCCAAAGTATGCCCTCGATTTATGCATGAGGTCAACATATACATGTGTATATATGATATACAAGAATGACTGGAAAGATAACTTTTAACTTTCATGCCCCAGGTTTTGCAATATGTGAGTTATGGGGTCCTCTTTGACACAAGTGAGAATTCTAATGTATTGAGGACTGTGGTTTAAGGTACACTTCTTACATTTCCTGACTGTAAGTCATTTAACTATGTGTGGTGAGGAGCAAGATGGTGCCCACCCACACTTTGTGGAGTCCATGGTGGTATCTCACGAGCCAATGGAATCTTCCCATTTCCTTTCCTGGTGATGAGAGAGCTTCTCCCACTACACCGGGAGACATGAGGCTAGCTCAGGAGGAGCAGGGCAAGATCCATAGTGCTCAACATCTGCTGCCTAAGTGGGGCTAGTCTCAAGGGATTAAACTTCTAGTGAAGTACATACAATTGCAATACTCCATAGTGTACAGAGTAAGGACCTTATCACATTGAGATCCTCAAATCAGGGGACAGGGGAGCGTCCATGTGGCAGTGGATAAAATTCAGTGGGCAGCAGGGAAAACCATCATCCTGCACCCTACATCTCATCCTTCCCCATCATACAGGAGAAGCCATAGCTCCCTGGCTCCCCTCTCCCCACCCCCATGCTGTCTCCAGATAACCTAATGAGAACATGGAAGCAAACAACCCCCACTGGCTACCAGTGTGCTTCCAGACACAATTCAAGATGCTGGTTTTAACCTTTAAAGCCCTGAATGGTTCAGGCCCAACCTATCCATTCGACCACATCTCCTGATATCAACCAGCCCAAGCACTATGATTGGCAGGGGAGGCCCTTCTCTCGATCCCACCCCATCTCAGCTGTGGCTGGTGGGAATGAGAGAGAGGGTCTTTTCAATGGTGGCCCCTTGGCTCTGTAACTCCCACCCGAGGAACATGAGAAGGGCTCCCTCCCTGTTATTCTTTAGAAAGCAGATAAAAACTTTTCTGTGGAGGGAAGCATTTGGGGATGACAATGGTTAACCAGGCTAAGTGCAATGGATGTGGAAAATGGCAATGAGATGGAAGCAATTCTGAATTTTAATTATAGTTTTAATAATGTTTTATCATATATTGTTGTTGTTAGAGGAGTATTACAGATTTTATATGTATGGATTTTATGTATTTGAATGTGAGGTGGATTGTTGAACGGCATCAAATTGTGCCATATGTTAGCCGTTTTGAGCCCCTCAATGAGGGGGAGAGGGTGGGATATAAAACAAAGTAAATAAATAAACAAACAAATAAGATAAACTGGGGACAGCATGGGAGGAAGCCAGGTGGCAATGCTTTCCCCTGTGTGGTAGGGGAGGTGGTGATATGGGGCGCGGGATGATGGTAGCCACCTGTGTTTTCAGGGCTCCATCCTAGGATGCTTCCGAGATGGAGCCAGGATGGAGCTCTGGTGGAAGTAACTGCAGCTTTGTCCTGGCTCTGACCTAGAAGCATCCTAGGACAGAGCCCAAGTCTCATGTGACGAGATCCCTAGTTTAGTGCCTTGGGTGCAGAGTCCTTTTAGGACAAATATGGATCACAAAGGTGGGCTATGTTCTCTATCAGCCAAGTGAAACCAAACAAGTTTCCCCTGAACCTGGAATTCTTCTATAGCAAAGACCAGCTCTGTTCTGCATTCTTTTTTATCTTTTATAATCCATAGATGTTTTCCAAGCTGTTCCTTTGTGGACTCAGTTATTCAACCACTCAAGCTAACACATTCCCTTTGTTTGCTGAAGTGCTAGGCAAACAGTAAATTCATATTCAGTGATTCAGAGTGCTCAAGCTATTAACCCTTCAAGAACCTATGACCCTGGACCAAACTGAATCTCAAGCAGGAGTTATGCAACTGCTGCTCAAAACTCTGTCAAGGGTCAGAAAACACTGCAAATGTAAACACAGCACTTTTGAAGTATTGCTTTTATTAATACACAGTGGGCTTAAGGATATTACAAAATATATCCTTTTGCTTTGGTGTATGGAGCACATACGCTCCAACATTTCACAGCTGAAAACCATGACATGTATGGCCAAACAACATCAGAATGTGTTCAAGATAGCAAAAGATATTAATGAGAAAGAACATCCATGATAGAAGAGGTTGCGGAGGTTTGCTTTTGCCTGAATCTACTGGTAAGACAAGATTTCACCATTCCTCTCCTCTCCGCTCATAAAAAGTGAACTTCAGTGGAACATTTCTGAAATGAAAATCCAGTACATCTAAAGACAACAGGCTTGGAAGGTACCGGACAGGCTGCTTAACATATAGCTCTCTTTCAAACCAGTGCTGATATTTGAGATGACTACTTGTATGGTTGGACCACCTCGTGACCTTTTGACCTAAGATGGAGATAATTTTTCTGTGTCTCTATGATTAGAATACAACCCTTTTGCTTATTCTTATTCAAGTCTCCTCTCTTCATCGCTTAAAACAAACACTTGATGTACTTTTTGAAAAAAAAATGCATTCAGAGCTCAGGACAATTAAAAACATCCACTGGGATGCTGTAAAGGGCTCCAAAATTAAATTATAATCATGTGTGAGTGCAAAAGCTGTTAGAAATGGATGCATTTATCTTGCATCATTGACTCACATTATAAATCCATCCTGATGCAGGTTGAACAAGCATTTAATGGAAGGTTAGTACATTCCTTAAAGAGGCTATGTTTTAAATGATAATGAATCAGTGGTTCTGTTTAAAAAATGAGTAGAAATTATAAGTGGATGTTGTATGTGACAAACCAGCATGTCTTTAGGAAGCTGGTCAGTCATTATTTCAGGTACAATGAAAGGAAAACCTAAAATACTCCAGATATTATTGGAATGCAGCCTGTGATATCTTTCACCATTGGTTTTATGCATGTGAGAGTGTGTGTATGTGTGTGTGTGTGTGTGTGTGTAAGAGATAGATGAGAGAGAGAGAGAGAGAGAGAGAGAGAGAGAGAGAGAGAGAAGGGGAAGTCGGATAACAGGGAAGTGTGGCAAGAGTGGACCACATCTGATCACACCATCTGAAGAGGTGACACCAAAACGACAATTTTTGTGCTGTATTTCAGCAAAAAACAACAACAAACACAAAAAACGTTATTTTTCATAAGCCCATCTTACATATGCCATATCAATTTACCCACAAGTCTGTGCTTTTTTGAAATTTTTAATGCACATGTTCTCTGGTCAGAGCTGGTATTATTACCCAATTGCAATAATCTGTTATCCTACTAGAGATAGAAATAGAAAGGGGAGGAAAGAACTGATTTACAGCAACAATAATATGAGAGGAAGGCTAACCATTAAAATTACTCCTTCCCTCCGTCTACTCTTCTTTACTGTTCTTTTGAAATAAGAAGGTTTGATTACAGCTCTCCTTCTGTATTATGCTTCTCTCTAGGAGCCGCAGTGGCACAATGGGTTAAATCCTTGTGCCAGCTGAACTGCTGACCTGAAGGTCGGTGGTTTGAATCTGTGAGATGGGCTGAGCTCCTGTCTGTCAGCTCCAGCTTCCCATGTGGGGATATGAGAGAATCCTCCTACAGGATGGTAAGACATCTGAGCGTCCCCAAGCAACGTCCCTGCAGATGGCCAATTTTCTCATACCAGAAGCTACTTGCAGTTTCTAAAGTAGCTTCTGACACATAAAAAAAGCTTCTCTCTGAACTTTGAAGAGAACTGGATACACAATTATGAAGAAAGTCCTAAGGTGTTTGGGGAGAAGGGCCATGCATTGGGATGAGTATCTACTGGTATTCCGGCAGCATACCCAGTGTCCCAAGTGCCACCCATCCTGCTGTTGTGCTACTGATACTGGGGGGAGGGGGGGAGTGGCCAAACAAACAAACCAGCCCTTGAAAATAATCACATAGACACAATATCCTGTACTGACAGAAGTACCACATTTATCTATTATTGCATGCATTGATTTATTATTATTGAATTTCTTTAGGCCATGACCTGCATTAATAAAATTTGGATAACTGAAAACAAGTGCAGTACTTCAGCAAAGGAAGTGGTACACATTTGACTACTCCTTATTGGCATGACAAATTCCATAACAGCAGGGATGGCTTAGAGGATGGATGGGGAGCTGTATGACTGACAGCTTTGCATTGTCCACCTCTGCAATAGCTATTTCAACAAACAAATAAACAGGAATCAAGCATGTTTCAAAATGTAATTCTCCCCCAGTTTTGAATGATGTATTAAGGTGTCCCTAGTACAGAATACAAGATGATATTTAAATAAATAGTACTGATCTTCTTTACATGCATGGACAGGATCAATCTGACAAAGTGGTGAAGAATTTTAAGCTTAGATAAACTCATTTCAAATGCAGCTCCAGGATTAGACTTTTAAAATCCACTGACAGGATTAAGAACAAAGGAAGTTATTGTACATGCAAGCAGATGGGAAATGAAGGTTTCCATCAGAAAAAAGTCAGTAATTATAAGCAGGGGAAATGGAATTTCGGTTAGTAGCCAGATCTATGGAAATGTTCGTTCATGTGCCCAGAGCATTTGTTTGACTCTGGTTTCATCAAAGCTGCAGTCTGCAAACAGGAATATGATTTCCCCCAGACCTGTAATATGTAGCTTTTGATTGCTGTGTGCCTTCACGTCATTTCTGATTTATGATCACCCTAAGGCAAACTTTTCATTGAGCTTTCTTGGCAAAATTTGGTTTGAGGGAACTTGCTTTTGTTTATCTCTGAGGTTGAGAGAGTGTGGTTTGCCCTATGTCATCTAAAAGGCTTAAAATGAAAATAAGACAGGGGTGTTCAATGCAGCACACATGCACAATGGATCCTAATTAGCTGTGCAAAAGGGAAGGGAGTAAGTCAAGGAAAAGTACAATGTTTCCATGCTACTTCACGGTTCGCTTACTGCAGACTCGCTGTTTTGCGGGGAACAGCGAGGGAACACTGTATAGCTGCTCCCCATTCCTTTCTTGCCAGGCTGGGCACCCAAGGGGCCTCTGAGGCGGGGAGCAGTGGAGGCGGCAAGGAGGAGGAGGCCACCATCGAGTGGGCGGAGAATCCCTAACCTACCTCAGAGGCCCCTTGGGTACCCAGCCTGGTGAGGAAGGGGCCTCAGAGGCAGAAAACAGTGGCCAAGAGGAGGCCGCCGCCAAAGAGGGCCTCGGTGGCGTCCTCTTCCTCGCCAGCTCTGCTGCTCCCCGCTCCTCCCTCACCAGGCTGGGTACCAGGCTTATGTGCTCAGCCTGGCGAGAAAGTGGCCTCCGAGGTGGGGAGCAGTGGAGGTGGCAAGAAGAAGGAGGTCGCCGCAAAGTAGGGACACTCTACCCACTCACGGATTTTCACTTATCACATTTTGGTTCCAGGAGCCACTGTGGATACCCAATGGAGTACAAAAATGGCATCCCTGAAATAAAATGGCAAACAACTCAAGTGAGTGTCAGAGAAAGCCTGAACATCTATGAAATGGCAGAAAAACACAGTGGGTATATCAACACATCAACATAGTGCTCTACATGAATTAAATCAAGATTTGCTGTTTGGAATGTTTTTCCAAACATTTCAAGCTACAGTTGGTTCAATCAATGGGTGCATACCCCATGGATTTCAAAGGCTGATTCCATATCCTCTTTCATATCTATATATGGATTAAAACATGCAACTCCCAACTGCAGTCTGATTTGAGGAGTCCAATTGCACCCATTCTCATTAAAATT
Organism: Anolis apletophallus; assembly: GCA_030556195.1. Lineage (NCBI taxonomy): Eukaryota > Metazoa > Chordata > Lepidosauria > Squamata > Anolidae > Anolis > Anolis apletophallus. The sequence continues at coordinate 93,867,537 of JARBWK010000012.1, read as the reverse complement.
CCTCTGCTCATAATCCCATCTGGTGATCTGACAATCATGAGCCACTCCAAAGGAAAGGTTACAATGACTGTCTATTGGCATAGCCAAGATATATAGTGTGGCTGAGGAGGATGCTAATTAAATGTTCCCAATGTAGTAAAGGGTCTCTTTCCTTTTCCTTTGTGCCTCACTGACAACCCTTCAAATAGGGGACTTTCCTCTGTAAAGTAGAACACAAGAGCTTAAATCCATTTGTGATCCCCAAACATAGCAGATCAGGGATGGGAATCATGTGGCCCGCAAAATGTTGAACCACACTCCCTGTCTAGGGCTGATGGGACCTGGAATTCAACATCTCAAGGACTGCATTACTCCTCCTCCTCCCCTTCTTCTGTTTCTTTATACCAGTGTTTCTTAACTTCCCTAATGGCATGACCCTTAATACAGTTCCTCATAATGTGGTGACCCCCAACCATAAAATTATTGTAGTTGCTACTTCAGAACTGTAATTTACTACAGTTATGAATTATAATGTAAATATCTGATATGCAAGATGTATTTTCATTCACTCGACCAAATTTGGCACAAATACCCAATACACCCAAATTTGGTTTATCAACTGGTGGGGTTGGGTGTGTGTGTGGTTTTGTCATTTGGGAGTTGTAGTTGCTGGGATTTATAGTTAACCTAGAATCAAAGAGCATTCTGAACTCCACCAATGATGGAATTGAACCAAACATGGTATGTAGACTTGTCCAGAGCTACACGGTATACGGTAGACTCCTGCAGAGGTGAGAGGATCCTTGCAGAGGGATCCCCTCACCTCTGCAGGAGTTTAGTGTATACCATGCAGTTGTGGACAAGTCTACATAGGGACCACCAAATGCAGCGCCTAAACACAAATTAAGAAACATGAAAGGCACTGCAGGCTACTTCAATCAGAGAAGTCAGCCATAGAAGAGCACTTGATGAACCAACCTGGACACAGCATATTATTTGAGAACACAGAAATGCTGGACCACTCTAACAACTACCATGTCAGACTACACAGAGAAGCCATTGAAATCCACAAGTATGTGGACAATTTCAACAAACCATGAAAATGAACAAAATCTGGCTACCAGTATTTTTAAAACTCTAACATTATAATAGTAAACAAAAACAACGCTCAAAAACACAGGAATTTCAGACAAGAAACACTCAGGGCCAACTAGTTACCTCCCAAGAAAGGATTATCCCAGGCAGTAAGAAGCCAGACCTTGAAAATTGCTAGGCCATTAAATGCTAATCAAGGTGACCAATTGCTACATTCATACCTACCTCAAACAAACAAGAGTTCTTTCTCCCACCCTGGACATTATTCCACAGATATAAACCCCACTTGCCTAGTCTCCAACAGACCTCACAACTTCTGAGGATGCCTGCCATAGATGCAGGAGAAACGTCAGGAGAGAATGTTTCTGGAACATGGCCATACAGCCCAGAAAACACACAACAACCCAATAACATAGATTGTTTGCAGTCTGTAGTTATTGTTTTGCTTTTTTATGCTTATTTATTTATTTATTATTTACAGTATTTATATACCGCCTTTCTCACCCCTTATGATGATAGAAAAAAAGCATTTATTGATATTGTTGTTTTTTGTTTTGTATGTAGGTTTAGTTTTAACCTGTATAAATAAAAAATTAATTACAAAAAGTAATGTTGATAACCTCCCATTGTTTTCAAAGTACTGCACTGCATAAGACTGCTGATTCTGATAGAGAAGGTTGTCCACAAATGATAAAAATATAATAACATGGAAACTTCCTTTTACTCAGTCTGAATCTGACAACTTTCCTTTTAACGGATTTTTGTCCAATTCCCCAATGGTTTGCTACTTGTTCGTTGTAAATGCTTAGAAATGGCATTGATACGAAAAAGTTAAACCAAATGCAAAGTATAGCATTATTTCCTTTAACACTTTGAACATTACATACTTTAAAATATCACAGAAGATAGGTATAAAACAGCCTTCTACAATATCTGTGAGAAAGAATTCACAGTAGAGTTCTTTTAAAATAAGACAGAAAATTTAATTTACTAAGTGTTTCACTTGATTTTGTGCTAGAGGACCGTCTCTTACTGCCTTGGTTTGCAACATCAGGCGAGTCAAGAAGGTTCCTGGTGTGAACCCCAGCACCTCATGTCTTACATAAGGTGATGGTATTTCAATGTGCACTTTTTGCATGTTTTAACCCTATTGGTTTTTTTAAACTGTAAGCTTCTGAAGGAGGAGGAGGAGGGAGGGGGACAAACAACAACAACAATTTGAGTTTCAGGTGTCGCCAGCCATAGTAAAGAAAAGTGGGCCAGGTGGACAGCTCTTCTACCCTATCATAAGATAGCTTCATATTTAAGAAACATTGAGTTATAATCTCTATTAAGCTGTGAAGACAACAGATGTCAGTTAGTGTTTTTAATGCAATGAAACAGACCACACAGATAACTTTTAGGGACCTCTTCACATGCCCCTTTTTCCAGTGCCGGCAACAAGCGTTTTTAATTTCAGTCAGAGACTAATGTATCCCATTGCACCCCGGATAACTATTATGGTGGACAACAGGAGGCTCCCCATCTTTCCAGAAGGCAAGATGGGTTGAGTTGCTGAAAAAAGGCTCTCCCCCATGTGATGAGGCAAGGGGGAAGCCGCAAAGGAGTGGAGTGTGGAACCCAGAGATTCAAAATAATTTCAGCAGCATGCCTGACAAGATCATAGGATATAGAGAGGAATGATGTCTGTTTTTCTGACCTCCTTGGAATGTATTGATAATGTTTATAATCTCCTGAAACTCAGTTAATGCTGAAAGCTGATAATGTTAGGACTAGCACTGAAGTCACTTGGTGGGCAGCTAACTAAACAGATTTATTTATTTACGGTACTTCATTTATACCTTGCCTTTCTCACCCCTGTAAGGGAACTTAGATGGCTTACAACTCCCGTAAGATTCAATGCTGTTTAAAGCATAACCATAAAACATATCCCGTCAACTAAAACAATTAAGCAGTCAAGCAAATCAAACACATATAATAATAACAGATTAAAAACATATAAAGTGCATTGTACCATTCATGCATAATCCTTGCTCATAATCCTTATTCAGGCTGTGTTGAATCCGTAATAGCTTATTCTTCAAAAATGTTATGCATTGCTGCAAGAGTAAGGATAAAGAATAAAGTTTTGTTTTGGCCTACTCAATTATTTTCCTAATCTTCTTGTGGACCCTAACACATTACAAGGTGTCAGACATGGAGAATGTGCACTTAATTAAGTCGTAGGAGTTTCCTGGCTGGGCAGTTAGAAACAGAAGATAAATGACTGTGGGAGTCAGGAGGGGTGACATTTCAGAAATGTAATAAATTGAACACCCACATGTTGGGATGCCACAGCATTATCTTGAACCAAGAAGCCAACTGTGTGAAGCAGAGCAAGACAAAGTAATATTATGACAATCCATCGTGATTTGTGTTTACCTAGATCTGGCCAGGAGTCACAAGACTTCCCTGATGCTTTTATACTGCACTTCCCATAATCTCTCACCAGTGATATGTTGCCTAGAAATGATATAATTATAGAGCAACAATATCTAGAGCAGTGGTTCTCAACCTGTGGGTTCCCAGATGTTTTGGCCTTCAACTCCCAGAAATCCTAACACCTGGGGACTCACAGGTTGAGAACCACTGATCTAGAGGGTCACTTCCCCCATAGTCAACTTAAATGTTATGAAGAAGAGAGATGATGGAGGTGAGGGGAAAAAGAGCAGAGGCAGAAAAATACCAGATTGGTCCCTTTCAGGCACAGAGCAGCAAAACAAACCTGTTTGCCCAGTTGGTCCTTCTTGACAAAGCCAGTGGCTGCAGCAATATTTCCAGCACCTTCCACCGTCTTCTGTGCTACAGCTGTGACTCCAGTTACTACAGCTCCCCCAACATTTGACACTTGTTCTTTGGTCTTCTCAGCCACTGTGAAAAAAGAACTTGTACAGTGATAGAAGGAGGGAGAAAGCTGAATTTTATCATGTGCTCAGTACTCTGGTCAGTTTGGGTTTCTCAGAGAATTACATTTTCAAGTTAATTTAAAAAGTACTGTAACTGATTTCAAATAACACATTACTTTCAAACTCTGGCAACCGCTATTCAAATCCTCCTGGCCTGAATACAACACCACAATTCCTTCAGTACAGATGGTTATCAACACATTAACTCATGCTCATTCTTTGAATCCAATGTGGTACAGAATCCAATGTGGTACAGATGGACCTAATTTACTAAGTCCTCCATTTGATCCAGGTAGAGAAGACCAATGAGCAGACTGGAGTGATGGTTGCTTCCGTAAAAAAGGGCCACTTTTTGGTTTTTTTGGCAACATACCTTGTTTACTCACTTCCCATTTCTCCACCTGAACCAGTGAGAGAGCAAAGAGATTTGCAACATACTAGTCCTCCCAATTCAGATATCCTCATTTTCATATAATGCATTTTTCATATGATTCATATGGTGGATCATTAATCATGTAGAAATGAATGAGCAGGCAGTAGGCCAGTATGTGCAGGCAGCTGTTGCTTCCTCTTGCTCACCTTCTCTCTAAATGGCCCCAAACTAAGGATTTGGTTCATTGAGCAGAATCCCTAACTCTTATCTGTCCCAGAGGGAAAATTCAGGTGAGCAAAAGAGAGGATGGGGTAGCTCTGCCTGATCTTCTTGCATACTACAATGCTCAGAGCAGGTGGGGAGAGATGATAGAAACATGATCTTATGGACAATGCCTACCCTCAGAAGCATGTTCATCTTGCTGCAGTGTCCAGAGATGGTGAACAAGAAATAAATTAACGGTAGGTGTTCCCTTCTAATAAATGTTAAGAATACTCCTTAATTTTCTTACATTCTCTGAACAAGAGTATCTTGACATATCAGGCTTCTTCTTCAAAAGTGGTCATTGCGCTGATGTAATTAGGGGGTTTTGCAAAACAAATGGCCAAAAATTGGGTTCTACAGAAAAAGAACTTTTAGAACAGTGAAAAAAGAGGGTATTTAGCACAAAAATTGTCTATGCTAGGGCTTTCGTTTTTTGTGGCATTTGTATAATTGATTGGAAAAATGTCCTGAAAAAAATACACACAAAAAATCTTATAACCTCTGTCCAACTAGAAAGGAAACCTTTGAAGTTATCATCATCATCATCATCATTTATTATCTCATTAGTCGCACTTCACCGAAGTGCACCGAAGTGCACCCAAGTGCGAAGGGCGACTTACATAAAACAGGGTAAAACAGAGTAATCTTACAAAAACAGGTTAAATGCTCTGCCAAAGAGCCATGTCTTAAGTGATTGGCTCTTATGTAAGGTGGCAACGAATTCCATAGAGCTGGAGCAGTAATTGAAAAAGCCTTATGCCTTGTGGTTTCTAGGCGTACTTCTCTGGGACCCGGTATATACAGAAGATTTTCATGGGAGGGTCACGGAGACCACTGGTGGTGAAAAGAAGAATGGTGGTCTCTGAGGTATGGCGGCCCCTGACCATATAAGGCCTTAAAGGTCAGGACCAGCACCTTATAAGGAACCCGGTATTCAATTGGCAGTCAATTTAGATGCTGTAGAATTGGTGTTATATGGCAGTCATTGTCAACCGTTGTGCCTCGGCACACTAGTGTGCCGTGAGAGATCAGCTGGTGTGCCGCAAGAAAACCTCTTCCCCCCACCTTTCTTCCCCCTCCGAGGTTTTCCCGCGGCACACCAGCCAATTGCAGGACAGCGGATGGGGAACACAACCCTCTTTAGGACCTAGAGAGACAGGGGAGAGGAAGGGGAGGCTCAGGAGGGGAGGGGCCCGGCGACACTCTCCTCCTCCTCCAGAAGTGAGCCCACAGGAGAGGAGGAGGAGGAGGCGGGAACCTGGCACGAACCAGGAAAACGGCTCCCTGCAGGGCCCAGGACCAGCCTGGGAGCCGAGTTTGTCCGGCTCGGCTCACATCTTCCGTGGAACCTGGCGGAAGAGGCGATCCGCCCATACCCGACTCCCAGGCAGGGCCTGTTCCCCAGGCTCTCCCTCTGCTTGTGAGGGAGAACTGGGGAAACGGAGCCAATCTCGGGGCTTGCCTTCTCCCAAACCGCTGTTTGGGAGAAGGCAGGGCCCGAGAGGCGCCTGCTCCATTTGCCCGAGCCTCCCTCCGCATATGAGAGAGGCTCGGGCAAACGGAGCCAATTTCGGGGCTTGCCTCCTCCCAAACCACTGTTTGGGAGAAGGCAAGGCCCCAGAGGTGGCTTCTCCGTTTGCCCGAGCTGCCCTCCGCATGTGAGAACGGCTCGGGCAAACAGAGCAGGCGCCTGCTCCGTTTGCCCCCCGCCTCTCCCTCCTCCCCCTCCTCTTCACTGAGGTTCCCTCCGGCTCCCTGTCAATTTTCCCCAAACTCCATCTGTGTTCACTTTTGGGCATATTGAGTATTCATGCCAAGTTTGGTCCTGATCCAACATTGTTTGAGTCCAGAGTGCTTTCTGGATGTAGGTGAACTACAACTCCAAAACTCAAGGTCAGTTAACTATATGTATTACTGTGTTAGAGTGTCATTTTGTTTCATTTTGGTTGGTGGTGTGCCTTGGGATTTTTTAAATGTCAAAAGTGTGCCTCGGCTCAAAAAAGGTTGAGAAACACTGTTATATGGCATCTCATAGGGGTTCTTGTAAGTAGTCTGGCGGCCGCATTTTTAACAATATAAATCTTCCGGGTCGCTGACAGAGGAAGGCCAGCGTAAAGTGCGTGACAATAGTCCAGCCTAGAGGTGACCGTAGCAGGAATTACTGTTGCCAAGCAATAATTAAAATGTCAAATACTTAATTCCTATAGCATTTTCCTGGCTGCATACTTCCTGGCCAACCTCAGGAGCATGCCATGACATACGAGGCAAAGAGTTTGAGAAACATGAATTGAGAGGGTGCCTGGGGTCTTTTCAGGACAAAAATATCAGTCCCCCACAAAGGAACATGCACAGTGGTGGATATGGCACTCCAAGGATTCCTGGAGAGTTAATGCACCCCCTAGTTTTACAGTTGCCACTATGGGATAAATAGAGGCCACCACCTCTGCCTACTTACTTGCCATCTCTCATTGGGGAGTGTAGAAGACTGAGCTCATTTGGTCCCATCATACCACCATAACACTTGAGAGGTGAAGTGAGTGAGTGAACTAAGTGCTCCTACTATAATCACCTTTCTCTATTGCCTAGAGCAGGGGTGGGCAAACTGCGGCCCGGGGGCCGGATGCGGCCCGTTGGCTGATTCTATCCGGCCCGCCTAAGGGCCCCTGGCTTGCCTCCCCTGCCTGGCCTCTGCATAAAAATCTCCAGAGAAGGGGATTTTAAGGAAGCATTATTTTATTTTAGTGGTTTTTATTATTATTGTATAATAATTTTATAACAATAATAAAATAATATAATAAATAATATAATATAATGTTATATGATATATTATAATTTCAATATATTATGTTTATATATATACTATAATATAATAATTATGATATTAATACTAATAATATATGAATATTTCTTGATATATTAATATGTTCATATTAATGATGTGTAATACACAGTAAATATAGTAAGTGAATAAATAAATAAATTATGTAGCATGTAGTTCCGCCTTTAGGTGCGGCCCTCCATAATATTTTTTGGCTCTCATGTGGCCCCTTGGGGAAAAATAGTTGCCCACCCCTGGCCTAGAGGAAGGTGACGGGTTTAATTAGAAGGGTTTACTTTTAACTGTCTTGATAGACTTGAGTATTCCTTAGCTGTTATTTTAATTGACCAGTCAAGCAGTATGGAGTGGGTAAATGTAAAGTTGAAACTGCAAAAACTGCTCTCTTTTTTCAAGTTTTCAACACATAGAACTTAGTGGGTTTTTTTAAAAAAGAAAAAAACAAACTCAAAACAAATTCAGTTGAGTAGTAGGGAGAGTAAATCCTTAGACATTAGGATGAACAGCAGATGATAAAGTAGTCTGGCATCCCCTCTCTTAACCTTGGCATTTTCACAAAACCCAGAGCTCTAAGAAATGCGATGAGCAAACACCTTGTGGGCTGTCCTCTTTTAGCCTTTCCTAGATGACAAAAAAGATGCAATGGCTTCATACATTCAGCAGTAGGAATCCAGCCCACACAGAATGAGCCACCAGTTCTCTAAATGCACAGAGATTGAGCACCAAAGAGGAAAGAATGCAGGTAAAGTGCATTTGTTATCCTATATCATCTTATACTTCACTTGTCAATCCACTTTACCCTGCAAATATGCAAGCTGTATACTTTATGAAAAGCAGCACATTGTGATATGTTTTTAAAAAACCCTAATGGTGCTAGTTCCCAACAGGTCTCTCCTAGGCTTTCTCAGGCTCATGCTGAGAAGAAAACTTTGCTCTCTCCTCACTCCAGTTGGAAATATTATTAATGTTTTACCAATTAAGGTTGGATCTGTCAAATGCAAATAATTTTTTCTTGGAATGGTATGCATGCTGTTCCTCAAATCTCAACCCTCTAAGGTAAAGGTTTTTCAGGGAGATTAAGTCCAGTTGTGTCTGACTCTGGTGGTTGATGCTCATCTCCATTTCTAAGCCTAAGAGCCGACATCATTTATAGACACCTCCATGGTCATGTGACCGGCATGACTGCATGGAGCACTGTTACCTTCCCGCTGGAGCAGTACCTCCAGCCGTAGTGGTACCAGAACGGTACCCATTGATATACGCACATTTGCATGTTTTGCAAAAGCTGGGGATAACAGCAGGAACTCACCCTGCTCCCCGGATTTGAATCAGTGACCTTTCGGTCAGCATGTTCAGCAATTTAGTGGTTTTCAGTGGCACCACTGGGGGCACCACTCTAGAGGAGAAAAAAAACCTGCATAAAAATGGACATTACATCTCCAGAAGTCTCATCCATCTAGACCCCATTCACAGTACTGAATTATAGTAGTATTGTTGCTCTTTAATTGCCATGATTTTGGACCATGGAATCTTGGAACTGACAGTTTAGGAAGGGGATTCAGAGTTGTCAACCAGCATGCTCCAGTGACACAAACTTCAAACCCCAGGATTACATAAGATAGCACCATAGCAGTTAAAGTGGAATGATAACATTATTATTCTGTAGTGTTACCCAGACACTACTATTGGCAGTGTTTACCACTCAGCAGACCCCATTCCCCAACTGAAGAGATGTGGCATGCTGAGATTACAACATCTAAGATTCTGGCTTTGATCGCACTGTCTGGGACAGAGCCGAAAGAATGTCTTTGGCTACATACACCGATCTCTGCTACATTATACAGGAGTATGGCACATTACATTATACAGGAGTATGGCCCCCTGGTGATGCAGCATGTTAAACCACTGAGCTTCTGAACTTGCTGACAGAAAGGTTGACAGTTCAAATCTGAGGAGGGCCACTGGGTGAATGCTGGACTGGGTTGAGCCCTAGCTTTCTTATGCCAAATCTGAGGAGCTAGCAGTTTGAAAACATGCAAATGTGAGTAGATCAATAGATACTTCTGTGGGAAGGTAATGGTGCTCCATGCAGTCACGCTGGCCACATGACCTTAGAGGTGTCTATGGACAACACTGGCATCCCCACAACTAGGCTTAATGTCAGGGAAAATGATTGGTTTTTCATGAGATTGTTTCCACCACAGAACACATTGTTTTCTACTTTAAACCCCTTAATTACTACAGGGGTACACATCTGCGTATACCCTCCAACATTTTACAGATGAAATCTGGGATATGTGTGGCCAAGCAACATCATAGTGTGGTCAGGATGGCAAAAATTATTAATGAGGAGGAACAAATAAGCCAGTTTACTTCTGCCTGAGCCTACTGGGAAGGGCAAGGTTCCTATTTCTCCTCTTTGGAGTTGACTACTCTTGCACTTTGAACTCAGTTTGCAGCATCTGAAGTAAGTGGAGGACTGAGGGATATCATAGGAGAAAAACTGGGACATTACAAGAGCAGTTCAAAAAGTGGGACAACAAAGGATTAATTGGAACTGTGCATGCCAAAATGGGAATTATATGACCTGCAACGTATATGTAGGACTCCAAGACTGTGTGTTCAGTCTCCATTAATGCACCTCTCTGAGACACAATTGCTGGGGGGAAAGAAACAGCCCTAGGGCACAATTCTCCATCTTAGGCTAATTAGGCTGGCTTTACATCAGCTGTTGCTCAATACTAGATAAAAATGTGAGCAAATTTGCTGATTGCTGAACATCTATTGGTGTACTAGAGCTTTTTCAATAGTCAAAGGAAGTACAATCACAGTGCAAATTAAGATCCTTACAAGTTTTACCTAAAGGCACATTCATTCCCCGGTGACTCTAGCTACATGCTTTCCAGCACACTTGGTTTCATTGCCCACCTACTCACTGTCATGAATCAGAGCTTCATCAGAGATGAAAGACTTCTTTATGGGGTTGGTGGCAAATTTATGATGGGCATAGAATCAGAGATTATGATCTGGACTTACCTGTTGTGACTCCTTGAACAACTCCATCCCTGGTCTTTGAACCTGTTGATAAAAGAAGGAAGAAGATCAGTCACTAGCATATTTGAATGAAACAGCTCTTAGCTAGCAATGGTATAAAACTAGAGAACGAGAGTGCTGCAAGTACAGTTTCCCTTTTCTAATTGTAGCAAGCTCAAGCTCAACATTTTATAGGATCTGTATTCCTTTAAAAAGAAACTGAATCAATGATCAAATTTGTTTCTAGATGCCTGCCAGAGGCCCCATATCTATAGACATATCTACACACACACTGTCATATATATATATATATATATATATATATATATATATATATACATAACACAGATACCTGAACATATCTTTCTAATTCACAGACACAGACATTCACATGGACAAAACAACTCACATTCATAAAGACACACCTCCTCTCTTTCTCATGCACACACACACAATACTAACAGCAGCAGGTAGCTTCCATGTCAATGGGCTACCATCCAACATTCCCCAGTATAGCATAAGTATTTATAATTATACCATCATTATTGGAGCCCCTAAGTGATACTCCAACATTATAGAACACCTGATAAAGTTTGGGGTTTTTTTCCATGCCAGGAGCGACTTGAGAAACTGCAAGGACGTCGTCCAGGGGACGCCTGAATGTTTTGATGTTTTATCATTCTTGTGGGAGGCTTCTCTCATGTCCCCGCAATGGAGAGCTGGACCTGATAGAGGGAGCTCATCTGTGCTCTCCCCCAATTCGAACCTGCAACCTGTCAGTCTTTCCTTCCTGCTGGCACAAGGGTTTAACCCATTGCATCACCAGGGGCTCCCAAAGTTTGGGTGCCATTGTGCAATGAGCAATGCACACTGCACAATACTGCTGTACTTCACTATAGGTATTGTTTTTAGCGGAATAAATCTGTTGCATGAATAATTGGTCCTGCATTTTAGTGTGACTTATGCATGCATATGCCACTAACAGAATGGCAGCCACCATCTGCAACTAACCCAAACTAGATAGATAACACACACTCACACTGATAAACACGTACACACTGAATTACTGGTGGAGGAAATCATATGGAAATGTTCATTCCTAGGTTTGCAGTCCTCCACTCAGGCTCAATGTGCCTAGGTTCTGAGATGACTCATATAATCTCCAGCAATCTTTTGCTTCAAAACACTGTGTCTTATCAGACATGTTTTAATAATAGAGAAAATGGAAATGCTTAGCCCCTTTTCTAGATTAAGATGGACCATTGTTTTTAAATATGTATGCTTTATTTGTAAATTGGGTTTTTATTGCTGATAGTTTTAGATAGTCAGGTATTTTTTGGGTTTTAATATATTATAATTGTTACTTTCTATGTTCTTATTGTATTGCTAGTCACTTTGAGTCTTGCCTTGGTGCGAGAGAAAAGCTGGGTAGAAATCAACTCAAATAAATAAATTGTGGAAGGCAAGGTGCTGCCAAGGACCCCCTAAAGGGAACAAGGGCATTTTGTTATGTTTTTAGGCCTGCCTGAGCCAATTCACATTTGGGGATGTCCTTTTTAAAAATAGGAAGGGTATGACCACCATTCCAACCTGATTATGTAAACCCATCAATAAGCAGCATCCATGTTCATTGGTGATCATGAACAATAGTAATAATAATAACAACAGCAACTTCTTTATTTTTATACCCAGCCACCATCTCCTTGAAGGGACTCGGGTCGGCTTACAAGGAACAAGCCCAAAAATTCAGATTAAAACACACACAATAAATTAAAATAAAAAACAAACTAAAATTGACAACAAACATCAGAAAACTATTACAACCACAGTACACATTTTATAAACAGTATCATGACTGAAAGATTAAGTGCAGAGTGCAGAGGGATCAGGGAATGTGCAGTCGTTCCTAGATAGAGCCAAGGGAAAGTGCAAGATTTGCTTCAAATTCAATTAAGGTCACAGCTGGGAGGTTAACGTTCGTAGGCATTTACAATAACAGGAATTACAGATGGGACGGCCAACTAAAGTGTAAAGAACTATGGTGAGATTAATCCAATTCTCTGGTGAACTGCCTAATCAAATGCACAACGGAATATCCAGGTTTTTAAGTTCTTGCAGAAAATGGATAGGGTAGGTGCCAGTCTGATCTCCTTAGGTAGAGAGTTCCATACAGCATAAAACTCAAGATGTTAGCTCTTCCTACTTTTCTGAATGGGTAAAAAATTTCCAGGGACAACAGTACCCAGGAGCAGAGAGTTCTGCGGACTTAAATATCCTCAACTGTACACAATCTATACAGTGGTACGTATTGGCTGCCTCACATCAAATCCCTAGAAAGGAAACAGGAGAAATCATGTCATCTGCTGAAGGTCCAGGGTAACAAGAGACCTTCCTTGTTCTGGCAAGGAATTGAAGTGATAATGCTGTTGTTTGGCAGCACTCGGTGCTGAAACTGGATCTGAAAAGTAAGTAGGCACCTAGCGTGTCCTGAGGGATTACAGGCTTCCCTGATGGAAACCAAAAAATTATTCAGCTTTTAATGTTGTGAACCCACATCTCATGCTTAGTTTGTATACACTTTACAAATAAATAAACACTGTATCATAGAAATCCCAATGCATTTTATCTGCATTAAGGGAAATGAAATCATTGGGGCCTCAAATGTTTCATCATTTGGGAGATGGGTTGAATTCTCTTGGTGATTTGCATTGGCATAGCCAGGGGATATGCCAGAGTAGCTATTATTCCTTATGGTGTGTTGGGAGCTATCCAGTATCCCCTTACACAATAGTTTTCCATAATGTATTTCAGATTGCTGGACAGCTCTACACCTCCAGCTGTCATATCTGTTCTTGATCTAAGATCAAGAATTACATACATTTTATTTTAAACCATCTGTTTCTGAACTTTTGTTTGTCACATATCCTGAATTTGAGTTGTAGCTAATCGTGGTTGTCAAAATCCATCTTAGAAACTGGTCTGATTAATCTGCTGAATTGCTTTGCAGAAGCCGTGTTGTTTTTAAGGGAGTTTACAGGAAAACCTGAAAAGCACTCTATTCTTCTTCATATGTATATGCACTTACTGTCTCTTATGTTTATGTAATAAAAGCTACTTAATATACAGATGGTCATGGTACCCTCCCTGAGATAAGGAACTCATCATAGCTTCTTTGGAGCACAACTCGAAGAGAGAGCTAGTGTAGTGGTTTGAGCCTTAGACTGTGACTCTGGAGACCTGGATTCAGATACCCATTCAGCTATAAAACCCACTGAGTAAGTCACACTTTTTCAGTCTCAAAGGAAGGCAAGGGCCAACTTCTTCTGAATAAGGCTTGCCAAGTTCATTTTGGAGTTGTCATAGGTCAGAAACTATTTGAAGGAACAAAACAGCAACTCCAAGACTGTACAGTCCAAAAAAACAAAACCAAAAAAATGCTTGAACACATTGATACAGACAACAGTTGTCTTTAAATTTGAATATGTAGACAGGCTAATTTGTCACTGTTTTCCTTGAGAGGCACTGTTTTTGGATACATTCCAACGTTTCACAGATGAAGACTGAGGCATGTGTGGCCAAACAATGCCCGAGTATAAGCAAGGTGGCAAAACTTATGAGGAAGTATGTGCATTTTAGGAGAGGTTGCATCAGCATGCTCTTGCTTAATCCTACTGGGGGCAGCAGGGGGGTGGTGTCAGAGTGACCTTGAGTTAACTGAGGAGGAACTACTTACAGAATTAGTAATCAAGTTGCAACAATGGAAGCAAGCTGAGGACAAGGGGAAGAGTTGGAAAAGGAAAGAGAAATTAGGGCATTTAAAAAGCAACTGGAAAAATGAAATGAGAGAGAGCATTAGTCAGGAATACCCCTTCCAAATTGCAACAGTTGGGGGGTATGCTCTTCATATACCATGTTCATTTATCAAATAACTCTCAGCTCCCATGGCTTCCCCTTCTCTCTCTTTGTCTGCGTTCTTTCACTTACATTACATCAGCTGCTCCCTTGGCTGGGGGTCTATGTATGAAGCGTCACCTTCCCAAAGCTCTAATCACTAAAGCTCCAAAGATGGCCATTGTTCAGTTCCCTCATTTGCAGGCAGAGAGCCAGTCTCCTCTTGAACGCACACAGAAGGTCTGGCATCTTTACCAAGCAGGCTGCCGTATGGCTCTATAATAGGCATGAACTCATCACTCATAACAAAGGCACAACAGCCTTGCCTTGAGTAATAATCAGTTTTGATTCCCTTGTCTCCCTCTGCTCTGAATGCTAGGTATCTTCAATCATTCAGGAGAATCACATACAGCATACAGGCCCCATGGTTTAAGACTGAGAGAAATAACAGATAATCCTGGGGAAAAACCCAAGAGATATGCCTGTGAGATGAGCAGCTTTAAATTTGCTTTACATGCTCACATATAGTCTTTCTGGCACTGAGAAATTCCTCCCAACCTTGCTTGTCTGTGTATCTCCGAGACACCTGTTGATTAATGGTGATCTCATGAATTTGATAGGTAAACTCCATTTTTTACTATTAGGCAAAATAAGGCAAATGAAACAGACAGCTTATACTATCTGTTAATTGTAATCACTTAGTTTTGCCTTCTGAAGCTTTTAGACTATCCTTGTTTGAAAGATATGGCATAGGACCTGTTTTGCTGCCTTTAGAAGCAGTAGATACCAAAAGTAATACTAAAATATCTGGTAACCCAGCAGCATGGAGCACTGTTATTCTCATGTACAGAACATGCCATAATGATAGATATTTCACTAGACATATATAGCTTAGCTGCTGTATCCCTAAACATGTTGAATTATGAATTGTTACCCTTGCTAGTATCCCAGATGGGTCTAAACATCAGCCAAGAATTTTTAAAGACACCGAGCCATAGAATCAGTATTCCTGCAGAAGAAAATTCTAGGACAGATACCAGATTTTGTTGATGCTCCAGTCAAAGAGTGTGCCTTTTGATCTAATTTCCTTCATCATTAGTAAAAGTGAACTCACTGTTCCTGAGGGTTCATCAAAAAACATGTTAGCTCTTTGAAGCCTGAGTATGCCCTGTTTTAATCCCATTTTAAAGCCTTTTCAATCCATCATAATAATATGTTTTGCAATCCTGGCACCACAAAATGTTTTGGTTTTAATATTGCCCTGGCTGCCGAAATGGGTCTGCCATACATCTGAGTTCATCCCTGGGGGAAGATACAACAAACGCTATGAAATTCAAAAGCAAAAAAATTCTGAGATTTCCAGCAAAAACCAGCTAATGGTAGGCTGCCCTGAGTTTCACAAGTAAAAATAAAGCAAATATGGGGTCAGTACCCAACGTCCCTCTGGAAAGGGTCCAATGCTCAACTGCCAAAAGTTCATAAACATTCTGCTTTTCTCTCTTGGCATCATTTGTCTGCTCTGAGCCAAAAAGGGAGGAAAGCAATTTCTTCCATTTGCAGGGCAATTTCTTTCTGGATGATTGTGGCAACCATGTGCAGAAGAAGGGCTCAAGTGAAGGGTAAGGCAGTGATAGAAGCAGAAAGGAAATCCACTGAGGACGTCTTCTTCAATCTTTAGAGACAAGTCTTAACACTAGTCTCTAAAACTGGCATTTAGAATGAGCACTGAATTCATTCCTGGGCATGAAGAAGTTGAGGAAGCATGGAAAATAGACAACAGAGATAACAGATGATCGGAGAAATGAGGTATTGCCCTTCCTAGTGTAATGTATTACATTGGTATCATGCAGGTGAAAGCAGTGACTGGACTCTCTGAGGCAGCCTCACCTTTTGAAACGGTTTTTGCCTTCTGTGCTTATGGTGGCTCCTGGATGGGAGAGTTCAAAATGCCACCTGGCGGCAACAACACCCAAGAATGGGCTTCCCAATTATTATCAGAGTCTTGTGTGTTCATATACCAGCATGTCATCCTTATAGTGCTCCATTGCTAGATCATTTAAGCGTGTTTTTAACTGTGTTTCTGAGAGTGATCATCTGTGAAATTCACACATGGTAGTTTCCTGCACGTGTCCAGTAGCCTCTATCTTTTGGAAAACTGTAGCTCTTTAAGTTTATAGCCCTGGCTATATACCCCAGAGGTATGCAGCCAGGGGGAGGGGCTGTAACTTCAGTACTTTTGCTGTCTATAGCAGCCAAAGGACCAAGGCATGACCAGAAGCGGGGATGTGTGAATTTCACAGATAACCACTCAAAGAAACACAGTTACAGGTAAGCAACCATTCCTTCTTCTTCATGGTCTCTGTGAAAATCTCACATATGGTAGACTAGCAAGCTACTGACCTTGGATGGTGAGCATCATGCCAACGATGACAGCAGCACTGCTCTCCTGAAACTGGCATCCCTCCTGGAGGCCACATCCAGTCTATAATGCATGACAAACAGAGGTGGGGTGGACCAGATGGCTGCCCTCCAGATCTTTTGAAGAGGAACACCCTCAAGAAGGCTGTTGATGTGGCGATTAATCTTGTAGAATGGTCCTTGATGTGTACAGGGGGATCCTGGCCTGCAAGCTAATAGGCCAATCGAATCATGGACACAATCCATGAGGAGAATGTCTGTGATGAAACTGGGAGGCCCATGGAGTCATTCCTATATTTCAGAAATAATCTAGGCTACTTCCTGTGCTCTTTTGTCCAGTGAACATAAAAGGCCAGAGCCCACCACACATCCAACAAGTGGAGAGAACACTCTAAGGCCAAGGATGGATTTTGAAAAAAATACGAGTAAAATTATTTCCTGATAAATATGAAACTTAGAAGCCACCTTCGGGAGAAAATAAATGTCTGTCTGGAGGACCACCTTCTTCAATCTTTCTGCTCCAATCCTTATGGAACTGGGTATAAGGCTCATCCATCCATAATGCACATAGTTCACTGGCTCTCCAAGCCAAAGTGATGGTGACCAGAAACTCTGTCTTCCAATATAGTTAAGAGATGGACATACACCAAGGGTTCAAATGCAGGTCTAGTGAGAGCAGACAAAATAAATTCCAGGCTCCAAGTCACAACTGGTGGGAAGACCAGTGGACAAACAGTTCTATGGCCTTGTAGAAATAATTTTATGAGTGGGTCCACAAAAGATGATGCAAACCCAGCTCTTCTCCTATAAGAAGAAATCATGGGCAGATAAACCTTTAACGAGGATAGTGATAATCCCGCGTTTGAGAGAGATATTAAAAAGTCTAGGATGAGTGAGGTTGAGGCCATCAGTGGATCCACCCCTATTGGCCTAAGGAAAATAAGAAAATGATTCAATTTGCTACTGTAGGAATGTTTTGTGGATGCCCTATGCATAGCATCGAATATGGCTCTTACTGGCTCTAAAAGCGGGCCAGCCAAACCCTCCATGCTAGTCCATTGTTGTAAGTTGCCCTGAGCCATGCCAGATGTGGCGACGCACAATACAAATAATAAATAAATAAATGCTGTCAGGTGGAGTTGCTGGACATCTGGGTGGAGGACTCATCCCTGTTGGGATGTTAGCAGGTCAGGCCTGAGGTGAACATGGACATACTCCTCTCTGGAGAGGTGCAGGAGGGGAGCTAACCATGGCTGCTGGGGCCACCATGGGGTGACAATGATACTGTCAGCATTGTCGGCCTGTCCCTTGGATAGCAAGGGAACTGGTGGGGAAAGATAGATACAGCCTTGGTGCCATCTGAAATGTAGAACACAATACAGTAATCCAGGTGGGATGTAACTAAGACATGTACCACCGTGGCCAAATCTCACTTCTCAATGAGTGGGCATAGTTGGTGAACAAATTTTAATTGTGCAAAGGCCCTCCTGGCCACCACAGATATTTATTTATTTACATCATTTTTATCCATTTCAGCCTGAAGGCGATACCTGTGTCTCCAGGTTCAGTGCCGAGTCCAGGAGGATCCCCAAACTATGGACCTGTGTCTTCAGGGGCAGTTTGACCCCAACCAGCACAGGTTGGCTTCCTATTCCCTGATCTGCCTTTCTGCTGACCAGGAGCGTCTCTGTCTTGTCTAGATTAAGTTTCAGGTTGTTTACCCTCATCCAGTCCATTACTGATGACAGATACTAGTTTAGGGTCAGGACAGCTTCCTTGGCTTTAGATGGGAATGAATAGTAGAGTTGGGTGTCATCTGCATATAGGTGGCATTGTACTCCAAAACTCCGAATGAGGTCTTCCAGAGGTTTTTTCTTGGAATAAACTGAATTGCAAAATGCCTTGCTCAACACTCTTGGACTGATTTTGGTATTTAACTTCCTAGCTTAATTATATGATAAAGCCAATACTCATGGAGGAATAAAACTAAAAATCCTCTTCTAGCTTTTTTAAAACTAGGGTTTTCTTGGCATATAACCTCCTCTTTGAATGGGTCTTTCCATACTCTATGCTCCAACAGGGAACACAGAGTAAACCAATGTGCTATTCAATAAAGAGTCAACTTGTGGAGCAAGTCTTTGAGATGAGGTTTGAGTTGTCGTCATAACATTGTCCTGCTCTTTTCCATCTATGACATGCTAGGGATATAAGCAAAAGCTTCTAAGCTTTTTGCTGGATAATAAAAAACAAATTTCCTTTTAGAAGATTGGGACAGCTCTGAAATAAATTGACTCATTAAAAGAAAATCCCCTTCTCAAGTGCTTTTCATTTTGCTCACTACCAAAAATTCAAACCTATATTCTCCTGCTCTAAATGTTGCAATTCAGTTTATTCCAAGAAAAAATATTAAGCTTATTATAGTAGAATAAAAAAGAGACACATTCTTGTAATCACCAGCCAAAGGAGGATCCCGTGTGCTGCCTTTTCCCAGTGCAAAGTGAAAGCACACATTGCTCATTACAGGGAAGCTGGAGGAGGCATACTTTGTGGCCATGTACCCCTTCGTTAATGGCAGGGGAAACCAAGCATTTCCCCCCAAGGCAAATCAATTATGTAGCTTTCTAGATCTGCTCAGCTGCTTGCATGCCAGATGGTGGAAGGGGGAGGGATAGGAAAGCGAATGCATGTTCTAAAACAGATCATCAATGGAAAAGCTACCCTCTCATCAGCTATGAATCATGCTATATCTCCATCAGAAGAGAAATATTAAGTGGCTCAGTTTTTCATGCTACTAGAAACCCCATCTTAAAGATGCACATCAAGAAGGAATCACTCTTTGGCCATGATCTTACACATAGGTGGGCAAAGCAAGGACTTGGCACCTCAGGCAGTACCTCTGGCTGTTTTTGCAGTTTTTGATTCCTACAGAATCTGGACATCTATTTTCTAGCCTAAGGAAAATAAAAGGTGTATTATGTCTTTTAGGCAGATAATACACATGGTATCCTCCAGCCTTAAGGAGGAACTAAATCCGCTTTTTCTACTTTGTCTTCCTTTCTGTAGTAAATACCCTTAGAAACTACAGACAGGAATTGAAAATGAAGTATGAACTTAGTTGTGGTATGCTTTCAAGTCATTATGACGACCTCAAGGCTGTTTTGGCATGGTTTGCCATTGCCGTCCTCCAAGGGTGAGTGTAGTTTGACTAGTCACCCAGGTATTCAAATATCAGGCAGAAGAAATGCAGGGCTGCCTACTTTAAAACCCTGGTGTGATAACATGGTACGTGTGGCATTCAGTGGCCTTCCATTTCCAAAGGAAACAGAGAATTTAACAATAGTTCACATCCCACCTTAAAATCCAACAGTTGTATCCCATCTTAAAATGCAACAGGTCCCATCCCACCCAAAATACCTGGTTTCAGCCATTTCCAGCACAAGGAGAGCAGTGGAGTTGATTGTTTCCTGGCTTCATAAGTCTCAATTTCTATACACTTTAAAGACTAAATTCACCAGAAGCAGTTCTGCATCATTTCATGGGCTCCATGGTACTACTCAGTCTTTAAAATGAACAGAAATGATAAGACGATCTCCCTGCTTCCCCCACTCTTTGGGATGAGGTCGTTATATGGCTAGATTGGTCTTTTCAGTTGCCCTGCCAAATGTATGCCAAATAACAATAGACTGAGTTCTAACTATAGAAGGTAGGCCTGTTCATATATAAGACTATCTCTTTACATTTGCAAGAAGTACTGGGTGAGTATCCCTTAACTGGAAATCCAAAAACTGAAAAGTGCAAAAACTGTCCAAATAGGTAACTGAGTTAGTGACATCTTCACTTTCTAATGGTTCAATGTACACAAATTTTGTTTCATGAACAAAATCATTGAATAAATTGTGCATAAAATTATATCCAGGATTTGTGTATATAAATAATTTTTATATAGATTTGGGACCCATTTCCAAGATATCTTATGTACATGCAAACATTCTAAAATCTGAAATCTAAAATATTTCTGCTCCCAATCACTTTGGATAAGGGATACTCAACTATTCATCATAATGAAGATATTTTATTTGTGACAATAATAAATAAGATATAATCATTCCCTGTTGCAGTTAATTGCACAATGTTATCCATAAGCACCTG
Organism: Anolis apletophallus; assembly: GCA_030556195.1. Classification (NCBI taxonomy): domain Eukaryota; kingdom Metazoa; phylum Chordata; class Lepidosauria; order Squamata; family Anolidae; genus Anolis; species Anolis apletophallus. The sequence continues at coordinate 93,846,554 of JARBWK010000012.1, read as the reverse complement.
GAATGTGGCGCAGCTGGCTGGGAGTCAGCTGCATAAGATCTCTACTGACCAGAAGGTCATGAGTTCGAGGCCTGCCTGGGTCCGGGTGAGCGCTTGACCATTGTGTAGCTCGTTGTCGACCTTTGCAACCTGAAAGACAGTTGCATCTGTCAAGTAGGAAATTTAGGTACCACGTTGTGGGGAGGCTAATTTAACTAATTTACGAGGCCATAAATCTCCAGGAAGTGTGTAAAAGGAGTGAAGGAGTGTGACAGCTCCCCCTGGTGGCCAGAAACTAAAATGTTAAATTGTCTCTGAGTGTCTTGTCTTACATGTTTGTATGTAAAATGGCATTGAATGTTTGCCTGTATGTGTGCATTGTGATCTGCTTTGAGTCCCCTGCGGGGTGAGAAGGGCGGAATATAAATGATGTAAGTAAGTAAATAAATATATAAATAATAGACCAAGTGTAAAAGTAACAGGTTACCCTAGTAAGGTAAAGGTTTTCCCCTGACATTAAGTCCAGTCATGTCCAACTCTGGGGGTTGGTGCTCATCTCCATTTCTAAGTTGAAGAGCCGGCATTGTCCATAGACACCTCCAAGGTCATGTGGCTAGCATGACTGTATGGAACGTCATTACCTTCCTGCTGGAGCGGTACCTATTGATCTACATTTGCATGTTTTCAAACTGCTAGTTTGGCAGAAGCTGGGGCTAACAGCGGGAGCTCATGCTCCTCCCTGGATTCGAACCTGCGACCTTTTGATCAGCAAGTTTAGCAGCTCAGCGGTTTAACCCACTGCACCACCAAGGGCTCCTGTTACCCTAGTAACTAATTACTTTTTGCAGTAATGACCTGGAATAGTGTTACCTTTTGGCTTATTACATCCAGAGCTATAAGATACTACTTTCCAGTATATGATAACAGGGTTTCTGCCTGTTACCTATTGCTGGTAGCATTCTGATTCAATCTGAGTAATGAGAGGGGAGAGGGCTAATGATATATGGGTTGGTGTAGGGCAAGTGATGAATAAAGGAGGCAACAATAAGAAATGGAGTCAAGGATGGGGGGAGGGGGGACATGGAAAACATGAGATGCACTAAAAATACAATTTTTAAAAGGTTTGAAATGCTTCATGCCTTTTTTTTGCTTTTCTCCATTCTTCTCCAATGAAAGAAGCTGCTGTTATTGCCAGAAAGGAGTCATTGTGAATGCATGGGGGTGGGGTAGCTACATTGCGATGTTAGTAAAAGGCAGCATTGGGTGTGCCTAGGTTTTCTTGAGCTGTATGAGAGAGTTTAGAAGAGGAGGATATGCTTTTCTGTATGCACGGATTAGGAATTAATTTTAGAACAATTTTGTGGGGAAATAGGACTGAACTGATGTTTTCTGTGCATCCACCCAAAACATCTGTGTGCAATGTGCATGATCTGCTAAGTTGTTCTTGTGAAGATGGAAATCCAGACAGCCTAATTCACTTGGAATTATGTTCATTGACAGCTTGTCACGAACACCGACTTAGAACTGCCCCTTTAACACACACACGGAGACGTAGCAAAGGCTAACTAGTTTTATTGAATATAAAATAGTCCAAAAGGCAATTCTCATTGAGAGATTAAGAACAAGGCAATCAGCAAAGCTGTAGTCCAAATAAGAAGGCAAAGTTCCAAAGGATAGTTCCAAAAGCAATCGTGGCAAAGGGCTTGGCAAGGTTTCCGGATTCACTCCGGATTGAAGCAAGGTATCCGCAGCAATGCGAATCAATAGCAAGGTCAGGACTTGGTCCAAGGCGAGCCAAACTAGGCTCCGTGGTTCACTCCGCTTTCACGCCCTTCAGATCAGACGTGGCCGGAGAACTGAGGATCAGTTCCCACGGGGCCGTTCTTAATCCTTCGGCCGGGCCCCTCGACGATCTAGGGCCCGGCGTCTCCAGTCTCTACTTTCCGAACGGTGACGATCTAGGGACAGATGCCAGCTCCTCCTGCCCTGCTCTATGTCCCTGCGTCTGTTATGGGAACGGCCCCGCTCTTCCAGTTCAGTATCGCTATCTCCTTGAGAAGCAGCCTCCCCCGAACTTTCCCAGCCGCTGGCCTCCATCTGCTGTTCGGCCAGGTCTTGGGAACCTCGGCCGTTTGGGAACTCATAACTATCTCCGCTATCTGCTTCGCTGCCTCCCATCTCCACCTGGTCCGCTCCTTCTCCGGGAGAATGCTCCCACTCGAAATCCCAGGCTAAGCTCTCTGCAGGTGGACTGGGCAATTGCACTGCTGTCCAGTCTTGGTCTGGGCCTTCCAACTCATCCTCCGAGTCCCCTTCAGCCTGTACGGGACCTAATGGCATCGGGACCCCCGGTGCCTCGCCCCCTCCCATTGGCACGAACGGGCCCATGGGTGCTACACAGCTGCGGGGGCTGAAGTAGCAAGGAATATTTTCCTGCATTTTTCAATATTCCAATTGTAACAATAATGGTAGTATTTTGCCCACAAGTGATTCAGCGAATTATCCTTGTGGACTGTAGTAACATTAATGACTAATGGTTTCTTGGGTAATGAGTAACTCAACTAGTTTCATAATATTCCAAGCGCTGATACTGGCAATCCAAACATGTCTCAAGGATTGGAAATTGAACAGCCAGGAGTACTACTGCTGCATAAGATATGAGGATTGATGAGAGATTGATACTCCAAACAAAGAGTGTTCTCTTTGATCCATTTTTTATTGCTTGTAAGAATTTACTCCTTGTTTTTAAGGATTTTTTTTAAAAAAACCAAAATCATGCCAGTCTTTTGAAGCCCATATCTGTCTTATTTCAATATTTTCCAACCTTTTAGAATAACATGATTTGCAATGTGAAGACACACTGCAGGATATGTAGTTTTATATTGATCTACACATCTGAAGGATGCATCCATCACACATCTGAGTATCTTCCCTTTTTGTAGCAGGTACAAAATCTATATAAATAAAAATGTAGTGTTTGTTTGTTGGATTAACATAACTCAAAATCCACTGGACGAATTGACATGAAATTTGGACACTACACCCCTAACAGACCAACAAGCGACCATCACTCATAACCTCCCCCCCAAAGAGCGGAAAGCTAAATGACAAAAAAGCTAAATGATAAAAACCTACATGACAACACAGAAAAAGGAAAGGAAGTAAAGAGGGAGGGAAGGAAGGAGAGCAAGAAAGAAAGAGAGGGAAAGAGGGAAAGAAAGAAAGATGGAGGGAAAGCAGGAAAGAAAGAGAGAATGAAGGAAGGAAAGAGGTAGAGAAGAAAAAAGAAGAGAAAGAGGGAGGGAAAGAAAAAGGGGGGGGGAAGGAAAGAGGTAGAGAAGGAAGGAAGGAAGGAAAGAAGGAAAGAAAAAAGGGAAAGAAGGAGAGAAAGAGGGACGGAAGATTGGCCATAGCAACGCATGGCAGGTACAGCTAGTACATCATAAAATTCAAAGTCAAGATTTCCAGCAAAATCACCTGTATAAAGCACTGCTAAGTTGAACTATGTGGCAATGATCTGGATTTAACAAAGAAAAAAAAAGAAAAAATGGGATCATTGCTCATGGTTCACGTTGTTGCATGTCTGCTAAGAACCACATTCTTGGAAAAAGACCCCATGGCTTTGCTGTTCCTTTGCACCCATTGAACCCAAAAGCAACAAAACAGTGAAGACACCAGTGTATTGGGGTAATGGAGGGGAATCCTAAAATGGTGCCATTTCTAGGCCCTTGTGTTCTGTTTGGGACATGGTTACGGTAAATAGTATACATGTCCCAAACAGAACACAATGGCCTAGAAAAATGATAGGGAAAATACTGATAAATGTTGCTAGGAATTTACTCATTTTTCTAATGAATTACTCTGATAGTATTGTCGGAGGTTTTCATGGCCAGAGTCACTGAGTGAGTGTACCAGGCTGACCTCACAACGTCTGAGGATGCCTGCCATAGATGCAGGCTAAACATCAGGAGAGAATGCTTCTGGAACATGGCCATACAGCCCAGAAACTTACAAAAACCTACTCTGTGGCACGTGGCATTAAATTTTGCTGGAGTTTGTAAGCCACCTTGAGTCTCCTGCGGGGTGAGAAAGGTGAGGTTAATGATGCAAGTAAATAAAGAAATAACTAAGTGTTGATACTCTTTGCAGTAATGTACTAGAACTAAGATACTTTTTATCCTGTGATGACAATGGTTCTAATTCACTACTTTTTGTCGTCTGTATTTTTCTCTTTAGTTCCAGGCTGCAACATCAGAATTGATCACATCAGAGAGTATTTTGAATGGCACATTAGTAACTTACTGTAATAGTAATTGACTGGTTAGTAACAAAAGATGCAGTGAGTCACCTGTCTAGATTACAGTAACAACTATTGACCAGGTGAGTGATCCAAGTAATAGATACAGTTTTCATTAAAGACGCATTTCAATTTCTGCTGATAAGCATAGTAATGACAGTAGTCATTTTCCAGTAACTGCCAATAACAATTACAGCCACCTTCTTTAGAAAAATACATGCACTCATCATCATATAGTTTAAAAAAACAGCAGTCTCTCAACCAAAGTGATTTCCCAGCAAGAGATGTGCTCTTGTCTCACTGCTGCAGCCAGCTCAAAACTATTTGCTACCAGATATAGTATTTCCTTTAGTTTACATACGATATCCAACTTGACTGATAGATGAATTGTACTTTAACACTGGCATTGAGATAGCATTTTACACATACACTCAGTTTAGCGAATAATTTCTATTTCTGCTCTCTAAAGTGGAAAGTTCTGGGAGTTCAGAGTTAGTAACTGCCTGAGAAAGCTGCTTCACTCTGTTTCATGGTAAGTCTCCCCTTGTTACTGCTTCAGTTACTTATACCTTTGCCCTATAGCAGGGCTGTCCAACTGCTGGCCCTGCAGGTGTTTTGGACTTCAAATCCCAGAAATCCTAACAGCTGGTAAACTGGCTAAGATTTCTGGGAGTTGAAGTCCAAAACACCGGCAGGGCCAGCAGTTGGACAGCCCTGCCCTATAGAAACTTCAGCTTCTGAAAAGGACTTAAGAACCCAATAATGGAAGATACAGTCTAAATACCTCTAGAGTGTCACAATTGATTTCCCCGATCATAAATGCTCCTTGTTTATACCAACATAATCCATCCTCTGCCATCTCTCTTCATGGCCATCAATTTTTGAACCCACATATATAATTCAAGTGAGCTCTCCCTCCTGGAACCCTTTCCTTTATTCCTTTCAAGGGAGTTTGGGTTTGAAGATCGGAGTTAAGGAAGCATCCTTCATGGGACCCTTTTCTTTCTTCCTTTCAAGGAAGTCTGAGTTTGAGCAATGGGGTTAAGGAAGCAGTGCGTAAGACACATCACAGCATTCTTCTAATTTGATTGGCCCAACATGCTGGGCTCACAGGGAAACCCTGTGCAAGCAGCACAATGCAGCCTCTCAGCACTGCACGGTGCCGAATAGAGGTGGAGGAGCTATGATAGGCTGCCAAGTGGTCCCATTATGGATTTTTAAATGTGATGTCTGAGCCCTTACCGTCTGGCCATCCAACCAAAATGAATTGGCCAAAGCGAACCGACTACTTCAAATCTGTACAAGAGCCTAATGAACAACTTCCAGCATCCTTCACCATTGGGTAAGCTGGAATGGAGATGATCTGGAGAGCCACATATTCCCCCTGTCTTGTTCTCTAAAGATGACAAAGTGAAAGCTTTGTTTAGAGTTTCTTGCTCACCTACCCACATAGAGGACACCTTCTTTCGTCTTCCCTGCTGCTTCTGCAACTCCTTGTTTAGTTTTCTCTGCTGCTGCCACAACTCCATCCTTGGCTTTATTAAATCCTTTCATGAACACATCCATGGCCAAAGAATGACTGTATGCTGCACTGGAAAGAAAGAAAAAAAAAGATAGTATAAACAACAGTTTATCTATGCATTCATCTTCAAAGGGATCAACAAACTAGTATAGTCAAATTCATACAGAGATAATCCATATGTGGAGGAAGCAGGGAGCATGACCATGACAAAAAGAGCATTGACCCTCATGTGTTATTTATCTCTTCTATACTGTGTATATCCATTTTATGCATATCAGATCTGTAACATAACTAAAATATTTTAAATCAAGTTAAAATATTTTTAAAGAAACATTTAAAAATCTATAAATTATATGACAAACAGAAATCAGTCTGCCAGTCTGCTTCTAAGCACCATTCAAAGTGCTGGCTTTAGCCTAAACGGTTCTGTCTCAACTAACTTGTCCCAACATATTTCCCTCTATGAACCAACTTGGAGGTTAAGATCATCTGGAGAGGCCCTGCTCTCAATCCCACCTTCCTTGCAGGTGCAACTGGTGGGGACAAGAGACACAGCCTTCTCAGACGTGGCTCCTCAACTATGTAACTCCCTTCCCAATGAAATTAGATGAGCATCCTCTCTCCTGGCCTTCAGGAAAAAAACCCCTTAGCCATGGGACCAAGTTTTTTGGCAGTAAGCAATGCAGGGAATGATCCAGGATTATGTGGAATTTATATTTGACATTTGGAACAGCCTTGGATCATGACTTCTGGATTATGTGATTTTAATATTTATATCAATATGTTTTTAACTCCACATTTTAATTGTCTAAATGTTATCATGTTTTTATGATCTAATTGATAGTTATATGTTATGGTTGCTCTATGTTAGGCTTTTTATGTATTACGTTTTGCTGGAAACTGGAGTGGGAAAAGCAGTATACAAGAGAAATAAATAAATAAATCATGAACATATATGGGGTTATAGTTTCCAGTAATATCTTTTAACATCCCATATTTACTGCAGAAAATGTGAAGCTCAGTAACATTGTTTAATCCCCCTGTGTGCTTTTATAAGTTTTCCTGCTCTTTTAAATACCCAAATGACATAGTGAAATGTGGCTATAAAGAACTGTCTTAATGGAGAAGAATTACTCCCATGCACACTGCTGAACCTGGGCAGATGCTCTATAACTGTTCACATGAAAGAAGGTTGTACTGTTCTGTAAAACAGCTTGTTTATTTTCAGCAGGTGAGCCAAGTGCATGAATTTATGGGAGAGTGTCCACCATTTCTATGAGTGACTGACCCATATACGCTCACCCACCCTCTTTTGTGCTTCAACAAAAAGGGATGTTTGATACATACATTTCATGCAATGCAAACATAGTCATGTATCTGTTCTCACACAATGTCGGAGTGGAAATTAGACTTTCGGGGTTTAAGTATCAGGATATTCTGACTATGAGGAATGTTGCCTTCATCTTCCACGGATTTGACAAAAGATATTTCTCCAGCAACAATATATGTTCATCAGCTGTGAGTATGCATGTGTACACACTCAGAGCTGATAAACATATATTGTATACACACATACATAGAGCCAAACAAGTGCCTCCATTTCTGGACTCTCCTTGCCATATATGGCTATATAGTTGTTGAGATAAATTCCTGACTACTAGTGTAATCACTGCATCTTTGTATTTCTGATATTGTATTGTACCTTCACGGAACAGACTCAGGAGGTAAATTAGGCTAAAAGATAACAACTAGACCAAATTTAGCCTAAGCAGGGATTAAAACTCTCAAATTAGATACACTTTGTTGTGTATGTGCCTTCAAGTCACCCGCCACCTTACAAGGACCATATTAACTTCATGAGATGTAGTATGTGCATCTTCTGAAAGAACACGTCATTGCCTCATCACACTGGGGACTTTTGAATAATCACTACAGAGGTCCTTGTCTTCCCAAACTACATTTCCCAGAATTCTGCTCACATCAGAAGAATGGGGCTGCCCACGTTAAAGCCCCAGTGTAATAAGGGGGCTATAGTCTTTTCTTCAGTTACAATATTTATCCATATTTTAAGGTCAGCAATCTATACATTTATCCAGTGACAAGACACAGAATGATATACTTCTATGTTTCCATAGTAAGACATTATTTTTCATAAGTTGATTCCTTTTGAGCCTATCTCCTTACATCTTTAATCTTATTCACCACTTAGTAAAATGGATTTTTCAGTTCAAGGCCCTCTCAAACACTGTCAATTTAACTACCATTTGCAATTCTGTTACAGTGCAAAGCACACGTGTGTAATTGTTCCACCTGGATTATTCAGTTCTTTTGAGAATGCATTTTCATATTGTACTTCCATTTTGAATCTTGCACTATGATTTCTTTTGGGGGTGAGTAGGTAGCTGTCAGCCATAAGGGAATCGGGAAAAAGCCTGTCTTGAATGCCAAAGAAAGAACTACTGCAATTCATCAGGTCTGAGTGGCATTCAAGATGATGCCTCAGCAGCGCACCCAATCAGTGATTACTAAGATGGTAATCGTATTGATTTCCACAATGTTTCTCGCTTTATGTAACTATCAGACCCAGGCCTACTGTTGGAGAAAGGCGGCTGCTTTGGGTGGTGGGAGCTGCTGGAAGATAGAGCTAAATGAACCAAGCCTCTCAGGACAAAGCAGTGCAAGAATATCCAGTGGGTAGTCAATCAACTGCCTCAAGTACCAAAATATTTGAGATGATGCCAATAACTCTGGTTACAGTTTCAATAATGCAGCTTAATCCAAGTAAGTGCCATAACACTAAATTGAACCTACCATAGGATTTTCTGGGCTGAAAGTGTGCAGCTCAAATAAGGCCATCCAATGGATTTCCATGGCTAAGCAAGGAATTGGACCCTCATTTCCAGAGTTATCATCAGATGTTCAAACCAGCAACCATATTGGTGCTCTCTCTGACAATTGGCTTTGTTGGGAAGGGCTGATGGGAAATGCAATCCAACAGCATTGTGCCAACCCATTTTAAGCAGATCACTTTGTTGTCCATTTGTCTTTTAGTCAAATTAAATAATTAAGCAAATGAATACATCAGAGCTCTAATTCTGCCACATTAAAATACATGAAAGAACAGAACTCATATTCCTACTTTGGCTGCTGTACAGCAAGCCCTTCTGAGCCATGATTAAGTGAGTAATATTTTGAAAATAGGAATGTGAAATATCATTTAACATACCAGGAAGGATGAAAAAAGACATCTTTTAAGATGGAAAAAATGGTATTTAATGGTATTTACAAGGGAGATTCTGGCACTAACATCGAGCAGCCAAAGATGGTACTGCCCATCAAATTCCTAATTCCTGCCCCTTTACAAGTGCATCATCCTAGAAGTCCAACCAACTGGATGTCTCAGCTGCAGGTGGGGCATTCTGAGGGGATGACTCTCCATGACCATGTGGACCAATAGGAACAGATTTTCAGAGGCTTATTACCCAAGTGCACTGAAATGATCCAAAGGGCCATTTCTCTTTCTGCCCAGAAGAACACAGGATTGGGCATGCTTAGCCTGCAGAAGAGAAGGCTGAGAGGATGGTTATGTATAAATATGTGAGGGAAAGTCATAAGGAGGCGGGAGCGAGCCTATTTTCAGCTGCCCTGGAGACTAAGATGCAGAACAATGGCTTCAAAATACAGGATATTCCATCTGAACTTTAGGAAATAATTCCTAATTGTGAGAGCTGTTCAACAGTGGAACTCTCTGCCCTGGACTGTGGCGGAGGCTCCTTCTTTGGAGACCTGTAAGCAGAGGCTCAATGGCAATCTGTCAGGGGTGCTTTGAATGTGATTTTCCTGCATCTTGGCAGAGGGTTAGACTGGATGGCCCATGACGTCTCTTCAAACTCTATGATTCTATGGTGCCTCCATGATCACTTGGGTCATGGCACTCTGTAACCACTTCCTACTTGTTCTTGAGGGTGTCACATGATAATGTAGTATCGCATGATTTTTCCTAATACCCTACCAACTAGTGAGACTTTCTGAGAGGAGGGGACATCTGGTTTGAGCAGGGCTTCTGTGGTGGCAGCTCATGATGCTCTGAAAACCACTTCTTACTGGCCCATGAGAGTATTGTGTGTTCATGACACGCTTTACATCAGATATGGGCAAAGCAAGGCCTGTGGGATGGATGTGGCTTCTTGGGCGCTTTCCTCTGGCCCTCCTTTCCCCCTGTCTCCTCAGCATAAGGATGCGGTGGCCTACCGCATCCTTATGCCTAAAGCATGGGCAAGGCAGACACATGGCTGCTAAGAGCCTTCCCCTCTTCTTGGTCACACAGCTGTGCAGGGCTCTCCCGAGAACCCCATGCAGCTTCATATGAAAACCTCCCCCCTGCCTCCAAGCCAAATGCCCAGACCCCATTTGGTGTGGAATGTTGTCCCCTTTTGAAAATTTTGCCTATGCCAGCTATTCAGGGAGGAGCCACCTCTGACTACTAACATCTGGGACAGCAACTCTCCATAGAATTTTTTAAGACAACTCCTATATTGAAAGTGGTCAAATACCAATTATGGAACTATTTGCAGTCAGAGAAGGAGAGCACGTCTCTGCACAAGATGTCAATCATTTGATTTCCTTTTATTTACAACGGTACAATTTAAAACAGAAACATTTCACTTTAATTTGATTTCTCTGTGTGTGTGTGGGGGGTGGATTAGGGGAGTTCTTTATCCCCTTTCAATAATGAAGGTATTTCTAAACCATATCTAGCCTATTTAGTCAAGTAATGAAGTAGCCTATTTAGTCAAGTAATGAAGTGGACCGCCTTGCCCCATACGATCCCCCGAGATCACTCCGCTCAGCAGAGCAAAATCTGCTGGAGATTCCACCGATCCGCCTCTGCCGCCTATCATCAACTAGGCAGCGCTCCTTCTCCGTAGCAGCTCCAATGGCCTGGAATGCCCTGCCGGAGGAGGCTAGAGCCATACGGGAGCTCGCCCCCTTCCGCAGGGCCTGTAAGACCTTCCTTTTCAAGCAGGCCTTTGGTTAACATATAACGCCTCTTGCTTTCAATCGACTTCTGACTCTGTGTACCGTTTTTTGTCACTTGGTGTAATTTTAATAATGTTTTAATGATGTTTTTAGTATCATTTTGTTATTTTTATGGTTATAGCATTGCTTTATTTTGTTCGTGAATCGGCATGAGTGTTGCCTGCCGATCACTATGTATGTCTTGTAACCCGCCACGAGCCCTCGGGAAGAGGCGGAATACAAATGCAAATAATAAATAAATAATAAATAATAAATAAATAAGTACAGTAGAGTCTCAATTATCCAATATAAACGGGCCGGCAGAACGTTGGAAAAGCGAAAACGTTGGATAATAAGGAGAGATTAAGAAAAAGCCTATTCAACATCAAATCACATTATGATTTTACAAATTAAGCACCAAAACATCATGTTTTACAATAATTCATCAGAAAAAGCATTTTAGTACACTATAACATTATGAAGTAATTCCTGTATTTACAAATTTATTTATTAATTTATTTATTGTATCTATATTCCACCCTTCTCACCCTGCAGGGGACTTAGGGCAGATTACAATGTGCATATATATGGCAAACATTCAGTGCTATAGACACACAAGATATATAGACAGACACACAGAGGCTATTTAACTTTCCAGCTTTCATGGGGGTATTCTGGCCACCAGGGGAGCTGTTGCTTAACCGTCCATTTGTGACACTGATGGAATACTTCCTCATGGGACCCATCCTCATTCTTTGCTTGCTGGCTGGAGATTTTATGGCATCGTAAATTAGTTAAATTAGCCTCTCCGAAATTTCCTACTTGACAGATGCAACTGTCTTTCAGGCTGTAAAGATCGACAGCAAGCTACACAATGGTTGGAAGCTCACTCTGACCTGGGCTGGCTTCGAACTCGTGACCTTTTGGTCAGTAGCGACGCTAATGCAGCTGATTCTCAGCCAGCTGTGGTACAGTCCCAGTGCCAAAACATCACAATATATTGAACAGCTGTGAATCCAGGCAGGAGGCAGGCTGCATTGGAAAATCCAGAATGTTGGATGAGTGAAGGCTGGATAAGCAAGACTCTACTGTAGTAAGATCTGAATGAATTTTCCTTACTCCTGTGCAAAGAGCCAAAATATCCTCACACATCCTCCAAAAAGATATCAAATTCCCCACCTACAGATTCCATAGATTCCTGGACGAGTGTGTTCTCACAGAAAGCAATGCATAAGTGAAACAGACTTTGTGCATGAGAGCTTATGTTAACATTTCTTTTTCTCTGCCTCAAAAACACTTTTGGATTCTTTTATGCCTTTTCATGTTTATATTTAACTAATGAAGTCTAACAAAGCGAAACAGACTAGCTTGGCTATCTCTTTGAACACTACTACAAGGCAACAAGCACCATTAGTCTGGATGTGGGGGGTATTAATGGAGTTCTGCTTCCAGGTAAATTATAAACAGATAGAACATAACTCAATCTTTCATGGCTTGGAAATCAGGTTGCATTTGTAACAGCCAAAAGACCTGTTATCTCAAAGCAGCACAACTCCATCCTTCCTCACCCTTCCTCACTGCTTAGGGCTGTTGGGAATTACAGTCCAATAACTATGCTTACAGTTGCCTCAGAGACTTGTTAGTGTTCTTAAATGCCACTGTTCTATTCTTGTGAATTCCATCTCCCCAAGGGAATTTTAGCAGCAAACCCTGCTAGGAGTAATGCCACTGAATTCCTGAGGAGTTAGGGCGAGGCTCTGGAGGTGTTTACTGGATCATTTGGTTTTCCATTGTGGGGAAGACAGAGAATTTGGTACTCATTAGGATACAGATAGAGATGTAGCCCATTTGCTGAAATGGTTGCTCCCAATAGCAAAACAGTTCAGGTCTATTTGGAATGGATACTACAACATTCCTCACTGGTCCTAGAAGTCCTGCAAAGTGATGCAAATCAACCCGAGCCCCTCGAGGGGAAAAAGAACGAAACCACATGATTTCTGACAGGAGTCGAAAGATCTATAAAGATGTATACAGATTCAGAGTTCTTGAAAAATAAGGGTTCGGGGCTAAACACTTGTCCACACAGACGTACTTGCAACATTGGGAAGCTGCTCCACAGGTATACAAAGCCTTATAGTCATTTTCTTAAACTAACGGTAAATACAACATGACTCAAGGAACATGAAAGGCACTGCAGACTAATTCAACCACAGAAGTCAGCCATAGCAGAGCACTTGATGAACCAACCTAGACACAGCATATTATCTGAGAACACAGAAATGCTGGACCGCTCTAACAACTACCGTGTCAGACTACACAGAGAAGCCATTGATATCTACAAGCATGTGGACAATTTCAACAGATGGGTCCCAGCTCCCGCTTTCAGGGCAATGGGTAGGAAAGGAGAATACAGTAGACTCCTGAAGAGGTAACTCTATTTTCCTAGTTTCCAACAGACCTCACGAGCTCTGAGGATGCCTGCCATAGATGCAGGTGAAATGTGAGGAGAGAATGCTTCTGGAACACGACCATATAGTCTGGAAAACTCACAGCAATTCAGGCCATGAAAGCCTTCAACAATTTATTTATTTATTTATTTGTGTCATTTATATTCCACCCTTCTCACCCCGTAGGGGACTCAGGGCAGATCACAATGCACATATACAGGCAAACATTCAATGCCATTGACATACAACATATATAGACAGACATAGAGGCAATTTAACATTCCAGAAATCAGTTAAATTTAGCCTCCCCACAAAGTGGTACCTAAATTTCCTACTTGACAGATGCAACTGTCTTTTGGGTTGCAAAGGATGACAACAAGCTACACAAATTGGCCGAGAGCTCACCCCGACCCGGACAGGCCTAGAACTCATGATTTTCTGATCAGTAGAGATCTTATGCAGCTGACACCCAGCCAGCTGTGCCACATTCCCGATACAAAATAAATCCTGCTACTTCCAACACGACTTACTTCAGAAGGCAGCCTATGTCACAAGATTGCTGTGTTTGCCTGTAACCTTGCACATGGGTAATTCCAACACTAAACCAAGCTCTATTCTTGAGTAAGACATGCAAATTGGCATTGCCACGATGCCTTTCTTATTGTCCATCTGGACACTGAAGAATGATGGTGTCTGACACTATTTTAATAGCCATGGCTCACTGCTATGGAATGATGTTTGTTGTAGTTTTACAAGGTCTTTAGCCTTTTCCAAACAGTGCTAGTACCTCCAAACGACAACTCCAAGGATTCCATACCATAGAGATCTGGCAAGTAAAAGTGGTGTCAAACTACATTTGCTCTGGGTGATTGTGATTTTTTCGGACTGTATGGCCATGTTCCAGAAGCATTCTCTTCTGACATTTCACCTGCATCTATCGTGAGGCACAACCTCTGAGGATGTGTGCGATGCAGGCAAAACGTTAGGAGAGAATGCTTCTGGAACATGGCCATACATGCTGGAAAGCTCACAACAACCCAGTGATTCAGGCCATGAAAGTCTTCGACTATACATTCACTCTGCTCTGTAGATGTACCGGACAGGACACCAGTCTCCAAATCCTATGATTCCATACCATTCAGCCATACCATTGAGCCATGTAGATGCACCCCAAATCTACCAAAATCAATCTCTCTTCCTGCTCAGTGGAATTTACTCGCCTGTAAGTGCCCCCAAACTGGCAAAAGCCACCCCTCCACAACCCTTCTCTGTTTCTCTCCCCAAAGGGGAGAAATGAAAGAAACCCTGTATCAATTCTGCCAGTTTACTTACCTTCCTGGCCAACGAAATTTGACTCCTTTCGCCTCGGGACTCTTTGGAAGTGTGCTTAAGAGCAGGGAGAAGAGAGCAGGGCGGTGTTTGGCTCAGTACATCCCGGCTGAAGGATGCAGGGATGCAGGCAAGAGTGGTACCCAGGTCCAGGTGAAGCGAGGCGAGGAGGGGAAGGATGGGTCCCAGTTCCCGCTTTCAGGGCAATGGGGAGGAAAGAGGGAGGAAAGCCAGGGCTTGGTGGGAGGCCAGTCAGCTCCTTCCCTTCCTTCTCCTCTCTCCCCCTCTTTCCCCGTCTCCCTGCGCCTTTTTTCACCGCCTCTTGCCTCATTCGTCAGGTAGCGGAGGCAAGCCGCGCCCAGGAGCCAAGCCGGAGCCAGGACGCCGCCTTCCTCCTCTCCTCCTCCTCCTCCTCCTCCCTGGTCTCTCCATCTTTTGCTGGCTCCACCCGGTAGTAAAGCAGCCCCCTCCCCCAATTCCCCTCCTCCCTTCACCTCCGAAATACACCCCGAAGGCTTTCCTGAAAGGAGAAACTCTTCCTCCTCCGATGAGCAACAAGTGGGGGATTTTCCCTCCAGTTTGCGCTGCCTTCCTGCAAACTCTAGTCCGCCAGGTTTTTGGGACTTCAGAACCCAGAAGCCTCAGCTGCTTTAGCCGTCAGGAATTCTGGGAGCTGAGATTCAAAACACCCAAAAGAACCAACTATTGGGAAGCAGTGGTTTAAAAGGATAGAAAGGTTATATAAGAAGCATCTCTTATTACATAGTAAAAATACAGCCCCTTCTTGGTATCTTCAGGGGTTTGGTTCCAGGGTGCATCTACATTATAGAATAAATTCAGTTTGGCATCACGTTAACTGCTATGGCACAATGCTGTGGAATCAAACTGGCTATGGTCACATCCTGAATAGCTTACTGCAACACACTCTACGTGGGGCTGCCTTTGAAGACAGTTCGGAAACTGCAACTAGTCCAACGGGCGACAGCCAGATTACTAACAGGAGCTACATACAGGGAGCATACCACCCCCCTGTTGTGTCAGCTCCACTGGCTGCCTGCCCAATTCTGAGCTCAATTCAAAGTGCTGGTTTTGACCTTTAAAGCTCTATACAGTTCTGGCCCAGCTTACTTGTCCGAATGCATCAGCCGCTACGTCCCACCTTGTAATTTAAGATCATCCGGGGAGGCCCTGCTCTCGCTCCCGCCTACTTCTCAAATGTGGTTGGTGGGGACAAGAGATAGGGCCTTCTCGGTGGTGGCTCCCCATCTGTGGAACGCACTCCCAATTGATATACGATCAACCCCATCCCTCCTGGCATTCAGGAAAAAAGTGAAATCCTGGTTATGGGACCAGGCGTTTGCACATTAGCACAATACAGCACTTTAGATTGGATTGAAATGGCAAACTGATGGACATGGCCCAATGCTTCTATTATGGACAGAATACTGTTTTTAACTTATGTGAATGTATATGATGTATTTTAATGCTAATTGTATTTTAATGTATTTTAATGCTAACTGCATTTTAATGTATTTTAATTCTGACTGTTTTTGGTTTTCTGTTATATGTATACTGTGTTCTTGGCATCGAAATGTTGCCGTTGTTAGGCCGCTCTGAGTCCCCCCTCGGGGGTTGAGAAGAGCGGGGTAGAAATGGTGGAAATAAATAAATAAATCAAGCGAGTTGTAGCTTTCAGTCATGGCAGTTAAAGTGGTGTGTGTTCTGCTGTGTAAATGTACCCAAGGAAAAGCAGGTTGGTGGGCAAGGGTCTAGTGCAGGCCTGGGCAAACTTTGGCCTTTCAGGTGTTTTGGACTTCAACTCCCACAATTCCTCACAGCCTGAGGCTGTGAGGAATTGTGGGAATTGAAGTCCAAAACACCTGAAAGGCCCAAGTTTGCCCAGGCCTGGTCTAGTGAGCTTCGCTCCTATACCCATAGCTATACCTTTCACTGCTTCTTCTTCCATAGGTGTCCTCTAAACTGGTAGTGGTTCTCACGCTTTGGTTCTACAGGTTTTGGGACTTCAATTCCCAGAAGTCATAGCCAGTTTGGCCAGCTGTCAGGACTTCTGAGAGCTGAAGTCCAAAACACTTTGTTGTTGTTGTTTATTCGTTCAGTTGCTTCCAACTGTTTGTCACTTCCTGGACCAGTCCACGCCACAGCTCCCTGTTGGTCATGACCACCCCCTTCAAAGTTAAGCCAGTCACTTCAAGGATAACATGCATCCATCTTGCCCTTAGTTGGTCCCTTTTCCTTTTTTTCTTCCATTTTCCCCCAGCATCATTGTCTTCTCCAAACTCCAAAGCACTTATGGGAGCAAAAGTTGGGAACAAGTGCTTTAAAGGCATAGAGGTTATATAAGAAGTATTCCTTATTGCATAGTAAATACTGTGGGCTCTGAACTTACAGTGGTTTCCAAACTTTGTTCCTCCAGGAGTTTTGGTCTTCAGTTCCCAGTAGCTCCACCCAGCTTGGAATTCTGGGGTCCAACGTCCAAAGCACCCGGAGAACCAAAGGTTGAGAACCAGTGCTTTAAAGTGATAGGTAGGTTATTTAAGAAGCATTACTTATTGCATAGTAAATACAGTGGGCTCTTAGTATCAACCATCAAGGAGGTTAAGATAATCTAAGGAGGCCCTGCTCTCAGTCCCACCTCCATCATAGGTGAGATTGGTGGCGACAAGAGACAGGGCCTTCTTAGTGGTGGCTCCTCAGCTCTGGAGCTTCCTCCCCAGCGGGATTAGATCAGTACCCTCCCTCCTGACCTTTAGAAAGAGAACAAAGATGTGGTTGTAGGATCAAACCTTTGGCTAATAAATAATACAGTAGAAAGAATAATTAAGAAACATATGCAATGACAATTAGGAATGGCTATGGTATACGATTTCTGGATAATGGGATTTTAATGTTTAAATTAGGATGGTTTTATGCTTTGTCTGAATGTTTAAATTTTATATATGTCTTATGTGTAGTGGTTTGTATTGATTTTAAGTTCATAGTTATATGTAGTAATTAGTTATTATGATTTCTTTGTGTCCTGTATGTTGGAATTGAATTTTCCTATTAGTATGTTGTAAACAGCCTTGAGCCTGCCCAGGGGTGAGAAAGGTGGTATATACCAGATACCAGCAGATACTATATATAAATACAGTAAATAAATAATGGTAACTGCTGGTATCTGGTTCCAGGGCCCTCCAAAATCTGTGGATACTCAAATCACATGATATACAATGATGTAGGGAAAGGATGTCCCTTATATAAAATGGTAAAATTATTATTGGTTTATGAAATGCGAGGTGAATATTTCCAAATTGTAGATGATGGAACCTATTGATGCAGACTTTGTGGATACAGAGGATCAGTTGCATATCAAATAATGGAACTGAGATGGGGAACATTTGGCTGTCTCTTGAGATGTTTTGGGTTACTGATTCTATTCCTCCCTCGCTAGACATCCTGGCTGGGGTTTCTGGGAACTGAAGTCTCAAACATCTAGTTGGTCCTCTGTGTCCATGAATTCTGCATCCCAAAGGAATCCAAAATGTTCAGAAAATCATATTTCTCTAAATATGCAGAAAAATATTATTTTCTCTACATAAAATGTTTCCTGTGCAGAAAAAGTGGTAATCTGTGCATGAGTGATTTGCATAGAAAACATTTTCTGCACATAAAATAATATTCCTATGCATTAATATTTTCTGTATTGAAAATGCTGTTTTCTGTGCAAAATAACCATATGTAAATCAATCCCAAGTTTACAATGTGCTTCAACAACTGTCTTTTTCAAAGACTTTCTGGCAACAGAAATAAATTTGCTATTTTTTCTTCTTTTAATGACCTCATCACATGGATGAGGTCCAGCACTGTGATTCGCCAGTCCATGGTGAATCGTGGCAGCCATTGAGGGGCAGTGGGGCAATCCTGGTGACCCGGCTGTCAGCTGATGCTTTCCCACTCCACATGAGGAAGCGTCACTCCTGCGCCAAAGCCTCATTGTTCCTTATGGAACATGACTCTGTTGCTGGCAGCAGCGTCCCACCACGCTGCCGCACTACTTCACTCATGGAGCCCCACTAGAAGTCATTGTAAGTTGTTTGATGGGTGGCATGGGGCTCCATTGGTGAACTGGGGCAGAAGTGTCCTAGTATAATTCAATTCTCCCATGTGATGAGGCCCTAAGAGGAAACTTAATGTTGAATAATATCCCTATTGAGGTATAGCCAGTTTGCACAATAGCAGTACTTCCAGTCTGGTTTTGAGACCCTAGAAGGAAGTGTTAGAAGAGTTTAACAGGCTCATCATACTCACCAAATTCAGCGTCCTAGGGTGCTTCCAGTCCGTTTTGGGGACGTAGTCCCACACCAGCCACTACATGACATTGTGTGACCTGGCTTTTTGGGTGTGCCTTTAAGTAATCAGACAAATTATCAAATAGTTACCGCTGTTTTCACGTTCTATGTTTTAATGTTTTATATTGTGAAATGCTATTTTAAACTGTAAGTCGCTCGGAGCACCTGGTGGTGTTACCGAGAATCGGCAGTTTCAAGCTGCAGGCCGTTCCGCGAGTGAACAAGTCCCAACTTTCGCACACACGCCTGTTCCCGGGTGAAAACCCACTCTCCCTCTCCCCTGGGCTGCAGAATCCTGCCGCCAAGGTTCTTGCCCCTCTCCGGCCCTTCTTGTATTTTTTCCTGGATTTTTATATTTTTTCTCTCTATTCCCACTCCCCGGGCGCCTTAAGACTGCGAAGAGAAGCTGCACCAGAGGGAAAGGTGCGATGGCTCACACCGTAGAACTAAGGCCGTTTGGAACGGAGGCCCCGGGTTCGAGGCCCCCAAGGGAGGAGGGAAGAGAACTCATTTTTGCTTTTATCTTTTTATTTTTTCCCTCTTTTCCTTCTTTCCCCTCATCTTGGGGAACCCCTGTACCCAGCAGGGTAAGCACAGAGGACGGAATTGGCCTGAAGCAGTGGGGTTCCGCTTATGTTGAACTCACAGTGGGGAACCTGAAATCATAATCACATGTTTGCACCCTATGTCTATGTGTATGTACAATATTGTCCCCTGTTCCCACCGATTCCTGTAACCCTTCCCTTCCCCCCTCTTTTCCATGGGAAAGAAAGATTGCCTGTATTTTCGCTATTGTGTCAGCTGAGAGGAAGTAACTGAATTCTCATCCTAAACCTTTCATGGATCATCATTGTTCTTATTGCATGAGCTGTTCTGATGGGAAATCTTGTTATGGATAAGCGGAAGCACTAGTCTTCATGACCCA